>JAWZYV010013271.1:0-511575 GCA_038373885.1 Cheiracanthium punctorium
GTCCGCTGTCCGGGGAGTGTCACTTACTGGGAAGTACTGCTTTTGTATAATACCACTTATAAATGTAATACCACGCGACTGTCGATCTAACGGTCTGGAGTTTTGGGCGATTTTCTCCAGATGTCACGTGAATACGCATTAGAGCCTCTTAAAAAGCCCTCCGCCAAGGCAAACTTCCCGTGAGGAAAATAGCCGTGCCTTAACCCAGCGGTTCTCATTCTTTTAACTTCGCCCCCTCCCAACAAAGGCTAACTTACGGTAGCACCCCCCCCCCCTTCACATTGTTCAGCATACATTCAGTTTTTTAATCTTTAACAATGTACATTTAGTCGAATTTTCTACAAAATAATGTTACTAGTAAAGTTTGAATGACCATTTTAAGCGAAAATGGATATATTTTTCAGTAAAAATGAGAATAAATTAGGCGATTTTTAAAAATCGTGCATCATTACTTGCTCTTTGGTTTTTTTCGTGCCTCCCCTGGAAACGCTCTGCGCCTCCTTGGCAGACGCGCCCCACAGGTTGAGAAACGCTGCCTTAACCACAATAAAAATATATAAATGTAATGCTTTACTTATAATAATACTTATAAATATAATACTACTTATCTATAAATCAATTTTTATCATAAAAGTTTTCAGATTTTCCACTTTTCTAAATGTAGTTACTATTTGGATCTTAGTTTTCTAATGACTTCTGAAGATTAACTTTTTCATTCCGATTCTTTTGAACTCTGATATTCGCCTTCACTCAGAATCACTTTCTTTTTCTTCTCCTTCTTCCTTTTTTTTTTTTTTTTTTTTTTGAGAGAGAGAGAGAGAGAGCACCATCGGACCCATCTGGAAGAAGAAGTTATAGGGTCTCACTGCTATAAGGCTTGCTCTTTTTCATTGGCCTTTATCTAGAGCAGATCATAAGGGCACTGCTTAAAAGATGCCCCCCTTTGCAAACCCATAAAATCTCATTCCAAGCTCGAGGAGAAAGTAATTTATTTCAAGCCAGCACTTTTCTGTTTACACACTCACACTTCAATGACCCGAAGTCACAGTTGCCAACCCTTGAGAACCAAAAATGGGGAGTTTTTGCTTTGGACACAATTTACTACATAAATGGAAAACTAAGCTGTAAATAGATGGGACTATTTACATGACTAAGAAAGGGCAATTTTGGAATATGTAGAAATTTTCTTCTTATAGCAAATTTACATCAGAAAATTAAGAAATTACATACTGAATTTAAAATACTGATGTTAAATCTTGACTAAAATGAATTTTATATACCTTTATCCAAGCACCTGCACATAATTTATAGTTTATGAGAAATACAAGTGCGTATGTTTGTATAGCTTTTGCGATCACCTGTCGAAAAATTATCGAAAAAATAAAAATGGCGCTATATAAATAATTTTTTTTATAAAAATGGTGGATGTTGGGGGAACATTTTTTTCTTGGAATAGACACTCAATACTGTAATAATTACGATTATAGTTGAAATTGGGCGCGACAAGCCGCGACACCCCTTCAAAAAGCTTTTTGAAATGTGAATTTTTGAAAAAAAATTAGAAAAAAAAAGTTTACAATTTTTTTAAATAAAGTCATATTATTTTTTCAAGCTAATGGATACATATAATTAAAATACATATATTTTACTACAATTATACTAAGTATCAAACCAGTAAATTAATTTAAAGAGCCCGTAAAAAATGCAAGACGAAGTAATAGAAAACGCTGAAATTTCTTGCCGTAAATGAAGAAATTTGCTTTTAAACCGAGTGTTGCAACTTTTGGATATGAATTATGGTCGAAAAACATGCATTACATGATGCATCAGTTACTAGGCTATCCAAAAACATATATATTACTGTTTTTAAACAAATTTAAAATTTTCGACTTTTGGCCAGGATTTTGATACGAATACTCCACTGTGCGGCGGTAGCGATTGGATGTCATGTTCAAGTACACGCTGTTCACATAAAAACAGCTGAATGAAAGGAAAACATTCTTTTGCTAATTTTTGTGACGGAATGGGGGAGAAGAAATATTTGTTTCTTCCTTCGCAGCTTAGAATATCACCATCGTCAAAATAATCCTTCTTAACATTTCTCAGCGGAGGAGCTGGAAAGTCACTTGGTTTGTTTGCCAAGAACAGCGCACGTCACCGAATGATTTAGATCCTCATCAGAGGACGAGGGCGAACTTCTAAACATTGGCGCCCCTTCGAAATTGGTACTGACCTCCAAGAGGACTTTCCGAACCCCGCAACCTTCCAGTTTCCACTTTAACGCCTTAACCACTGGGCTACCAGGGCTTGGTGATTTTGTTTTGCTTGTATGCTAGTGATCTAACTGCGCGAAAATTCATATGGTATCAGGAAAGTAATATTTTCTTATATAGTCTACCTGCAGCTACTGAAGCTAACAATACAAATTCGGCATGCGGGTGAGATTTGTGAAGTAGGCGTTCAATAAAATAGGATTTTCTAGAAGTCGTAATCCATGTGGGATAGGGTCTAAAACCTTCTTTTAACATATCCCTCTCTATCTCAAAATGGTGGAAAAATACATCACTATAAAATTCGCTCTTGAAATTGTAAAACACAAGAATACTACTCCCCCAGCTTAAGCGCGACCATAAAGGCAATTACGCACGCGCTAACTGAACTAGTCCAGTGGCAAAACAAGGGTGAGGATACAACGCAGAGGGGAAAGTTTACAAGTTGGGGACGGTTTCGTAATCAAAGGAAAACGAGAGCCACAAACGAACGATTTTGTTTTCGATAAAAGGAAATTAATGTAGATGATTTGATATTTAAAAATTGCTCTCCTTCACTTTAGATCGTAGCCCAGCTTGATTTGCTCAGCGCATCTTTCCACTCATACACCCCTTCTGCGTTAGAATTCATCCTGTACCTAAATACTAGTAATTTCGGGATATTTTAAAATTCGGCCTACGAGGTGGGTGGCCGCCCATTCACATAGGCCCTCAAAGACTACCCTCCCTTTATACACACATCTCTTTCGAAAATTAACAAGTATGATTTATATATATATATATATATATAGAGAGAGAGAGAGAGAGAGAGAAAACCGACTTCACCATAACGAAAAATTATTCCCAATGAAAATAGTTTGGCAAATTCTCGTCAACTACAGGGTGTGTCTAAATTGTTTCAACAAAATATTATGGGAAATAGGACACATAATAAGGAGTCAGAATGACATAGCAATGTGCAAAGTAAAAAAAAATTCGGAAACGTTACCCCAAAATATAGGGCAGCACTTGTAGTTTAAAATTGCAGGAACGTTTCCGAACCATGCGCTTAAAGTATTTAGAAACGTTTCTGCATATTTCGGAAAAATATTTTCCTGCTTTTTAGGTAAGGTTTCTGGAAAAGATGTGTAACGTTTCTGTATAGTTTTGTGTATTTCACAAAGGTTTCCGAATTAACGAGTAACCTTTCTGTGTTTTTCAGAACGAGTAACATGCGCTAGATGTAGCGTTTCGAGTAACATGCCCTAGATGGCAGCACCAAATTCTCACGGAAGGAGCGCTCAGTACCAGCGCTCAGGATCGAACCCTCGACCTATCATCTTACCTATAACTTCTTATGTGTGTTTTTTACAAAGTTCTTTATTTAGTTTATCGTTTAACACTAGTAATTTGAGTGTTTTTTTACCTCGACGCACGCGTCCGTAGGTCAGCACGTTACCTCAGCGCTGTGATCGTCTTACTCTGGTTTGCTTTAAAAGTAAACTGACTGCTGCAAAAGTTAGTTCTGGCATGGCTTGTTTTGGAAACTTTAATTTTTTTGGAGTATTTTATAAATGAAGGGAAAATACCATAATTAATAAATATAAATTAAAAATCTTGAATCTTTTTTTTTACATAAATTATTTTCAGGAGATAATGTGCTGTTTTATTTAAGTATTCATCCGGCGACATCACCTGGTGACTGGTCACAAATAAACTTCACAGTGGCATCACATCACACACAAGTTATAGTGTGACTAGTATGTGACAGTCCTGTGACAATTGTGACCCTCTGTGACGTCGCAGCGATTCTTTTGTGACCATCTCTACTTTTTGGGAAGACGCGTTCACTCTTTTCCCTCTGTCTCTTAACACTTGGCGCATGCGCGCGAAGTCCCAAATGAAGATTCCCTTTCCCCGTAAATATTTTACGCCGAAATGTGGGTTATGTTTCCGAAATCGGGAGTTCGAGTAGAGCATCGGTAGGTTACGCTATACTTTCGGGAACCTTTCTGCTATAAGTATGTAACGCTTCTGAATTTTTTTACTGTGTAAGGTCAGAAACGTTGTCTTCATGTAGCTGTTAATATCACTTTATGAAAAATGTAGAAATGTTTATCATATTTCTTAAGTTTCGTATACAATGGGATTGTCCCCAAAAATTTCATCAAAGAAGTGAACTAGAATTTTTAAACTACGAATTTTAGTTGTTTCGCATGTTTTCTGTAAAAGTTTTGGATAAACAATGGTCGGAAAGTTCACTGTTGTTTCAGCACCCGTTCCAGAATGATTATAAGCAGCTACACGAAGACAACGTTTTCAACCCCACATTGCTGTGATTCTGATTCCTTTTTATGTGCCCTATCTACCATAATATTTTGTTGAACCAATTTTGATACACCCTGTATAAAAGATATCGCCAAGTTGAGTGAGTCTTGGGGACTTATTTTTTTTGACGCCAAACATGAAGATAAATCGCTAAAAGTGTCTAACCTTTGTGACTTTTGAAATTAAATCCAGCGCTGTTACTGGCAACCGTTTAAGCAATGGTTTAAAAACACTCTTTTTTCCGATTTTCGGAATAGTAATATCATCAGAACATGACAAAATTAATACGGGACTACCCCGAGCTATCCCCTATCCAATAAAAAAAAATATTTTTAATCGATCCTTGCAATAAAAAATTATCGCTGTACACAAGACCGTACCCAGGGGGTCCGGTAACCCCCCTCCCGAAATTTAAATTTTTGTTAGAAAAATAGCAATGAAGTCTTTTTGTGAAAAATTCGGCCTTTTTCACCGTTTACTCCCCCTCCAAAATTTTTGGACCCTCCCCAAAATATTTTCTGGGTATGGCCCTGACTGTACAGATATGCATTTATGTATGCGTTGAACATAGTACCTCCTCCTTCTTTGGTAAAACACAGTTATTTATGAAATTCTTTCTTCAAAATGTAACAAATATGAATCTATAGTTGGCTGTTTGCCATTAAACTTCTTTATATGTCTGATGTAAAAAAAGACATTACTTTTCAGCATCATTAATATTTAAAAAAACATGTCGCTGAATTGCAACGAAAACTAGAAATCAGTCAGTGAATTTTCACGTCTCCGTTGCACAGAGGGTTAAAATTTTGAAGATTCTTGCTTTTTAAAAAGGCTGCCTCGCCAGGAAACTCTTTCAAGAGCTGTGACAATGGTACATCTTCCCCTGTCCCTCTTCAGGGGTGGTTACGTCGCTATCACTTTTCCTTTGATAATGTCTGGAATAGATATACATTTCTATAGACACCATACAAAAACTCTTACGCCGAGAAGCTTTTATGAACATCACCTCCGTTCATCGCTCGTGAATCAGTGAATCACCGGAGAGAAAAAATGAGGTGGGATCTTCAAGAGGATTGAACAGGCGTGCTTGCTCCAGGACCATTTTCTCTTGAGTGATATTTAATAGAAGGCTTGTGCCTGCAATATATATATATATATATATATATATATATATTCCCCTTCTGAAGGGACTTAAAAGAAAAAAGAACGGGCGTTTTACCATCACACCCAAGTGGCCTTCTTCCAGACTCCCATAATGGTTCGGCTTTTGTTCCGTTGCCACTTAGCAGGTGTTAAATATGCGTCACTCTATTATTACTTGCTCAAACGTAAATATGAAGTTAGCCTTCAGAATCCATTCTTTGCACATTTTTCCGAGATACTTCCAGAGCTGTATTTAAAATTATATTTTATATACGATTTCCTCAAAAATATTTTTTATCTGTACTAAAAGTGCAAAGAATTTTTGTCTAGTATTCAGCCCGATCAAATGGCAGACTGATATTGAGCCTCTGCAGCCTCCTATAAATGCAAAAATGTAGCAGAAAAAAAACTGTCTTAAGAAGTAGCTTTATTAAAGAGTCTGAACAACTAAAGCGCAATATTCCGCTCGCTGGCCTCCAGTTTACATTGCTATAAAAACTATTCTGAAAGTAAAATCAGTTTACCATAAATTTATTTGGAACTCGCTTATTAAAAACGCGAAAGCACCGCGATATTTGCTCGTTATAACCAAGTGCTTGAAAAAAAAAAGGGGGGGGGGGTAATAGTTTATATATATATATATATAATAAATAAATATAATAGATAAATTCCTGGGTTTTTTTAATGTTATTTCTTATACTAATTGTTTTATTTATGTACATTGCAAAAAAGTTGGTTAGTTTGCATTGAGCTGTCTTATTGTCTTTTCAATGTGTTATTGTTCTCTGGAGAAAATTTATGGACCCAAGACATCGTCTTTGCACTCCTGGCTTCCAAAAAAGCTTGAAGATTTTCTGAGCTCTCAAAATATGTTGGGAGTGGTTCAGATTGAAATTCTTCATATTTATCCTTGTCATTGACTTCGGAACGTCACAGGAATTTTCTCCAAGAAAGGGTTAGCTGAACAAGGGGTCAATAGAAATTTCATGAATCACAAAAGTACTGTTCCCTATAAACGGTGGTTTACTCGTTGAAAGCGAGTTATGTTCCCATAATACTTTTTGAACTCGGTACAGGTTTTTGAAAGCCCACTGAGATAAAGCTTTCAGCTTTACACAAGCGCGCACACACACATTTTGGAAAGAAAAGTTGGGCACAGAAGGAAATCTTCATCCCGGGTGCGTAGCCAGAGGGGGCTGCAGCCCCCCCGGAAATGGAACAGTTTATTTAGCTTATAATTTGATATCCAGCCCACCCCCCCTCTCCGAAATAAAATCCTGGCTACGCTACTGCTTAATCCTTGTTTTTTTTTTTTAGCAATAGAGTTGGTGTGGACAAATAATTTGAGCCTGTGTTTCATCCTTTGCGGGGCAGGGGTGCATGTAAAAATATTGAAGTACTTGGGAATTTTCTGACCTAATATTTGTAGGACTTATTTACATATGTTTCCTTAAATAATTCGATAAGAAAACTAATTCTACATGTGCCACTCAAACATATAAAATTTATAGGAAAATATATCCGTTATCCAAGAAATTAAAATAGGAAAACTAACAGCTCCTTGTAACAAAATGTAGAACAGGAAATTTATTCGTTTCGTGAATAATCAATTCATATTTCTTTCAACGTACAAATAAATCAAAGGACATTCCGCAAGTCAAATATAAAAGTTAAAGGACATACATTTTGTAAAATGATGTATGTACCAACTATTACCAGACATACACCTCAGTTTTAACTAGTTATTATTCATTTGTGCAGTCAACTGATCGTAAATGGTATACATAAAATAATGGTGCCCTTCAGAGGGTTTAGTCACAGACTTCAATCACACGCGAAAGTTTCTATCACATCGATATACAATGTGTCCCAAAATGAGTGACCGAGGATTTTATTCCGTAAGTATTGATCATAAACATATACAATAAATAAACAACAGTAATCATAATACTCTGCACCCTCTTTTTACGTATCATTCCCCACCCCCCACCCCCCAAAAAAAAGTTAAATGTAAGAAAATAAAAAAACTAAAATTTTTATACGGCCCCCGTAAAAAAAAAAAAAAAAAAAAAAATCCAATGAGAAAAATGTGCTCCAAACATTGATAAAGTGATGGACAAAATTTCAGCTTTCATCCTAAAAATACTTAGAAATCTCAGACATATGGCACAACCGTATACAAAAAAAAAAGCAGAAATTTTGTATGTCACCTAATTAATGTATACGGCAAGTTTTATTAGCTCTGATTTTTTGTATACGGGAAACAACGATTGCAGATACATATGCGATACTTTTCGTTATTGTTGGTATTGTACAGCTGCGGAAAAAAAGGCCCACTTGCTCTTTATTTCGCCATCGTTCGTCGTATAGCAAAGTTATATATACCATTCGTTTGCAAATAACGCGTACTTTAATTTACTATTAATTTAATTTGCATAAGGGGCCGTCTTCCTATTTAATTCTGCATCAACTTCGTTTTTCTCAATGGCAACCCCATATTTTGACTTTATTAAACGAAAGAAAACCTTCAATTTACCCTAAATATAAATTTTCACCAATTTTCTACGATAATTTCCGGAGATATTGCGAATTCATTTTTGCGCGTTTTTAAGGGACTTTCTGCAAATTGAAAAACGCTATTTGTAGGTTCCGAACTTTTCGCCTTTCATTTATTTCGCTCGCGAGAATTAAAAGAAATTAATATTATTTTCAAGGAAAATATTGTTCCCATCTGTCTTAAAGTTTTTTGTACTGAGAATATCAAGGGTAGAATAGAATATTTAATCTGTGGTCCAAATGACCCTTGTGTTCATAACTTCCTTGGTTCGTTCACAAGATGTAAGGGAAAAATGCAAAATGACTGCTAAGGATTTTGAAAATCTTTGTAATTTTGAAATTGTTATTCAGATGTTTCTCTTAGACAGCTGAAATGTTGGCAGGAGTTAGAGGCTGCTCCCTGCTCTTCTGACTACAAGCATGAATATTGCTCGACTCAGCTATGGTCGAACTTAAAGAATGGTTTCATGATTGAAAATTTATTTGTTTGAATTTCATGTAAAAAACGCAATTACTTTTTTGCCGACCCAATATTATCACTGTGTTTGTTATTTCACTTTCTTCATTTAATACTATCGCCTGCGATGTGCAATATTCTTAAGACTTTCGGCGGTATTTTAATTTATAGTTAGATGAAATTTTTTTTACAGAAAAACGTGATTTTGAATGTTTGATAAAGTATGGGGAATTCCAAAGACCTAATGTTTCCGATATTAAAAAAGGTCACATTCATGCCTGGAAAGTTGAGGATGTTAGTTTTTCAGAAATAGGACGCTGTATTAGAAGACATACATCTACTGCATCTAATTCTATAGCTGGAAAATATTTTATTTGGGGGAATATGGTAGCGGACGCAACAATACACGCTTTATAGAATCCCCAACAAACTGTAAAAACCTCTAATTTATTTGCTTCAAAATTTGATATTTTTAATACTGGTATCTTTCACTGTGTTTTTGCACAAAATAAATCTAATTTACATTTATTTTATGCAATTTTCAAAAAATTTTCACTTAATAAATTTATATATGGTCCCTTAACTCATGAAAATAACACATTTTATTTAATATAAATTAAACTACTGAACGTAAAAATTTGAAATTTTGCACAGCCATGTAATATTAATTTCTGCATCTATTTCCATCGAAATTTGGCTAGGTCGCTATTCATAATTTTTTGTAATATTAATTTAATAATTCATAATTCATATTAATGATTTATTAAAAATCATAATAACATTAAATTATGTTTGGGTCGTTTAGTTCTAATAGTACGAATAAAAATCATCTTCTTACTACCAATATTATATGAGATATGAATTGAAGTATGAAAAAATATTTTAACATAGGGGAGGGGAATTTTGGGTGCTCATAACTCACTCATTTTCTGTCCAAATTTATTGAAAATGGGTGTCCGGTGTCAAAATGAGCTAAATTTTTGAAATATGAAGTGAAATCTAGGGGTTGCTATTGAGAAAAAAAAAAGTTGGTGCGATTTTTAATATGTAGATGGCCCCTTATGCAATTTTAATACATAGCAAATTAAAGTGTGCGTCAATCGTAAACGATTGGTATCTGTAACTTTGCTGTGCGACGAACGACGGCCGAAAAATGTACAAGTGGGCCTTTTTTTTCCGCAGCTGTACATGTACAGTCCCTCACCAGCTTTGTTTAAATATACCTCTGAGCTTTTTCATGATAAAAGGCTGACATTTTATACATCATTAATGTAAGGGAGAGGGGGGGGGGACTGGACAATAGATGTATTTCTGTGATTCAAAAATTAAAAAACAAAATATTCCATAATTTAGTTAACTGCAACAATATAGAAACTAGGCTCTATCGCAATTTATTTTGCAGGGAAGTTGCAGCCATTTTTGTTTCTACTATCACTGTTGAAAAAATCATACAAGTTTTACTTTTTTGGGTTTGAGCACTAAATTATTATCTAACAATCAATATGTTTGCTTTAATTTAAGCTTAAACTTTCTTAATTGCATGCGAGTAATGATCTTTATTCTGTTGATAAATTTTGTACAACTTTTGAGTTTATATTTAAAAAGACTTCGTGGGGGGGGGTACAGTGGGACATTGCCCCCCCCCCTCCAATATACATTTAGGGCTTGTGAAATATAGAAATAACAATGACACACAGAGCCTGATCTAGGGGAGGGCAGTAGCCCCGGGACCCCCAAAACAGACATTTTTACGTAAAATTTCCTATGAACACCGAATAATTAAAAAGTAGCGTCACGATTTTTATCCCCAAAGGTTTCAGATACGAAGCAACTGATTCTTATATGCATTTAGATTACTACTGGCAATGATGCATTGCCAGTACGAACGAGCCATATCGGCGTTATAGTATTAAAAGTCCAACACATATGTTTCATCATTACAACTATTTTTAAGGCTTGTCATTTTAAAACTGCTTTCATATCTTCTGTGTTGACAATCGCAACCTGTCTTTAATTGTCAGTAATAGTAATGTGTTGCATAATACATCTGATTTCGTCTGTCTTACTCATTGTCCCACTATACCCCAATCCTTGTCCCTTTGTGCCCCAAATGTGTCACAATGTGACAGCTTGAGTACGTTTTGAAAATGAATATTTTTTTCAAAGAATAAAATAAGTATACATTCTGAAAGAAAAATGACAATGAAAGCTAAGATTTGTCAAAATATTGTTCTGCATTTAATTTTTAGTTTGAATTAAAAGAAAGGAAATTTTTTTAAAACAAGTAAAAATTGTCCCAGTGTGCTCTCCCCTATCGGGCTCATTTTATTAGTTGGGAATTTTTTCATATAGAGCGTAATATAAAAATTTAAATTTTATACTTATTTAAGCTACTGAAAATTTTAATCGATGCCATAAAATTCTGTATCCTTTTTTACACAACTTTGTAGTTTATTGTGCACGTCTATGATCAGCAAATAAGGAATAAAAATTTTGGTCGGTGTTTTTATGATACTCTGTATTGTATATATGCTCCAGTCATCGAAAACATTCGACGACGAAAATTACTCCTTCATCACTTTAAAGAACAAATCGTTTCCTACTCTTGAAAGGAGGAAGGGGGTAATAGTTCCCTGATTAAAAAATCCCTAAAAGGAATCACGACCTTCTGGAATTGTTTTTTTACTTTGCCAAATGTTACATTGGTTATTCTTGTTATCCCCCACCCCACCCCACTCCGTTAAGGAGTTAAACATTCTACGTAAATTGTAATTCATTACGAAAGATTATTTCTCTCGAAAATAAAAGAAAAATGAAAAACATTAAACAAGCGTGCTTTGCTTTAAATGAAGATCTCTGATCAGATGCGATAAGTAACTGCTAAAGTGTAAGTAGGTGTGTAAGTTCACGAAAATGCTAAGCGAAAACTATTCGCCTGAGATTTACGGTGTTTTAAAATTATAACCTACCGTTCTAACTCAGCTGCACACGCACGTGATAAAGCAATAATAACCATACTTTTAGTTTTTCAACGCAATAAGATTACTCCGCTAGAAACGTCTAAATCAGTGCTGCTGGATAGTCTGATTATACAGCATACCACCTAGTGTACCCCAGATTCAAGCCTCCTCTCCACCATGATTAAAATAAAAATTTAAAACAAAATCTTTTAGAGAATTTATATCAAAATTATTTTAGCTAATATCAGTCAAAAACAAAGTTCTGTCAATAAATAGTTAAATACTAAAAGGGAAAAAAATCAAGTAGTCTCATCTGCTGTAACTGTACATTGACGCAACGTATAGGATATC
Source organism: Cheiracanthium punctorium (assembly GCA_038373885.1). Classification (NCBI taxonomy): domain Eukaryota; kingdom Metazoa; phylum Arthropoda; class Arachnida; order Araneae; family Cheiracanthiidae; genus Cheiracanthium; species Cheiracanthium punctorium. Next base: position 12,045 of record JAWZYV010013271.1, read on the forward strand.
ATTTAATGAAATAATTAGAACTTTGTAAAGTAACACACATAAAAGGTACTTACTCTTCTGGACAAGTGTTTCGGACGTAAATAATTTCGTCCTTCATCAGCAGTTGTTCATACACAAACTGGGACTGAATAAAGTAAAGAGAAAGCAATACTTTTAAAATTTGTATACGACCCCCCTAACAAAAGAAAATCTAAATTTCTAAAATGTGTCCAATACAATAATCATTCGACGTACAAAAATTGATAATTATATCCCAAAATTTCAGAAGTATGAAGATGAATGTTGCTCACTTAAACAACACTTCCTCTCGAAGGAAAAAAATCAGATCGAATAATCGCGCTTTAAGAATCGTAAAAAAAAAAAAAAAAAATATGGAAAAAAAAAGTTTTGCTTTTTAGCAATGAGCTCTTACATTCGAATTCATATACAGTCCCCCGATAACCTTCGTTTAAAAATATCTCTGAGACGTTTTACGATGAAAGGTTGAAATTTTGTACACCACCTCATTAGTATATGAGGCACATTTACTAATTGGTATTTTTCTTTTTTGTATGGTGATTGTATGCAAATTTAAAAGTTGCAACATTTTAAAAATTAGAAAGAATTTTTTTTCGTAATGTAGTGCCCCCACCCCAACTTATTTTAAACATTTTTTCAATTTAAACTGGTCACTTATTTCTAATAGATAAAGAATTAAAGCGTTTTACCACCTTTCAGAGGCACCCTGTATATATTTCATGCATCTGTGATCATGCATCTGTGCATCTTGTGATTTGGGCTATATTGGTCAGACCAGAAGAGCTCTCAAATTTAGGCTCAAAGAGCATGAGAGATATGTCTCTAAGCACGAACTTTCCAAATCTTCTATTGCCTCACATTGTTGGAATTCCAATCATCGATTTCAGTTTTCTAAGGCTAAGATTTTGTGCACTCCTCAGTCTTTGTCCCATCTGGATTTTTTGGAAGGTTTTTCCATTACCCAGCACTTAGATCGTCTTGTGAACGATGGTTCTTCCGTTCCTTTCGTTCATTCTGCTTGGAAGTTGCTGTTGTAAGGTTCTTTTCACTTTCTTCGTCTACCCCCCCCTTTTTTCCCCTGTTTCTTTAATGTGTATGTACGTGTGTTACTGTCTTTCTTTTTCGTTTTTATTTAAAAAAAAAAATTATTTATATATATATTTATTGTGCTGTCCTGTTCGTGGTTTTTATTTTATTAAAAAAAATAATAATACGTGTGCTATTTGTTTTTTGTTTGTTTGTTCTGTTTTCTCTTTTTTGTGTGTGTGTTTGTACTTGTGTGTTCCCTTTTTTATTATTTTTCTTTATTCCTTTTCTGTATTTTTTGTGCTTCTTTCCTTTCCTTTTTATCCCCCTTTTTTATTTTATTTTTCTCCCCTCTCCGTGGTTTTGTTCGACTTTTCTTTCCCCTTGTGGCAACATCTTGCTTGTTTTTCTCTTTTCAGTTCCCTGTGTTCTTTTCGTCGAAGGGCTTGGACTGAAGAAGTTCAAAACAATTTTTGAACGAAACGTGCGTATCCTCTTTCCTTTTACTTCTTATGTGTGTTTTTTACAAAGTTTTTTAATTACTTTATATTTCATGCATGTTTACCAGCTTTTTGGGAATAGTTTAGCTGAATTGGATAATTTAAACCGCATTCTTTTTAAGTAGGTTTCGAGTGGTCTTATATATTTTTCAATTATATGAAACATAGCATTGAGCTTTTAGGATAATTCTTCCTTAATGTTTTCCTATTTCAACGTATTCCCATGCAAAATTTAATGAAGTCCTAAGTAGCTGCTGGTGTAATGAACACAAAGCCTGTTTTGAGTTTCGAGTAGTTTTGAAAAAGTCTCATTTTAAAGTGCTCAACAATTCTGGCAGTTCACAATAATGCATAAATCATCCTTAATAAACTTTTATTGTTGATAAATTACTTAATAAAATTGTTACAGGGGCGGCCTAAGGCTTGTGCGGTCGCACAAGTCAGATTTTGGGAGGGGCGCCGAAATGAGAAAAAATACGATGATCACTTAGAAGTTTTTGAGATACAGCCAAATGATACAAGTTAAACGTACCAGATATTAGAAGTATTTAAAACAATCCTCTCTAACATCGATGCACTTTTGTAGGCGAACCTTCCAAAGTTTAAAAGCCACAACCGATCCATTTCTTTGAATCGATGCAAATCACGCTTTTGCAGCCCCATCAATCTCATCTTCAGAGTGAAAACGGCGACCACGTTAATTTTTTCCTAAGACAGCCAAAAGCCCCACATAGAATATCCACAATTTCCCCTGATCTTGCTATCATTTTGATATGTTTTTGTTCTAGAAATCCCGCTGTCGATCTTTCCGTATGAGAGGATGCATTGTCATAATAAACCCTTCAATAACTTCTAGAAGAATTTCTGGTTAACACTTCTTGGTGTACCAGTTAGCTGTAACTGTCTTCTGTCCCTTGCTTCTGAAGAAAACGGCATATATTATTTTTTTCATTGCTCGCCTTTTCACCATTGTTGATTTGAAGTCATCTTCAAAAGCCCATACTTTCCTTTCTTGACTTGTTGGAACGTCAAAAATCGATTATGTACAGCTGCGGAAAAAAAAAAAGTCCCACTTGTACTTTTTTCGGCCGTCGTTCGTCGTACAGCAAATTTACAGATACCAATCGTTTACGATTGACGTACACTTTAATTTGCTATGCATAAAAATTGCATAAGGGGCCATCTACATATTAAAATTCGCACCAACTTTTTTTTCTCAATAGCAACCCCTAGATTTCACTTCATAATTCAAATATTTAGCTCATTTTAACCCCGGAAACCCATTTTCAATAAATTTGGACAGAAAATGAGTGAGTTATGAGCACCCAAAATCCCCCTCCCCTATGTTAAAATATTTTTTCATACTTCAATTCATATCTCATATAATATTGGTAGTAAGAAGCTGATTTTTATTCGTACTATTAGAACTAAACGACCCAAACATAATTTAATGTTATTATGATTTTTAATAAATCATTAATATGAATTATGAATTATTAAATTAATATTCAAAAAAATTATGAATAGCGACCTAGCCAAATTTCAATGGAAATAGATGCAGAAATTAATATTACATGGCTGTGCAAAATTTCAAATTTTTACGTTCAGTAGTTTAATTTATATTAAATAAAAAGTGTTACTTTCATGAGTTAAGGGACCATATATAAATTTATTAAGTGAAATGTTTTTGAAAATTGCATAAAATAAACGTAAATTAGATTTATTTTGTGCAAAAACACAGTAAAAGATACCAGTAATAAAAATATCAAATTTTGAAGCAAATAAATTAGAGGTTTTTACAGTTTGATAGGGATTCTATAAAGCGTGTATTGTTGCGTCTGCTACCATATTCCCTCAAATAAAATATTTTCCAGCTATAGAATTAGATGCAGTAGATGTATGTCTTCTAATACAACGTCCTATTTCTGAAAAACTAAGATCCTCAACTTTCCAGGCGTGAATGTGACCTATTTTAATATCGGAAACATTAGGTCTTTGGACTTCCCCAAACTTTATCAAACATTCAAAATCACGTTTTTCTGTCTAAATTTTCATCTAACTATAAATTAAAATACCGCAAAAAGTCTTAAGAATATTGCACAATGCAGACGATATAGTATTAAATGAAGAAAGTGAAATAACAAACACAGTGATAATATTGGGTCGGCAAAAAAGTAATTGCGTTTTTTACATGAAATTCAAACAAATAAATGTTCTATCAGGAAATCATTCTTCAAGTTCGACCATAGCTGAGTAATATTCAAGCTTGTAGTCAGAAGAGCAGAGAGCAGCCTCTCACTCCTGCCAACATTTCACCTGTCTAAGAGAACCATCAACGGAAATACTCAATAACAATTTCAAAATTAAAAAGATTTTCAAAATCCTGAGCAATCATTTTGCATTTCCCCCCTTAAATCATGTGTACGAACCAAGGAAGTTATGAACTCGCGGGTCATTTGGACCACAGACTAAATATTCTATTCTACCTTTGATATTCTCAGCACAAAAAACTTTAAGAGAGATGGAAACACTATTTTTCTTGAAAATAACATTAATTTCTTTTAACTCTCGCGAGCGAAATTAATGAAAGGCGAAAAGTTCGGAACTACAAATAGCGTTTTTCAATTTCCAGAAAGTCCCTTAAAAACGCGCAAAAATGAATTCGCAATATCTCCGGAAATTATCGTAGAAAATTGGTGAAAATTTATATTTAGGGTAATTTGAAGGTTTTCTTTCGTTTAATAAAGTCAAAATATGGGGTTGCCATTGAGAAAAACTAAGTTGATGCAGAATTAAATATGAAGACGGCCCCTGATGCAAATTAAAGTAATAGTAAATTAAAGTACGCGTTATTTGCAAACGAATGGTATATATAACTTATTACTGTACGACGAACGACGGCGAAATAAAGAGCAAGTAGGACTTTTTTTTTCCGCAGCTGTACGTTTCATCGCCTGTTACGGTTTTAGAAATAAGGCAATGTCCCTGATCGTTAAACAGTTTTAGGGCTTCTTTGTAGATTCTGACACGCTCCGCTTTTTGGTGTTCGTTAAATTATGAGGATCCAACGACAATTTTTTCATGTGAAGTTCTTCATGAATAATTTTATGGTGGTGAATCCACTGTTAAGTTCTTTCTGTTTCATTTGGTAAGCGCAGCGATCATCCTCGATTAACATTTTTCGTATAGTGGACGCATTTTCTGGGACTACAGCTCACAATATTCTTCTTGTGTGTTCTTCATCCAGGAGAGAATTTCGACCTCTACGAAATTCGAGGACACAACATATTGCCATGTACACCCTCCAAAAAAAGTATTGAGTAAGAGATAACTTTCTTAGTTTAGATTTGCGAATAATAATTGAGTATTTGAAAAACGTACAACTTGATAGAAATATGGAAAGTTATATTCATATATAGCCTAATTCATATTCTATGATAAATAATGGTACTTACGTATTATCCCGGCGCACAGTGGAGTATTCGTGTCAAAATCCTGGCCAAAAAGCGAAAATTTTAAATTTGTTTAAAAACAGTAATATATATGTTTTTGGATAGCCTAGTAACTGATGCATCATGAGATACATGTTTTTCGACCATAATTCATATCCAAAAGATGCAACACTCCGTTTAAAAGCAAGTTTCTTTATTTACGGCAAGAGATTTCGGCGTTTTCTATTACTTCGTCTTGCATTTTTTACGGGCTCTTGAAATTAATTTACTGGTTTGATACTTAGTATAATCGTAGTAAAATATATGTATTTTAATTATATGTATCTATTAGCTTGAAAAAAATATGGCTTTATTTAAAAAAATTGTAAACTTTTTTTTCTAATTTTTTTTCAAAAATCCACATTTCAAAAAGCTTTTTGAAGGGGTGTCGCGGCTTGTCGCACCTAATTTCAACTATAATCGTAATTATTACAGTATTGTGTATCTATTCCAAGAAAAAAAATTTTCCTCCCAACATCCACCATTTTTATAAAAAAAAATTATTTATATAGAGCCATTTTTAATTTTTCGATAATTTTTGGACGGGTGATCGCAAAAGGGATGCAAACATAAGCGCTTGTATTTCTCATAAACTATAAATTATGTGCAAGTGTTTGGATAAAGGTATATAAAATTTCATTTCAGTTAAGATTTAACAGCAGAATTTTAAATTCAGTATGTAATTTCTTATTTTTCTGATGTAAATTGGCTATAAGAAGAAAAATTCTACATATTCCAAAATTGCCCTTTCTTAGTCCTGTAAATAGTCCCATCTATTTACAGCTTAGTTTTCCATTGATGTCGTAAATTGTGTCCAAAGCAAAAACTTCCCGTTTTTGGTTCTCAAAGGATGGCAACCGTGACTTCGGGTCATTTAAGTGTGAGTGGGTAAACAGAAACACGTGCTAGCTGTTTAAGTCATTTTGAAGTCCTGGCTTGAAATAAATTACTTTCTCCTCCAGCTTGGAATGAGATTTTATGGGTTTGCAAGGAGGCTTCTTTTAAGCATTGTCCTTTTAGCTGCTCTAGACAAACGCCAAGGAAAAAGAACAAGCCTTATAACAGTGAGACCCTACAACTTCTTCTTCCAGAGGGGTCCGATGGTGGTCCCTCTCTCTCCAAAAAAAAAAGTGATTCTAAGTTTCTAAGTGAAGACGAATATCAGAGTTCAAAAGAATCGGAATGAAAAAGTTAATCTTCAGAAGTCATTAGAAAACTAAGATCCCTATAGTAACTACATTTAGAAAAGTGAAAAATCTAAAAATTTTTATGATAAAAATTGATTTATAGATAAGTAGTATTATAAGTATTATTAAAGTATTAAATTTATATATTTTTATTGTGGTTAAGGCACAGCTCCACGGCTATTTGCCTAACGGGAAGGTTGCCTTGGTCGGAGGGCTTTTTAAGGGGTTCTATTGCGTATTCACCTGACATCTGAAGAAAATAGCCCAAAACTCCAGACCGTTAGATCGACAGCCGCGTGCTATTACATTTATAAGTGGTATTATACAATAGCAGTACTTCCCAGTAAGGGACACTCCCGGACAAGACATTTGTTAAAAACCAACTTCGAGTCGTTTGGCGATATATCGCCAAATTTGGCGACATCGCGCTGCTTTTATATAATTTAAGAAGTATATAACACTAAAAAGTCAGTCAAAAGTCAACAGTAATGATTTTAACGTTAAAACACATGAAAAATATTTTTGGCCAGGATTTTGACACAAATACTCCACTGTGCGGCGGTCCGCCAAGACAAGCGATTTTTTGCCGAAATAAATGCCGGGCACATGAAATTATTAATGGATATGAATACGATTGGCGACAGTTTGGCAACTCATTTGACGAAAAAACAGTTTGGCGGGAATGACCGCCGAGATAATACGTAAGTACCTAAATAGTTTTTAATATACGAAACCAAAGTAGGTAATTTATCTCTTAGTCGAATACTTTTTTTGGAGGGTGTAAGTTTAACACATACTCGATGGAAAGTGTTTTATAATCTGTTTGTTTGATTTTTCTTGTTTAAACCCTGCCAACAGCATTATACCTCTTAATTCAGGGATTGACTTTGATACTTAAAAATGAACTCTAATAGTCTTTTATATCAATTGTGTATTCTTATTTCTAATTAATTAATGCAGCGTTTCTCAACCTCTGAGGCGCCTCCCCCCCAAGGGGGGCGGAGAGCGTTTGCAGGGGGCGCGAGAAAAACCAAAGAGCAAGCAGTGATGCATGTTTTTAAAAAATCATCTTATTTATTCTCATTTTTACTAAAAAATATATCCATTTTCGCTTAAAATGTTTATTCAAACTTTACTGATAACATTATTTTGTAGAAAATTCGACTAAATGTTCATTGTTAAAGATTAAAAAACTGAATGTATGCTGAAAAATGTGAGGGGGCGACGTTAAAAGGTTGAGAATCGCTGAATTAATGGAAGTATTTTATTCATTTATAAATATTTATTTAAACCAGAAATATGAAAGAAACATCATGTTGAAATATTGAAATTTATTCAAAATTTAACTCTTGGCATAGTATTTGTATTTTTCAGAAGACATTGCTATTTGCATTGGCTCATTTTGTGATAATTTTTCATGAATCTTTGTACACCCTCTAAAAAAAGGACTCGAGTGCAAGAAAAATTTCGTATGTCAATTTCATATTTAAAGCATGATTCTTCACGAAAAGTGATTAATCATTAACAAAACTGAAATGGAAAATTTGGCTCATAGTCGAATACTTTATTGAATGTCTGTACACGCTACACACACAATGATTACAAACTTTTTCAGAAATCGAATTTCATTGTTTCTCTGAGTAGAAGACGCTTTTAGTTGCTGTATTTTTTTTTTTTTCCTTCAGTTTTTTTCTGAAAGAAATAAACTAAACGGAAACTTTCAGGGAAAAAAGTACAAATCTTTAAATTTGGGGAATTTTTGCGTCCCCAAGAAGTCAAAGTATTTTTGGGGACAAAATGAAATAAAAATCCTTATTTGGGGACTGTCTCGAATTTCGACGACGTATGGTCACCTTACCTTAGTTTGAAGTAAGGCGACCATATTTCTAAACGGTAATTTGGGGAAAAATCAAGCGTTGTCCTCGAATCTAAACAAAACTTGGGGACACTAGAAAATATTTTCGAGGACATAATATATTACCTTGTACACCCTCCAAAAAAAGTATTCGAGGGCAAGAAAATTTTCGTACGTCAATTTCATATTTAAAGCATGGTTCTTCATGAAAGGTGATTAATCATTAACAAAATTGAAAGGGGAAATTTAGCTCATAGTCGAATGCTTTATTGAATGTCTGTACAGCCTACACACACAATGACGACAAACGTTTTCAGAGATCGAATTTCATTGTTTCTCTGAGTAAATGGCGTTTTTAGTTGGTTTATTTTTCTTATTTCTTCAGTTTTTTCTGAAAGAAATAAACTAAACGGAATCTTTCAGGGAAAAAAAGTACAAATCTTTACATTTGGGGACAAAATGAAAAAAATCTAAATTTGGGGACTGTCCTCGAATTTTGAGGACGTATGGTCACCCGGGGCCATCGCTAAGCAACGGGCCTGCTTATGAGTTGCCATCCCTATAAATGAGTTTATCATTGAGGCCTGTTTTCCCCAGTCACAGTATTCTATTTATTATTCTAAGTATTATAAATGTTATATTATTTTATTATTTTAAAACAATTTTTTATACTTTTGTCGTACTAAAGAACTTTAGATGTAGGTAATCGTTTTGTGAATCTTGAGCCATTTTCTTTCATGAAAATTTATCCTAAAATTCGAACATTTTGCTCTGAATGTAAAGGTAAGTGAACGCTTATAATGTATTTAGAAATTCTAAAAATATGTATGTAAATCATGTTTAGTGAATAATTACTCATGTGTCATTTATAAATAAATTATTTTAATCAGAAATCGTATTAGAGTAGTTTTTATTCTTGTAAATAAGCATGACGTTGTGGTACTATTTAGACAATTTAATTTTGCCAGTTGAAAATGTTATTTATCAGTTATATATGCCTTGATTATGTGATTAAGACTTACATCTGGTACAGTGCAGAAATACAATAAATTATAAATTATTGATTTTTGCCCGTTTATACAGAAACTTCAAATGTAGTTAATATTTTGTACAAGCGTTCATTATGCTTGCTCAATTCCTAAGTTCGATTTAGAAAGCGACAAAAGAATAATATATACTACATGAAATGTCTTTATTAAAGAATAATTAATACAGGGATCGCGCTATAGAGCGTATTTTATCAATTTTCTCCTATATACAGGATATCCCGAAAAGACTGAAATGCGCTTTAATACATCATTTGTTAAAGAGTAATCTTGAATTGTTTAAAATAACGTAAGAAATACGACTACGTTCATGAAATATTCATTATAAAAAACTCTTTCTCATTTGTGTATTTAGTTATTTTAAAGTACTATATTAAATATCCACTTGTGAAACTAAAATAAGCAATCGTGAATCATGAGAGTAAGCGCTACTTTGTTTTCTTCAATTATATGCATCTATTTTCTTTATGTAAATATGTATCATAGCAAACAAATTAATCATGAGTTCGTACTTGAATTAGTAACACAATTACTACTTAAAACTACATTAAATAACGTTTGAAAGCACTGGGAAGCTTAAGAAATGCCTGGTGTATACGTGAAGACTCGAGCATCCGTAGGCCTCTTTGGATGGCTCATCAAAATACACGCGCATGCCCGTTACTAATTGCGAAGGCCCCGGGTCACCTTAGTTTGAAGACAACTCCGGAAAACACACTAATACAGTAGAACCTCGATCTATCGTTTTTCAAGGGGTGCGTAGTAAAAAACGATGCATGCAGGAAAACGACGAATGCGAGTTAGTCAAAATAAGAAGAAAACAGTATTTATGAATACACACTAATTTGACACAGGGTTTTTCATTAATCTTTTAATTAAACAAAATTTTCAAGACTTACAATTTTTTAAAAATCTTTTTATGTGTATTCATGTTTGTATATAAAAGTCATACAATTTCAAATACTGTTATTGCGTAGGATAAACTAGGGACTCGTGTGGCTCAGTCTCATCGCATGAATATTATTCTGAGCTTCTTCGCGATTATTTTGATTTTTTGCGTCACATTTCTTCCATTCTTAGGATACCGCACGTTGCTACTTCTAAATCAATGGAAATATAATCACTACATTTCACACCATACACATCCCTGCTGGATGTAAGAACTCTTCACCAATACCATCATCAACCCAAGATATCATACCAGGAAGTAATTAGATTTGTAAGCCATTTTGATCCGCTTGATCTTCAATTTCATTTCGTCCAGGAGACATTTTACAACGATGAATGCGGGAAAGCGAATTTTTGACGAACGATACATGCGGGTTTTGTTAACGTTGTTTGAATACAGTGTGTGCAGGGACCATAGAAATAAAACGATCAACACGGGAAAACGATGAATGCGGGAACGATAGATCGGAGTTCCACTGTATTGGGGATGGGGACTGCCCTAAAAAATTGAGGACGTTTGGTTACTTTAAACTAAGGTGACCAAATTTTTGTAGTCAGAAACGGGGACATGTCCCCGATTCTGACAACAAAACTGGGGACATTTATAATTAACAGTAATTTAATTAAAAAACAATGCAATAATTAAAAATTGTCCCAAGTTCCATTTTTACATTCTGGGGACAATTTGAAAAACATCCTGAAAATGGGGAAAATGGGGACGTTTGGTCACCTTAGTTAAACACATGATCTCGGTGGAGTTTTCTATTGGTGGAAGTTTTCTATTGGCGGAAGTTTTCTATTGGTGGAGTAATTTCATAGTGACGTAAGGGAAAGAAGTCATGGATGAACTTTAGGTGACGTCATGCTATGCGTCTACATAGGCTATGATGCGTCTAAGAACTCATCCCTCAAAATGACTCCATGGCCAGCTACTTTACAAAATATTTTCATTTGCAAGTGTCAAGTCATGAGTTGTTTACATTCTTTTGAAAACGCCAGAATGACGGTCAGATACATAACCACAATGACTTATTTTTAAATGTACCTAATAATCTTACTATAGTTTTACTTTCAGTATCTGCTAATAATCAATTAGTCTCTGTTTAATTTATCAGAAGAGCGTTCTCAGAATCACAAGAGCGTGAAGAAGAGCGTTCTGTCTACGCCAGTAAATTGCATTTATAGTAGAAAGAGTATTTGAGTTTCGTATGTTACTTTAAGGCAATTCCCCGCCAAAGAGACATGAGTTCCCTGATCGCCGAAGAAGAGGACATTTCTATTTTGAGTCATCCGCCTGATCAAAACGAAGCAGCTGTACCTATCATTAATATCGAAGATAAATCGGAAGAAACAGAAAAAGACGAATGTTCTGTTGTTTCTGAATTGATATGTTTAAATGAAAATGGATCACTTAGTAGTGCAGCGATAGCAGACGGTGTAAGTGAGAGGGAATCCGCCTCGGATGTACAAGTGTGTAATGGTGAAGAAATGACTGCTGAAAATAACACTATGGCTTGTGATGATGAGACACCAGCTGTTAAAAGCAACAGTATGGAATGTGAAGATGATTTAGAAATAATTCATGAGAACTCTTATCAGAGTTACGAAATTGAGTATGACTTCAGCAACATTCCAACACAAATTACAGGTTCATGGAAAGAATTTAAGTCTCCTCGTAGAAATAATTTTACAAGAGGTTGCAAATGGTAATGTGGTAGCATTTAGTTTACTGTTTAATTGATGGCCTATTTCAATGATTACATTTTTAAATTTTTAAAAGGCACTGCATCCTGCCCGCCTATTTTTTAAAATTCTATTTTTAGTGCTGTTTTACCTGCTCTAGTCTTGCATCATGCAACACACATTTTTTTTTTCACTTTATACATCCTGTATGGTACAAATTAGATCATGAATCCCCTTCCTCAGTGTCAGGGTTCGTTGATTTAAATCAGCTTGATTAAAATCACGATTTAAATCAAGGGATTTTTTGAAAAAAATCAGTGATTAAAATCATTTTTCAAAAATGGATTTTGTATTGATAGAGTGTATTCTAAATAAAAATCTTCAACACTCAAGTGAAATTAATTTCTTATAATAGCATTAGATGGCACTGCAGTGGTTTAGGGAATCCTTCAAGGTAGGGGGGGGGGGTCATTCCATTTAAAATCAACCAGGCCATGTCACCCACCGTCTCGGATTTCTTTGAAAATTTTTATAAATGTAGCCATTAGTGTTCTAACTAACAATATAAAATTTTACTTCAATATCTCTAATACTTTTTAAGATAAAAATTATTAAAATAATGGGAAAGTGACCATAAATGGCGTTTTTGCAAACAATTATTTTAATGGTGCTTTTTCTGATAAAAAATCATAACTTTCTTTATTTTCAATATATTAAATTGAAATTTATACCAAAATGTTCGCAAAGGTTTGGAGATTATAGAAAAAATTAATTTGATAGTCCTGTTTAGAACTGGAACCCCCCAAAAATTCATAAACTTTGTTTTTTTTTCAAAAAAATTTCATAAAAACAATAATTTTGCAAAAGCTGTTTCAGAAAATGGTGTAGCTCTTAACAAAGCAAACTATTTTTTTTACTTACATGTAAATGCATAAAGTAAGATAATTTAAAATAAAAACAGTGGGTATTTGAGTCCTAATAGGTTAATTTAATTAAAAACCAAATATTTTGAAGATTTTTCTTAAAATGTTATGCTGCATGCAAATGTTATTATAAAATAATTGTTTATTTATTTAATTTAAAAAGGTGCTTATTTTATTTAAAAGTTAATATTTAGTTAAAGTTATTTTACTTAAAATTTAATTTTTTTTATTTTTAAAATATAAAACATTTTAAACAAAATCGGAATATACATATAGTAGACATGCATCAAAACTTGGAAGCTTTTCTTTTTTTTTTAATTGTCAACTACAAGTTAAATTACACTCATTCTGACTTATTTTAGAGCAGTAATATAACTGTTAATTTTATTTTTTTAATGCAGACAATGCTTTGCTTTTAATAGGAATCTCCTCACCTGTCAGTAAAAACATGATATTTATTTACTTTTAATTGAAAATTTTTTAATGGGTCATTGGAAATCAAGTTAAAATAGTTTATTAATGTTTAAATCGGTATTTTTAAAATCAGTTTAAGCAAAAAGGAAAAAGAGAGAGTGTGTTAATAACAAATAATTTTAAAAAATGGGGGTAGGGGAAAAAGTCAGAACAAGCTGGTTTTTTTTTTTTTTTTTATTTTTTTTTTCCAGAAATGATGTAACTTTTTAAGTTATCCTAGTTTAGAGATTCAAAGTTTTTTAGAATGTCTCTTCAGAAGTTGTTCTATGCACTTTTAGGAACAGTTATTCTAACAGTAATGAAACATGTAGAAAAAAGAATAGTTAAATTTATGTGCTGTACGGTCGGAAAATTTCAAATTTAAATGCTGTCTCAGCCAATTTTGTAATGTACTTTTTTTTTGGGGAGGGGCCAGGGGGTAAATTGCCTGAGGCATGAAGAAGGCATATCTGTATAGCATTGTTTATATATAAAACAATTATTTATTTATAAATTCAATTCATATTAATTTTTAATTAAAACAATTTTAAAAACTGTTTTGTTTTTTATCATAATTTTGTTTCTTTTTACATCAGTTTAAAAGAACTATGACAGTAGTCTCTTTTCAGTCAACAGGCTTTTGGACTGTAACTAGATCAGATCCCATGCTTTCTGTTTGTTGTGTGGTAAGGAGCTGGTGTAATATGAGAAGATGCAGGGGAGATACTGAGTAGTGTAGGATAGTAAAGGGGTGGGGTCCATTCCCTCTTCCAATGAGTCACCCTCTTGTTTGCAGGTGTGAATATCCCTTTCTTGGTCAGATGCTTCCAAGGGAATTGGAATGAGTTTTGCCTTTCTTTGGTTAAGTGAAAATGTTGTTTGAGTAATTTGGAATTGTTTTTGATGTTCTCTGGGATTGTTGAAGTTATTTTAAAGAGTTAAACCAATAATCTATAGTCTGTTCGCGGAAACGAGAGAACGAAAGTAAACAAATGGGTTACCAAAGAATTACATTTTTTGGCACCAATCCCTAGTTAGGCGAGTTTAACCTTTCTTAATTCCAAGCAGCGTAAATGGAAGAAAGCAGAAATTCACACTGTGTTTGGCACTTTGGCAAAATGCCAGGTGTTTACTCAACGCCAGTTTACACGTGCAATTGTTTAGTTTTGTTCTCTTGACTCGGCGAACGCACTATAAAGCTAAATTATTCAGCTTGATAGTGTAAGCTCATTTTTTTTAATCTAATTGAAAGTAAATTAGAATGTTTTTTTTATTTTGTGCTACTACTGAATATCAGTTACATTTAATATGGCAGCAGAATATTCCCAGACGTGCTGTAGTATTGGCTAAGAAAAATGGAACTGAATGCCATAAAAAGACTTATGCTCAAGTAGAAACTGCATCAAGTACTGCATTATTAAGCCTTCAGACTTGAACTTAATAAGTTTGAGAAGTAATGTACAATCAGAGCTTTTACTTAATATTTGTGAACATCAAAAATCATTTTATTTGAATAAATTTGAAATACTTCAAACATCATGTTTTGACCCATTGAAGTGCCATAAAAGAAAAAGAAAAAATTGTTTGAGAACCATTAATTCAAATTTATCTGAGGTAATTAACAAATTGCCAAACTGTGAAAAATTGATTTCTGGACAAAAAAAATGTAGTTTTTGTAGGAAGAAGGTAAACAAACTTATTTCTGAGCTTGATGACAAAGTATCAACTGGCAGTGATGAAACGTCACAAATTTGAAATTGTCAATTTCAAAACAAGAAGCTTTAGAAGATGTTAATGTATTATTACAAAACATAGGTGAATCTCCATTGAAATTGATTGATTGAAGGAACGGAACTACTTTTTTTTTTTCTTTCTGGTAAAATACTGAACATAAGTGTCACAATCAGTCATAATAATTAATATTTTCATTTTATACTAAAGCAAGTTAGTATGTTTCTTATTTAATTTGTAGTCAGTGATTCAAAGAAATGTTCAAAAAATCTTCAGCACACATTTTCTAATTAATGTTCAAATTTTGTCTAAATTTTTTTAATTAAGAAAGTATTAATTAAATAAATCCTTTTTTACACATTTAATTGCATACAGCTATTTTTTTAAAGAAAAATGTTTGTTTTTTAACTAAAGTATTAATTTGTAGTTGACAATAAAAAAAGCTAGAAAAATTTTGACGCATGTTAACTATATGTATTTCCGATTTTGTTTAAAAAATTTTAAATTTTAAAATAATTTAAATTTTAAGTAAAATAACTAATTCATTATTAACTTTTAAATAAAATAAGCACCTTTTTAAATTAAATAAATAAAAAATTATTTTATAATAACATTTGCATGCAGCATAACATTTTAAGAAAAATCTTCAAAATATTTGGTTTTTAATTAAATTAACCTATTAGGACTCAAATACCCACCGTTTTTATTTTAAATTATCTTACTTTATGCATTTACATGTAAGTAAAAAAATAGTTTGCTTTGTTAAGAGCTACACCATTTTCTGAAACAGCTTTTGCAAAATTATTGTTTTTATGAAATTTTTTTGAAAAAAAAACAAAGTTTATGAATTTTTGGGGGGTTCCAGTTCTAAACAGGACTATCAAATTAATTTTTTCTATAATCTCCAAACCTTTGTGAACATTTTGGTATAAATTTCAATTTAATATATTGAAAATAAAGAAAGTTATGATTTTTTATCTGAAAAAGCACCATTAAAATAATTGTTTGCAAAAACGCCATTTATGGTCACTTTCCCATTATTTTAATAATTTTTATCTTAAAAAGTATTAGAGATATTGAAGTAAAATTTTATATTGTTAGTTAGAACACTAATGGCTACATTTATAAAAATTTTCAAAGAAATCTGAGACAGTGGGTGACATTTTTGAAATTTATTGGTTGATTTGAAATAGAATGACCCGGGGGTGACTTTTGAGTGTGACAGTGTGAGAACAAAAGATATTTGATCAGGAAAATTGGCTGCACTAGAATTATTTCAGATTTTAGAACATGCTTGTTTAGGATTCTGTGTTCAGAGAGCTATTGCTAAAGTACAAGGATAATGGCTATAAGGAAGAAAGATAATATTTGGATGTACTTTAATAAAGAGCAGACAGTTTCTGGAAAAGGTGTTAAAGCCAAATGCAAGAACTGTTGAAAAGTTATGATGGGATTAGTAGCCAGAATGAAAGCACATGTAGATAAATGTTTCTCCTCTGACAGAAATGATATTAATAGTGATCAACCTCAAGAAACAATTGAGAACAATTTAACTTGTACAAAATCTGAGGCAGCCAAACCTATGAAAAGAAAAATCAGCAAGATAGAAAATGATGTTGGTGTTCTTAAGAACAGCATGAATGATTATGTCATAAAGACCACTAAAACTCAAAAGCAAATATTAGATGATGAAGTGGCAAGATATATTTATGCCACCAATTCTGCTTTTCATCAGGTTAATCATCCCCAATTAAAAAAAAAAAAATGATTTCTGCTTTAAGGCCAGGGTATACTGCTCCAAATAAAGTAGAAATAGGTGGAGCATTACTTGATAATATATATGATCAAGAGAAAGAAAAATGTTCCAAACACCTAAATGGACAAATTGTTAACTTTAGTATAGATGGATGGTCAAATGTTCATAATGAATTAATATTATGTGCTGTAGTCTGTTGTCTTGCATGTTAAATTTGATTTGAATAGTCATGTTTGTTTCATATTAAAATTTGTTTATCTATGCACTTATTATAATAATAGCTAAAACAGCATAAAATATTTTTTATATAGATTGTTTAAAATGTCATACTACGTTTATAATATGCAAAATAAATTCCTATTAGGAATTTTTAAAACATCTTTAAAAAAATCCAATTTAAATAAAAAAATTTGGATTTTTAAAATTTTTTTTAAAAAAATCACGAACCCTGTTCAGTGTGTACACGAGGTATATTCAAGTTTCACTGTTGATAGTATTTTTAATCTGCTTTATATTACTTTTTTTTTCTTATTGTTTTAGGGCACCAGATGGATCATGCATTTTAACTTGCAGTGATGATAACATTTTGAGAATATTCAACTTGCCGCCTGAACTATGGAACCCATCTGACTGGCAAGATATTTCAGAAATGGTAACTAAATTATTTTATGTGGAAATTATAAATTTGATAGCTAGATTTACTTTTAAAATGCGAATTGCTATGAAATAAAACTTTATGGGGTACGTATTATTCCAGCGTTCTGCCAAGACGAGAGAATTTTTTGCCAAGATAAATGCCGGACATATGAAATTATTAAAATAATAAAAAAATTTGTAAAATAGCACCATAAAGTTTACTTCAATGGCCAATTAATGGCTTGGAATACGATTGGCAACTCATTTGATGAAAAAATAGTTTTGGCCGGGATGATACGTAAGTACCCTTTATGGTATCCAAAAAAAAATCCTTTAAAGTATACAAAACTATGAATATTTACTTCCTTGTATGAAGTATTAAAAGGAAGTATAGTGATGGCAAAAAATTTCGCAGATTTTGATGAAAAAATTGATTTTGACTATCTCTAAATTAATTTGGAAGAGTTTTTGCAAGATGTCTCACTGCACTCATGTATATACGATTACATAAATGCATGGGTAATCAATTGTGACTTTTTTTTCCCCTGATGTCTATATACATATGTAAGTATGTAACTCGCATTCTCAAAAACTATTCATCATTGAATGTTGAAATTTATATTTAGGACTGTTGTAACGCCTAGTTGTGTACCTCTCTTTTGGGTTCCATTTAACTGGATAGTTTATTTACAGGTTATGCAAAAGAATTTCAATATATTAAGGTCTATGAACATCTTCAATATATTCTATCTATAGTCAGTCATTGTTTAGGCCATGCCCAAAATCTTGCCAACTGTTATCAACCTTGGCATGCTTTTTTGAAATATTGCCAAATTTGGTGCCGGCCAAAAATAATTATATATGAGGCATAGCTCTAAAACTTTAAACTGTAGAATGCTGAGACTTTGTATTTAGAACTGCTGTAACATATAATTGTGTGTGTCTAATTTTTTACTGAAAGCAGAGCTAGGTAATTTATTTACAGGGTGACTTAAAAGATTTTCAGTACATTAAGGTCTATGGATACTGTCAGTTTATTAAAAGTTTGTGTTCAGCCACTATTTTGGCTATGCCTAAAATCATGCAAACTTGGTGGCTTTTGGCAAAATATCACCCAATTAAGTTCCAAAAATAAATCTTTAAAACTGAACCCTGTATGGCGATATCTCAAATGTTCAGGTAGAAATCGCTGAACCTTAGCATTATGGGGTATTTTATCTCTTTCAAATGAAACAAATTTGGATGAAGTGCAACCAAAGATATTTATGATTTGATAAACATACAAGGTCATATGATGTCTACATCAGTTTTTTATTTTATGATTTACCAGATTACCTTTCTATTAACAGTGCACAATGTTAATATGCCAAATTTAGAAACCTCCTGTCTATTTTTTATGCTTACTTTGATCAGTGCTAAAGTTAGCTATTTCTTAAGTTTGCATTGTTGAATACATATCTGTGGTTACTGGAGTAAACAGAGTTCATTCTAGGATCAAAAAAGGGCAGGGTGCTCCGAGTTCTAAAAAGGGCACTTTATTAAAAAAAAATTGATTATGTATGCAGGCGTAGTGTTGACTCTAGAAAAAAAATGGCCCCCAGGGGGAGGGGGGGGCGGAAGAGATAAAAAAAAGGGCACTTTTGAGTTCCGCGTGAATGTTACAAGTAGATAACATGTATAGAAACTGATCTGTAACAATCTCAATTGGACTCATCCCCAAAGCTTTAACATTGTAGGGTTGTAATGTGTGTTCTAACTTACAATGCATAGTTAGCTCCCCTCCCCCCTCTTTTGGAGAAAATTTCCTGTAAAAGTAAGCAAATGAGAAAAATTTATTTATAGACATTATTTTGCCCTAAATACCACATAAATAAAACATGTTCTGATTAATTTAATCTGTACAAACCTAGAAGTTTTTGATTAAAAAAAAGAGACTAATATGATTAATTTATAATATGAATTTTGTCCTTTATTTTTTTTCTCGAAATTGTATTAAATACATATTTATTATTTATAAAAAGAGTGATAGTACATTTATTGAAGAAGGTATCAGAAATTTTTAGCCAGATACGATTTGTCAGCAGAAGGGGGGGGGGGACTATAACTTTTTGTTCCTGAACTTTATCGCACTGTCATTGGGCCATAAGCTTTCATACTTGATCACATTCATATTCGATACTGTACCTTTATTGGTACAAACTTAAAAAAAAAAAAAAAATTAAAGTTCTTGCAGTGCAGGATGTATAAAAAGTAATAAAATAAATGAGAATTTTATTTAAATTCTTTTCTTTACAATAATTATTGAATGAGTACTAGGCAAAGAGTTTCAAAGTTACTGAACATAAACTTTTATTTGACTTTATTTAGAAGTAGTGAAAAAAAAAAAAAAAAAAAAAAAAAAAAAAATTTAACTCATTCATCAATTGATAATTATAGAAATTACAAAAATTAAATTCATCGCACTGAAGTTTGCTGTAATAAATGACAGAGAGTCATAAGAATTTTGTATTGCATCCAATTGTTGGATGTACAATACCAATTTAAATCTTATTAATGAAATGTATTTGTTCTTCCTCTTTCACTTCTAACTTAATATTGGCTCATTCATGAAAATTTAATATAAGTTTTTAAAAAGCAGTATTATTTTATCCTTTAAATAAATAAATAAAACTAATTACCATAAATAAGACATATAAGTTTTAGCATGTGAAAGCAGAAGTGCGTGGAGAATGGAATCGACGATTTCTGGAAAAAGGGCACATTTTCAGCAAGGCACCAGCATTAATCGCAGGGCAGCATGCCAAGATACAATTTTTTACAATGAGGGCAGGCAGGGCGGCACTTATTTAAAAAAGGGCACTCAGAGTGGCAATTATTTTAACAAAAGGGCGGGCAGGGCACTGCACCCCGCGAAATATGCCTAGAAGGAACTGTGGAGTAAATACAAGATAACATTTTAGCTTTATCGCAGCTGGTATTAATATTTTTGCTGGGTAGTAATTGGCATAGCTTTTGATTGCCATTGAGTGGTGCCCAATTATGAAAAGGTACTTTTATTGCTTTAAATTAATTCATCACAAGTTAATATTAGAGCAAAAGGTGTTTATTCTAATCCATTTCTTGTTCAAATAGAAATGAAGGGTGAGTTAGCATTGACAAGCAAGATTGGTTTCATTCAAAATTGGTCCTGTTTAGCAAAGTTAAAAAAAACTAAATGTGATTCCATCATGAGAAATGAAGCAACAAAAAGCATTAAAACATTTTTCTCAAGTAAATGATCACTTGGTTGTAACTAACTTCAGTTAACTCCGGATATAGGGAACTTTCGGCTATAGTGAACATGTTTCATTAGTCCCGATTTACATACATTAGAAATGTGCATAGCATATTTTGGTTATTGTGAACTTAAAAAGTCTGGACAATAGAGGTGATGTTGTTCAATTCCTACGTAGAATGTCGCTTTTGTGTCTGAGTAGAAAGAAAGATTATCAAGCACCTGCTCTGAAATATAGGTGAATTGCCGGTTTCTGGGTTAGCATACTTATACTAAATGCGGGGGAAGGGGGCCATAATTTTTTTTCATTGCTGTAATGCACTCTAATCTTTAAAGCCATTCATTAACGAAAGCAGGGCACTTTTGAAAGTGAACCAAAAGCAAAAATTTTGCTCAGACCTAGGATGATTTCATTTTCTATTCTCAGTGCATTATCACAATTTAAAAGTGACAGCATCTTTTGACAACTGAATGGAATGTACATTATTTCCATAGGAGTGATGTTATTAACAGATAGTTCTAGAACCATAAATGTGATCAACTATGTTTGAGTTACCTAATAAACTTTCAGTATGTGTATAAAATACCTTTTTCTAGTTTTACATTAAGTTTTACTGTTCAACATGAGGAAAAATTGGTTTTAGTGAACTTTGGTTAGAGTGAACGAAATTTGCCAGTCCCCAGAGGTTCACTATAACCAGAGTTGATTGTAATTGAATTGTGCATGAAATTCAGAAATAATAAAAAATAAACAGATTAACAAAAAAGTATTTACCTTGTTTAGGTTTAAAAAGATCCATTTTTTTATGATAGTGCAGTAAATTAAACCAACTCAATGTATGCCATTCCAAAATATTGTATTCTTAAATAACTTACAAGAAACTCAAATACTTCATCAATGTAGTTTTGTAGAGCTAAAAAAATTCACTGCAAAAAAAGTTCTGAAAGTTATTAAATTCACTGCAAAACTACAACAAAAACTGTAATTTAAAAAACTTGTGCAACATTAACATAAATGGAGAAGGTCAAGCTCTGTTCAAAAATTAAAGAATAAATATATAAAGAACATAAGTCACATTGAGGTTACTATATAAAATGTGCTTAGTTTTATCCAAAATGTCCTTTATTTTTTAGAATGAATTTTGACAGTTCATACTGTCTATGCCTGTATTGGATATATTTTTTTTTATTTTGTTGTTTTGAACTTTCATTATTTTAGCTGTAAATTTTAGCTTTTCTTGCATAAAAGTGTACTTTGAGGAAACTTGTTTTCATCCAATATTTATATGCATGCTTTTAATGAATGTAAGAAAATGTACTGTCTTTTTATGGTTTTCCTTTTCATAAATAACAAAAGTCAGCATTTTTATATATTTTGTATAGAACATAATTGATTCTGACCTTCAATTTTACTATAAAAAATGCTAAAGTATTAATTTTAGTTGTTTGTTTTAGGAAGCTGCTGTGAAAATTTCTGAAGGAGACTTAATTTACGATTACTGTTGGTATCCTTTGATGAATTCTAATGATCCTTCTACATGCTGGTATATGTCCCATTGATTTTTATTTTATTTTGTTTTGCATAAATATTTTTTAGAGTAAGTAACTCAAGTAGTCACCTTTGAATGACTTTACTTTAAAATTCAGGAGTAATAAGTTCAGGGTTCTGTAATATAGGAGTTCTGGGCTTTTTTGATTGACTGCACTTCCCAGCAAGTTTTACTGATTATAGCAAACCACAATTTTCATGCATAGTGTTAATATTCAAGCAACAATTAAGTGAATGTACTAAAATAGAATAATGACATACACATGTACCTCATGGGTTTTGAGTCTCAAGAATTTCATGGCATGCAAGGAGTTAATTGTGATAAACTTTTTTTCTTAACACTGGTTGCATTGACTTTAAAAGTTCATTATGAAATCATGCTAAATATTGAAATTACTTGATTGTTACTTTTCTGAGCTTTGAAAAGTGCAATTTTTACTGTAGTATAAGGAGGTATAAGAAAAATAACTTAATCCAAGTATGTTCTAATTTTTTCATAACTATCTGTGCACAAAAATAAATCAGTAATTTTTTCAAAAGTGTTTTGAAATGAGCTACAGAGAAACTTCTATCAATGACTACCTCGATTAAGCGACCCCCTCCTCCCCTCCCCTCCAAGGATCAATTTTTTAAGGTACCGATTTCTTACCCTATCTACTTAATGTTAAGAGATCTTCTAGGAGAGACCACACAACCATGTATGAGCAACCAGATCCACTTCCCTGCCTGATAATTTTCTAGCATTTTCCCAGAAGTAAAGTAAACAGAAAGTATATAAACCAATCACTCTACTGTAAGTCAAAGGCAGGTGCAGTGCTTTTACTTCTCGATCAGCGCATTAATGTGATTGAGTTACTCGTAAAAGGAAATTCGTAAGAAGTTGCTGGTTACTTTTGACTGCGGGAAAAACCAAAATGCAAATAAACTTTATTTCAGAATGCATGAAGAATATCTGGATACATGCTATTTTGCCCAATGTAAAAAATAAAATTGAGAGAGAAGTACATTTGTGAGAGGAAAAAGGACAAAACAATTTGAATTTTCAAAAAATTTTATCAAAATTTAAATTTTAAAAATATATTTGCATAACTATGTATTAATATGTAATTTCTTAAATAACAAAACAAACAATATTTTTTAGCTTTCTTTTTTCTTGGCTGTTAAATGTTTATACTTCTTTAAAAGACCACCTCTCTTAATGACCAGTTTTTTGCAGAATGGAGGGTGGTCACTCATCAGAAGTTTCACTGTATTGCAGTTCTAATTAATAACTATAAATTTAATTAAATACAATTAGGATAAAATAAAATTGTACTTTTTTATTAATGTACTGATCAGATATTGCGTTTGTCTTTGTTTAAAAAATGTTCTCTCTCTTTCTTCAAGTTTAGCTAGTACCTCGAGAAAAAGTACAATACATCTATGGGATGGCTTTACAGGTGAACTTAGGTGTACCTACAGAACCTTTAATCAAATGGTTTGTATACATTTGTTTGAATTTATTTTACCAACTGCTGCTTGTTGAAAGTCATTCTTGTTTTAGAGAATTTTTAGTATGTATACTGCAATACTAAATAAGTTCTTACTGTTTTCCAACAGATGGTGTTACCTGATAGAAGTACTATTAGTAAACTTAAAATTCAATGTATGACATTTTGCCAACGTGTAAGTTAAAGGAAAAGTAGTGACTTGGCAACTTTGCATGACAGTGCTTGATCATGTAATGCATAACATGTAAAAACCTATTCGGAAACACTAATGCATTTGCCATGCTGATCTTGTGATCACTTGTTCCAAATGATGGGTCATGGCCTGATTAAATGGATCAACTCTTAGATGGGCTCGAAAGATGTGTGTGTTTTCAATATTGAATTCAAATGCTGCAAAGCAGAAAGCAATAGGCAATACTTTTAATGACATATTTGTTACTGATTTTTCAAAATGAATTAGTGAGAACTTATTCTACATCCAATAATACTAACTACACTGGTGTAAGAAATTTGCAGACTTGGTCGATTATCTCTAGAACTACTGGACCGATTTTAATGAAATTTGATACAATACAAAACAAATAACCATTCAATAATTGTAATACACACGCATGATCGTGCGTAACACACATAGGAGTCAGAAAGTATGAAACAGTGGTTGCAGTATTAAATTTTTTTTTTTTTTAAGTGGGCTAATAGGGGTATGGTCCCCTCTTATAAGTATACAGGTCTCGCAGCATGATTTCATACTTGAAATAAGGCAGTTTCTCATTTCCTGTGGCAATGGGTCCCACTCGTTCAGCAACGCTGTTTTCATTCCCTGGATGGTTCTCGAAAGGGGATTGCGAATTGCAGTTGCCCTCCCCAGAGCATCCCAGACATGCTCTATAGGGTTAAGGTCTGGACTGGAGATCTGGTTGGCCGATCCATCCGACAAATATCCTCACTCTCTAGAAATTCGTCATCCAGAAGAGCTCTATGTGGCCTCACATTATTGTCCATTAAAATGAACTCGGGTCCAAAACTACACTCCTGAAAAGGTAAACATAGGGCTCCAAGAACTCATCCCTATACCTCACACCAGTCACAGTGCCTCTTTCAAAGACATGAAGAGGTGTGTGGCCATCCAACATGATGCCTGCCCAGACGATTAAACTTTCTCTGCCATAATGGTCGATTTTGCAGACATTGTAGGGTAGGTAGCGGGTCCCTGGCTCTCTCCATATAAACGCACTTTGAGAATTGGTGTTTAAGCTGAATCGGGACTCATCAATGAAGAGAACGGTTGCCCATTGATCCATACTCCAATCTCTATACTCTCTGTACCATGCTTAACAGATTCTCCTGTTCATAGACGTGATTGGGATGCAAACAGCAGTTCTTCTTGCAAATAATCCTCTGGAAAGAGTCAATCTTGATACATGAGTTCCTGTGGCTACATAGAAGTCATGAGAGAGCTGAGAGGCTGTAGCACTCCTGTTACGCCTCGATATAATGGACAAATGGCAATCTTCTCTGGACATCATGGCTCTTGGAAGACCTTGCCCAGCCTTTCTCTCAATAGATCCGGTATCCTGGAACTGTTTCCATAAGTTACACATGACACTGGATGTTAAATTGAACTCTCTAACAATCTGGATTTCAGATTGGCCTGCTTCTAGCCTCCTCACAGTTCACCACCTCATTCCATCATATAAACATTGGTAGTTACTCATTTTTACTGTTACAATTTGAAATGAACCATTTGCCGCAAAATAACAGCAAGAAATTCACCGAGGTATGCTAGCGAATGAAATGCATCTTAACTTATGTGTGCTTCTAAAGTCTGTTTCTCTATTGGTTCTGCCTACACATACAAGATTTTCATTTTTGTCTAGAAGCAGTGGTTTTACATTCAGTTCAGTTCTTTTCATGAAATTCGACAAAATATGCACATTCTCTTAATTCATTTCACCAGTGTGATAAAAATTAAACTGCATACAACTAGTTTCTTTTGTTGACTTTGCTTATAATTATATGTATTATTTTGATAAAGAAACAGTTCTGTATCGTCAAAATCAAAGGTAATTTTATTCATTGTTTAAATTGAATTTACACTAATTTATGCTTATAGTCAATTGCTTTTGGAGGAAATATTCTTTTATGTGGGTATGAAATTGAGAACTGTTAACTAAGTCATTTATCTGTATGAGATCGATTTCAAAACTATTTATTTGTCAAAATTACCATTAAATCTGTTTCATGATCTGCATCTTGAGAGCCTGAAATATTTTCTTTCAACTGTTTGTATATAATCATTACAGAATTACATTAAGTCTAAAGGATAATAAAGTGAAGTAAATGTATAAATTAGTTATGCAGTGCAAAAATTTATGCCCCTTGTATTTTGTTAGATTTAAGCTACATTTTTTTTTCATAACTTTCACTATAATATGATATTCTGATCAATAATAAAAAAAAAAGCAATCATAATCTGAATTTATACTTCATTTGATTATTTTCTTAAATTATCTTAATCTATTAGAAGTTTTTTTTCCTACTAAAAAATTTAAAGTTTTCAATTTTTTCATTTTATCAAGCTGTTCTTCAGATCAGTAAGAAAAATATTTGTAATGATTAAAAAAAAAAAAGCTAAAAAGCTTCTAGATAACGTGTAACACATTGTCATTTTTAAATCAATACAAATGTAATTTTGCGATCAAAATAGAAGCTTTCTATAAAGTTCAGTTTCTGAATAATTGGTCAATTAATGTGTTTTGAAGTTCAGATTTTTAAAACATTTTTATTTATTTATTTTTAATTTGCAGGATGAAATTGTGACTCCTCATAGTCTTAGTTTTGATTCTGATGGTGAAAAACTATTCTGTGGCTTCGAAAAATTTGTCAGAGTTTTCAATGTTAATGCACCTGGTAGAAACTTTGAGGAAAGACCTGTGTTTGGTAATAAAAACTTTGTAAATATATTATTTCGGCTTTTGTACATTAATTTTATGTTATTCTTTAAAATTTTAATTTAACTATCTGCCCATGACGGGACAGGGAACAGCCTAATCAAAATGACTGTAAAAATTGAATTATTATGTAGTGTGCTTAAGCATGTGTTTTTAGTGATGTTTAGAGATTCTGGTGCATCTACTTTTGTCAAATATCTAGAAATTTCAAAGCTATATTAAATAAATAAAAGTTTTTTTTTTTTTTTATAATTAGTTTTATACCGTTAAAATAATTTTTAGGTATGAATAATTTATGTGATGTGCATTCTCACTAATGTTTTATACTTTTCACATTTATTTTGGCAAATTTTGATTTTAACCCATTTATGCCTAGCGTCCCTTTTTTGGGACGGCATTTTCGCTATCACTCGAAAACGTTATTTATTTTTCCGAGCCTTTATTCGCGAGTATTGAACCTCAATTCCACAAAATATTTTAATATGACAAGTAGGATGTTGACATTTCAATTTTTATACATAACGATTTTAAATGAAATCATCCCTTGTTCAAAAAGTTGACATCAGAAATTTATCAATTACTTCTGGTGTTAGCAAAAATAAGAAAATCGAAAAAATATCCAGGCACGAATGGGTTAACACTAAGGAAATAGGAGCAGCCATTTTGACCACAAAGAAATTTCAAGTATTTGTAATTTTCTTTTTTATTCTTAAATTCCTTATTTTTTCATTGATAACTTTTAATAATACACAAATAATGCTGCTGCTAAGGGCTATACCTTGAAAAGCTGGCTGCAGTCTTTTTAACAATTGATCAAGTATTGCAGTAGATTATCGAGCAAAAAATATGATGAGAATTCATTTACTAAAAATATATTGATCATCCTGTTTTATCAAACACATTTTGAGTGTGGGTTTGAACCAGTTAAAGAGGGAGCTCTTAGCCTTTCTAAGTATGCAGAAAATATCATCTTTTTGTTGTTACTGCGAACACGTGGTCTATAAAGTGTTTGAGTATATGGAAAGGAGTCTATGAACAGAGCTCGCTCTATGCCAATCTTTTGTCCTGGGGAACCAAAAGGAATTGCAGGAAAAATATTGATATGTTACATACCCATTTACTCAAAATTTATATGTTGATTTTTTTGTTGTTAAAAATTAGAGTTCTGGTGTTGTCCAGAGTATCATTTTGGTATGAACTTTTATTATTAGCAAAAAGGGGATGGAATTTTACATTTTTATCAAGGGCTGAAAAATTGCAAGATCTAATCCCATGTATAAAACTTGTCTAGAAGTACATTATTAAACTGCTTTATCAAACAATTGTTGGAAATAGGTACGAGCTTTGGTCAAGGCTGTTAGTCTGTAGATATACAGAAAAAACCTGCCTTTCTAGTGCTAAATATGATTCCAAGTAATAGAATACTGTTCATTTAGTTTTATATGCATGCAAATTGCATTTGAGAAAAGAAACAAATTTGCTGATTGTATCTGTAGTGATACAATCAGGGATCAATGCTTGTGATGTAGTGATCAGTGCATTACACTCGTGGTTTCCAGCCCGTACTACTTATACTCTTGAGTGTACATGGAGGACATCTCGGGGTTTGTGAAAGTCTGATAGCTAAAATCACAAAAGTGGCTCACCTGAAAATCCATAAAGAATGTTGTAGTTCATAGTGGTCACAAATGTTTTAGTAAAAAAAAGGGGGTTAAGAAAAAGGTTTTTTTTTGGAAGGGGGGGGGGCGTAAATAATTTTTAAACCCTATATATATGTAACAGTTACAATACTCATAATTTATGGGAATTATAAAAACCTTAAATTTTTTTTCAAATTTTGGCAATAGCTGAGCAGGGGCTTTATTAATTATTTCTATAAAATGCTAATTACACACAAAAATTCATCCTGATTTGAATGCAGTCTTGTTGACTACTTTAAGAAGATTATTTAAAAACCATGTCTTCACTGTGTACATGGGCAGTTCGATTAGTCTCTGCAAAGTTTAAACGATGGCTTCACTATACCATCTCATGGCTATATCCATTTTCTAGCAATCTTTGAAGATTTGTTGACTAAGTTTCTTTTGGATGTAAATTGGATAAAAATTTCCCAAATGAAAACGTTCCCTCCTTTCCAACCCCACCCCTCACAGTGGAGACACAGAAGAATTTCCATCTGTGCATTTTTGCAACATAGAAAGTCAAGTGGTTATGGTAGAAGGGCAAGTGATTATGTCCATGGGCATTTGCCTTTCTGAGCTGCAAAGATGCAGGAATGAAATTTTTCTTCTGTGTCTTCGCTGTGCGGAGTGGGGCTGGAGGAGAGAGAACATGCTCATTTAGGAAACTTCTATCTAAAAAATTTTTACATAAAAAAGAAACTCCATCAGCAATTCTCCAAAATTGCTAGAAAACAAATTTAACCATGAGACAATGTAGGGAAGCCATCGT
The DNA here is from genome assembly GCA_038373885.1 of Cheiracanthium punctorium. NCBI lineage: Eukaryota > Metazoa > Arthropoda > Arachnida > Araneae > Cheiracanthiidae > Cheiracanthium > Cheiracanthium punctorium. The sequence continues at coordinate 41,013 of JAWZYV010013271.1, forward strand.
TTAGACTTTGCACGGATTTATTGAACTGCCCCTGTATGTTGAGTCGTCTTTATGAGAAAAGGGGTTTATAAAAAGAAACATCTATCTAAAGGGTATATGAAAGAAAAAAGTTTTGGATTTGCTGCATTTTGGAATGAAAACATGTGCATAAGAAATAGAGGCTTTTTCAATTTGTAAACTTGGTGTATGTGCCCTGATAAATGTTTTTTGTTATACATCTTATAAAAAGCATTTTCTCTCTCTTTTTAAAGGCTTAAATAGTTTTAAAGTTTCATTCATGTTGAATGTAGTTATGTAAGATAAATGTTACCTTTATTAACTTACATTAATAGATATTAATTAGCATAATGGTGTAACTTTAACTTAATGGTCTAGTTATTGTATGAATGAATATACCGGGTGATAGATGTTAAAGTGATTACCTTTTAAACCGTAAGTGATCAAGATATACTTTCAATTCGAAAGATTAATCAAATAAAACGTAGATTTTTAATAGGGCATTTTTTTTACTAGGGGGCTGTATACATAGTATGAAATAAAATTTTTATGCAGTCCTTCCTTTCCTATCATATTTGAAAAAAATGTTTTTTGTGTTTAAGAAAGTAAATAAAAAAATTCATTTTTCTAAGTGGAATGGTTATCGAGATAACGCAAGTTGAAAATTTTAGTGTTTGTTGCCAGAAGGAATGTATCAAATGTGAGAAAAATAAATTTACTTTTAAACTAACATAAATTGATGTTACTGGTCATTTGACTCCTGGAAATCCTGTTTCAGCTAGAATTTTCCTATAATGCATGTTTGGCAGTTTCTAGTGAAAATTATTCTGCACCATTAGTTTGTCATTCTCTATTGCACTTTGAAATTCCTTCTTTAGAACTTCATTTGCCTTTCTGAGCTGCAAAGATGCATTTAAGGACATAATTAGTGGATGACCTAAAAGACTGAAGTATTGATAATTTCATAATGCAGATTTTTATCAGCTCAGGTAAAATTGTACCTGTTAATTTCACATGTTTGAATATGTTTAATTGCTAAAAAAGGGATCTTCATTTAATTTTTATCAACTCATAGTTGATCCCCTACAGTAAAGACTTTATCAGAAAATGGACACCAACACAGCAAGTAAAGTGGAGTAAGTCATCCTTTTAAACATTAAATATCTCGTTAACTATTTCATTTAGAGACATGGAATTTAATTAATTAATATTCTTAGAGCGACATTTTTATAAGGGATAGGAAATGAGGGACATTTAAAAATTAAATTTTGTATTTTAGTATGTATACAGCCTCTAGTAAAAGTATTGCCATATCTGAAGGCTATTCTTCATTTGACAAACTTTTTTAATTGAAAATATGTATTAATCACTTACGATTTAAAAGGTAATTACTTTAACATCTGTTTTGAATCACCCGGTATATGAAGACGGAGCTTTTAAAAGTTATCAAGTTTGAAAAACCTATTACTTGGGCATTTACCAAAGCAGTGTTGATAACTCTTATAAGAATGGAACCCTACTTTTCTGTGTTCCACTGTAAAATTTAATTTCAGTCAATGAGCCAAAATATTTTATAGTGAAACATTTTAATGAAGATGTTTAGTCAGAAAAATTGTTGATCTCTCTCTAATAGAAATTTAAGTTAAAGAGTTTATCACAAAGTATAAGTTGATGAAATCAGCTTTCCTTCAAAGTAATAATTAGATGGAATTAGTTTTATTCCAAACTTAAAACTTTATGCCAACTAGTAATGTCATTTTTGTGAGATAGATACATAATTGTTAAAGGTTACCAAGTCCAAAGTGTTAGTATCACATTCTATTTGTTGGCACATTAGCTGGAAAAAATACAGTTTTTAGTATTTGTAAAAAATGTTTTTAGTTCTGTGTAAATGAGTGTTTTTTAATGTATTGTGCATATTTAAAGAATTTTTAGTGTATAGGGGAGAGTTGTCTAAAACGGGGATGGCGGCTGAAATGGGGACATTCAGTTTCGCACTGATTTGTGTAGCCATCTATCGATGCAATACATGTATATCATTCCTTATCGTCTATGCGCCATATTGAATCGAGTTGTTGACATGTTTGACAGTTTGTTCTTTTGTAGAAAGTTTTCAATTTTTTTTTCACTTTTTTGGTCCGATTTACATCTCTTACTGTATTGGACCTTATCAAGTTAACTTGGAATGTTCAATTTTGGTAAGTACAACATTGATTCTTCTAGATTTAAGTTACATTTTGATATATTTCTCGATAAGTTATCTAAAATCCGTTCAAAGAGATGCCATTTTTTTAAAAATATGTCACTGGCGGCTCAAATGGGGACATCGATGGTAGCTCAAAACAGGGTCGTCCCTGTTTTGGACGCCATGGAATATTATTGAAATATTTCAGTTATGCTTCATTTCTATGACAAATATGTGATATATAATTTATTTAAGTATTTAGTTGAGTACAAGTGATTTTTATGTGGCACATATAGGTATTTAAGAAAAATTATCTTACAAATTAAATTTTAAAAATAGAATATAAAAATACAGAATATAAAATGTGAAACGAATATTTAAAAAATAATTTTAACTAAAATTTTTTTATTGTTATATATAAAGATATTTTATATTCAGGTATTTTATTTTACACATTATCTTTTATTCAGATTTGTGATAATGGGGCGCTGTCAAAGAAAAACTGATCAACAAAGCTGGTCTCAGGAGAGCATGGCTCGAGCAATCCAAAAAGTGTTGAAAGGGAATGTGGGCTACAGGAGAGCATCTAAAGCCTATAGTGTTCCTCAAACAACTCTGGAGAGGAAGGTGAAAGAAGCTCCCCAGAAGAAGCTGTGTTCTGAAGCAGCTGCTGAAAAAAGGCTAGGAAGATACAAAACAGTTTTTTCGGAAACCCAAGAGAAGGAATTAATGCAACATCTGATACATTTAGAAGAGAGGTTATTTGGCATTACGCTCTCAGATTTAAGAGTGCTAGCATTTGAGTTAGCTGAAAAAAACAATATTCCCCATGTCTTTAACAAGGAAAAGAGAATGGCGGTAAAAGATTGGCTTTATGGATTTCTAAAATGGCACCCAAAACTAGCCCTACGTAATCCTGAAAAAAACCTTAATTGCGTGTGCCAAAGGATTCAATCGCGTAGCAATCAACGCTTTCTTTGATTTATTAGAGTCCTTATATACGAAATATAAATTATCCTGCTAAAGATAAAAAAGCCAAGAAAAAGAAAACAGAATAACCAGTGACATCATCTGATGAGAGCAGGAGAGTAATGATGAGTGTATCTTTTGTAATGACCTGTATGCAAATTCAAAATACGAAGAGGGGTCGATTCAATGTAACAGATGTCGAGGCTGGGCACATGAAGCCTGTTCAAGTGCAGAAGAAGGCGATGTAATTTTCATATGTGACTTTTGTAATTGGCTGTAGGAAGCTAATGAATGCATGAAACAATGGTGAACACTTGTCTTGTATTCCTATTTTGTCATTTTAACATTCCTTTCTTTCAATAAATAAGTGTTCTTGAATTTTCGAATAAAACCTTGAATATTCATTGTTTTATATAAATACCCTATTTTACCCAACCAGTTGTCCAAAATGGGGACTTAGCTCATTTTCCAGAAAAATATTTTTCTAACTCATCCTAATCATTTTTTTGAACTAAAAGCCTTGTGTTCTGGTAGCCTAGGACCTGTTCTAAATAGGAAATAGTTTGAATTTATTTTTCTTTAAAATATTTCTTTTTGGCAGGCCAAAATATGTTAGCGTCCCTATTTTGGACAACTCTCCCCTATTTGCATCTGTATTATTTTATTGAAAATAAGCGTTTACATGAAACATTTACAAAAAATTTCTGGATAGTTAGTTTAAAAAGGTCAAGAATCTGGTCCCTTTTTTGATATTTTGTAACTGCAACATTTGTAAGTATTTTTACAAGTATAGTTTATTAATGTAGATTAAAGCTATGTATCTTAACGGAAAAAACACTCACAATACTGGTGTTAAACAATAAAGTAAATAAAAAACCTTGTAACCTTGTAAAAAACACACATAAGATGTTACAGGTAAGTAGATACGTACGTTTCGACCAAAAATTGTTTTGGTCTTCCTCAGTCAAAGCCCTTTGTCACAAGGAACAGAGGGAACTGAAAAGAGATTTTTTCAGTTCCCTCTGTTCAGTCCCTCCCTGAAATTGTGTGTTCTTGTTCCTGTGATATTTATATCTAGTGTAACCCTACTCTGCTTTGTTTATCACAAACACACTTTGATTTCTTAACTGATTGGATTCAACTTTATTTTTTAGCTAAGAAAAATGGTGGACAGCCAGGGATCATTTCATGCTTTGCTTTTACTCCTACAAATAAAAGCATTTCTGCTGCAGGATCTTATATGAATTCAAGTAAATCTACTATTCCAACTACATTTGAGGAGTTTTACGTTCAAAATTCAATCTAATTAAATTTAAATTTAATTAAATTTAAATATTTTATTAAATAAAATTTAAATTTTTAAAATAATCCGCATCTAATTCTTAAAATCACTGTTGTGATTAAATAAATATATATATATTGTATAGATCATTACACTCTAAAAGGCTAAAATTTAAGATTTCAAAAGTGTTTTACTTTACTTTTATTATGCATAGATTTTAAAGATTGAAAGTTTCATTTAATAGAAAGATAGACAATATACTTTTTTCTAATTTTTCAAAAATGTAAATGTTAAAATATTTTTTGAAATAATTGATTCAACATTTTTTCTTCTTTTTCCTTTGACAATACTGGTCTATTTTTTAGCTTTCCAATTTTTGAAAAATGTGTGTGTGTTATGAACTTGTATATAAAATTTTCTTTTAATTATTTAATTTTTTCAGAAAAGTATATTGAAAACTGGGTGTATCTTTTTTCTCTTTTTATGTTTTTAAACTAATATACATATATGCTTCCATGCATTGTGTTTGATTATAATGGTCTTTAGGATAACCTTGAAAAAAATGCTAGCTTGCATAAGCTTGAAAAATATTTTTGTTATTAAAGGTTTCCATTTAAACCAAATTCTACTGTGTTAACAGCTGAAATAAAAAACATAAAATAAATTGTGCTAAATTTTTTTCATTTTTTAAACAAAGATTAATTATATATCAACATATTGAATATTGAAACTTGGTTCTTGCATAATCTTTTATCACTCTTATGCTAGTTTTAAAAGTTAGGAAGTAATTGTTATCATCATGTTTGTGTTTCAAGTTAATTGTATTTCTTTTGAAAAAAAAAAATCAAAATCTTTAAATTACCTTTAGTCTTGTCTTTTATTCAACAGTTGTAATATACAGGAGTCATTTACCTTGTAAAAATTTGTAATGGAGATATTGTTTAAAAGTATAGCGTAGAGTAGAAAGCTTTCTAAAATTTAATTTCAATTAAAAGTAATGAAAATTGACTAGATAAATTATGCAAAAAAGTATGTAATATATAAAGGTTAAAAGCTTTTAGATTTTTTATTTATCTATTTTTTTGTTTTGAAATTTATAAGTACGTAGATTTATTTTATTGATCTTAAAAATTTTTTAAAATTCTGCAGCTGTTTGATTTTTTTTCTGTTGGTTATAATTTAACCATATCTATAAATTTGATTTGTTACCTAATTTTTCTGCTCTTTACAGTTGGTATTTATTCAGAACCATCTGGGGAGCTTGAATTTCTGCTCGAAGGTCAGAAATATGGAATAAGTCAACTGCAATTTTCTCCTGATGGCACATATTTGTACAGTGCAGGAAGAAAAGTTAGTTCTAAATTTTTGCCTTCAATTTTTGTCAATTAACAATTCTTATACCCGCTGCATTTATGTAACTTTTTGTTATTTAATTATACAGGGTGTCCAGTGCTAATGGAACAATTAAAAGCAATACGTAAATTCCAGTTATATTTAGAAAAATTTTCTTTATACAATTCCATGCACAGTTAAAAAAAAAAAAAATCGTCCTTCTACAACCAAAATTCAGAGTTACAGCTGCTTAGAGCACTTTTTGAGCACCGAAATAGGGGTTGTATGCAAAATGAATTTGAGAAAAATTAATGTACATGGTTTTGAGCCTTTTGATATTTATTAACTATATTTATTAACTATTCATTAATTATTTTATGAATGTAGATTGCAATAAAGAAGATTAACATTTAACTATGTGTATCCAATAAATTAACATAAAAATATAGCTTATACTGAAAATAGAATTTTTTAAATGAACTCATGCTAAATAACTTAAAATAAAAACTCAAGGAAATAAAACACTTCATCAAACATTAAATTTGATAATGAAGCATTTTAAAATACAAATATATGCATTTTAGAAACTTATTACAAATTCTGTTATCGTACCATTTGCTGAAAACTAACTTCCTTCAGCTGCACTACAAATATGCACCCATGTAGAAAATTCTTCCTGTACTTTGCTTAGATTACTCTGTGTTACACATCTGCATACTACATGTATACAATTTAGTAAGTCTGACCCCAGATAAATTTTTATAGAGCCTGACTATAACCTTCTGCTTAAGAATTAGTATTCTAAAATTAGTTTTGCTTCTGTGCCAGAAAATGAAATTAAATCCTATAATTTAAAATTTCAATATTTAGAGGGTCCCTTAATGATTTACTGTAACAAGAAATTTTTGGACGTGGAAAAATGACTCAAGTCAAAATATTTGCTGCTTTATAACTGAGTAAATTTTGATCGTAGAAGGACGAATTTTTTATATTGTTCATCAAATTGTAGAAAGAAAAATTTTCTAATCATAACTGATAGGATTGTGGGACCGTATAAAAATTTAAATTCTGTAATTTTTATAGGAATTTATTTAGTGACTTCGATTGTGTGTGTGTGTTTCTGATATAATAGATTATGCAATTTAAAGCATTTTTGCAACTGTAACTATGTGTCTCTGACTAACGGTTTAGGATATAGCCTTTGTGCACCGTTAGCACTGGACAACCTGTATAGTTTTTTTATTATCTATATAAATAAAATTAAACTTGTTTGTACATTACATGGAATTCAAAAATTTTGCAATTTCTAGCCATTTCAAGCAGTTGGGACTGTATAACCACCAAATAAAATTATGTTTTTTTGTCATTCTGCCCGTGATGCTTTTTTTTTTGTTTGTGCATAAAAATGATGGACACAAATAAAAGGAAATTTGGTGACAGGTTAGGTGGCCACTCAAATCAAAATATAGCTATTGAATTAAAAAAAATTTGATTATATTTGGAGAATATACAAAAATCTTTAGAAAACGTACATTCTTTGAAATTATATGTACTTGTTAATTTACTGAAATAGACAGACTGTGCAAGTTCTTTTCTTTCTAACAAGTTTTAGAAATATAGAATATTACCTCCACAGTTTTGTTTGATGTCACATGAAATGAAATTGTATATTTTTAATAGTGGAATTGTTTGGAAGTGAAACATTAGGTCCTGTAGGTGTAATGTTGGAATTTAAAGTGGTGACTTATGACTTGGTTATGATGCCTGACCTTTTTGGGCCACGGGGAGGCCCAAAAAGGGCCAGGCACCGCGACCATGGGTCTATTGTACCATAATTTAAAGTGGTAATTGGTTTGAAAATTCACAAATAAGTTTCAAAACAGTGTTAAGGTTTATTTATTGTTGGTGTTCTGAATTGACGTCTGTAAACTCATGCGAGAAACAGCTCAAAATGTATGTTTTGCAATACTATTTTTGTATTTTGTGTAGAATTGTCTATTTTATGCTTTCAGATTATAGAAAATGCTGAATGCATGGAGTATGGCTGGAAAAAAAATCTTTGTAGATGCTTGGTGAATAAATAAACTTGCCGAAAATAATTTCTCATAGGCCTTTGGCAGAAAAAAAAAATCACAAAAAACAAATAAACAAAGAAACGTCATATCTACTTGGCAACAACAACAAAAGAAAAATCAAGTTTTGGTGGAGTTCAGATAACAGCTAATTAACATCTAATTAAAGCACAATGGCATGCTGTGTTATACCATGTTAATAAATATTTTGTGTATATTAAATTAAAAATATTTGTTATATTCATAATTTTTCAATGGCCATCTTACAGCTAACTAAATGATGAGTAATTCTACGTGAACATGTGGTGTATGTCCATTTTATATTGTATGTAGATATTTGAGGGCAGTAGCAGTTCGTAGCTGTAGTTGGGAGTGATGCTTATAAAAGACAATCGATCTATTGCTTCTTAATGTCATGTAAAAAGCTACAATAGGTAAATATGGGGAAAATTCTGTACTATAAAAAGAAATAAAAGAAAAATTGTTTGAAAATTTGTAAAATTTTAATAAAGTATGATATGCTTAAACATAAACTTCTAGATGAAATGTGTATTACTTGTCAGTTTGTCACACAATAGTTTATTAATACTTGTCAAAATTGTAAAAGTAACATTGAGTAAATCAATTATTATTTTACGGCAATTAAAACTAATATTTTGTATAGATAATTGCATAAATTTTTATCTAAACTTTAAATGGTACGAGTAATTTTTCAAAATTATTCATTTCTCCAAAACAATAAACGAATCATAGCATATTGTTATTTTCGTTGTTGTTATTGTCAAGCCAATATTTTGTATAGATAATTGCATAAATTTTTATTCATTTCTCCAAAATAGTAAGCAATACATTAGGGCTATCTGCAAAAGGGAGCAATGAAGGTGATATGTTAAAAAATTAGCATTAAATTCTAAACTTGATAAAATTGCGATCTCTATTTCTTATGACCTGATTACTGTTAAGGTAGCTAGGATGAGCTGAGAGCACCCTAGTTTTGAGTGCACCTTTAAAATATTATATTTTCCACTCATTTAAATATAATTTTTACATTTATGAAAGGACAATTTTAAATATGAACGATTTCAAATTGAAATGCTTACACCTATGTTGAGAACATAAAATGATGAAAATACTCCAGGCCTCAGTGCCAAACTGTTTTAACTAGGCCCTACATTGCTTTTATTCTGCTAAGCCACTAGAACGATGCTACCATGCTGTTGATGGAAACTTATATTTATTTTGCACTTTTTATTTTCCACAATTTTCAAATACCTTTGTTCTTCATTTAGGATAATGAAATTCTTTGTTGGGATATGAGAAATCTTGGAACTATTCTGTTCTCTATGAGAAGATCTTGCACAACAAATCAAAGGCTTTATTTTGATATTAGCAAGTAAGTATAGATGAGTAAATAAATACAAGATATTATAAAATTGGAATTTGTTTGATGCTGCATTCATAATTTGAAGAAAAATGCAACTCTTTTATATCATAAGATCCTTGAAAATTGATAAAGAACTTTGTAAGTAACTCAATAAAAAATATTACAACTTTACTTCCGTTGTTTCCCAATGGATAGTAAATGGATAGTACAGAAATTAGCAGTAGTCAAAATTAAGACATCATAAATGTCTTGCCCTAAACTGTCAGCATAATTCCTTTAAAACATGAGTTGCTTTTCTGTCTGCATTATAAAGTTATTTTCAACTGAAAAGGTCAATTTAAGAGACAAATTCTTGTTATTTGTGGGAGGTTTTAATTTTCTGCTTTAATATGCTATGAAATACTTATGATGTGGCCTCTATTAGTGAAAGAATGTGTTGAGATAAATTTAGTTAGACTTCTCTATGTCAAACTAACCCGGTAATTCTCTAAGCCTACCTAGCAATATTATGCATACCTCTTTTATAAATATCCTAGATTAATATCCCATATTCTTTACTGTTAGAATTATTAAGTGTAAATCATAGCCCAAATTTTGTTAGTATGGATAGAGACAATGTTTCATACATTAATTGAACCAGTATTGAATGCTTTGAGTGATTTCAATGCTTCAAGAATGGTTTTCACAGTGAATACTGGCATAGTGGTGGAAGAGAGAACTTTTGGAGGAGGCAGAATTGTAGGTAAGACTCTTATCAAAGTCGAGAAGAATTGGGAGGATCCCTGAGAATGACTTAACAAACAATTTCAACTTTGAATCATAAATGTATTACAAGTTTTTTTTTTTTTTTTTTTTTACAATAAAACCTCAAATTTTGGAGGGAGTGGAAGTTGAAATAGTAAGGCAAAGTTATACAGCTAATAGTACAGTATGAACATTTTGGGTGGTAGAAAAAGTCCTCCCTTCTTCAGCTGTTAAGTTCCAACTTTTATACAGGCAAGAAAGTAAGAGAGGCACAGTAGAGACTTGCACTGTAACAATGGAGAAGATATATTGAATAACTGAAAAGTTCTTTTATTTTCCTCCTGTAGCAAATTGGAAGTTTTTACAACAGAAGAAGGGTGGTACCACTTTTTTACCACTCAAAACGCTCATACTGTACTATTTTTTATTTATGTGTGTTCTTAATGAATTTTAACATTTAAACACTAGATTCTTTTTAGTCTTCTTATCAAAAGATCTTTGTTTAAAATAAGTATGTAATTAGTATTGAGCTTTTATGCTAAATATTTCATCTAAATAGTTATTTGATTGAGAAATCTGAATCTGTAAAATAAATTTACTATTTCAATCAGTAGAATTTTAGATGTCTTGCTAAATAAATAATTAAGCTAATGTGGCTCATTATATAAATAAGCCATACATTAAAATTCAGACTTGCCTTAAAAAATTAACTATCGTTAAAATTTCTTATTTTGTGTATTTAGATTCTTACGTATTTTATTGTTTTAATATTACCTGCTGATGTTTTCAATGGGTGAATTTTTTCTGTTAGAAATCATGTTCTGCTATATTCATAATCTTTTACAAAGGTACTTTTTGTTCCACAATAATATAACCATGCATCAATTTAATGTGATTTTTTCCCCTTATCAAATCACATTTAGAAATGCAAGTAAATATTAAATAAATTTATGTTACTAATAATTATTTATATTTTTAAAAGAATCATCTCACTATTGACAGGTTTTTAATCCCCTAAAAGTATTTTGAAAGATTTAAAGTTTTATGTAGATGAGTGATAAATCAGTTTTAATTAATCATTATTTATTTAATTTGAAAACTTTTTTTTTATCCCAGGTCAAAATGACTGTTTGTAGAAATAAGTATCTATCATATATTGAGCCAAACATGATTCATCACTAGTTTTATGGCATAAATTAATGTTTATTAACAAAACTAATTCATACTATTTAGCCCATTTTAGTTCCTCATTGAGAGGATTGCTTGATAGGGATCGAACAATAATATCGGTGCCAATACCTCATCTTTTTGTAGGTATTGGTACGTACATATTATAAGAGTATTGGCAAAGTATCTGTTCCCAATACATTCGTCCTTTTTCACTGATACTTTTCAACCTATACTTCTTCTAGAAGGAAAACTATGCAGGCATGACAGCACATTATGGTGATGAGAGGCATTGGTTCATTCAAACAAAATAGTCTCATAGCTGTTGTTGAAGAACTGACTGGTCGTTCATTTGGTACTTTTCTGTTAAAAGGACCCCAGCCAAATTTGGCTATTTTTCACCGCTAGTGGAGCGCGAAGCTTGGTGACCTTTTTTTTCTGGTAACCCTTGCTTGATCGTGTGTTGATCTTGTTTTTTGTAGACCTTGCTTGTTCATGCATAGGAGCTAAGCTTGTGTTTGATTAGCAAACAAAAACATAGTCTTCCTGTTTTGCATTCATCCCCCAATCTGTTATGTATTCTTATTTGTAGTTTTATACAGTGTAGTGTACAGTTTTCTCAGCGTTGGTTCAGTCTTATTTTTGATTCATAAATATATGAGTTTGTGGGATTTGCCAACAACAGATGGAGATGCTGTTAAGTAAAATAATACAAATAAAAACTTTGTGAAAAAAACACACATAAAATGTTACAAAGTTTTATTTATTTTATCATTTAACGGCAGTAATTTGAGTGTTTTCAAAATTTTGACCACTGCAATTTGAACCAAGCACCTTCCACCTCTCAAGATTCAGAGTGCTATGTGCTCGGCCACTGGCCTAGTTGAAGATTGTAGATAGTAAATTATGTTTAAAGCTGCTCTTGATCAAGTTGACATGGTCATTGACTAATTAATTATACAAAGTGTAATAAATATTAATCTGTTAATCACAAACTAATCATTTAATTAATTTATTGTTTTAGGAATAATTAATTTAAATTTACCACCACTTTTATATTAAACATAAAAGTGTGCTGGCCTCCATTTTTTTTTCTTAGGACTACACCACTACTTTTAGACATTGATTTATTTCTGTGTTACAGATAGCATGAGGCTGAAGTGTGAAGGTCCCGGGCTTGGGCCTGTCCCATCGCTGTCGATCTAACAGTCTGGATTTTTGGTCATTTTTTCCCAGATTAATGTGAATACTCGTTAGAACCCTTTAAAAAGTCCTCTGACCAAGTCATCTTCCAATCCCACGCATATAGCCCATATGTAGCTTTGACATAACAAAACAAACAAACTTGTAACATACTTAACTTTCTAAAAATTAAAATAAATGTGTTACCAAAAAAAAAAAAAAATCGCACTTACTGACTTTTACGTACTTTTAGACTAAATAGGTAATAAAAATAAAACTAAGCCGAAAGTGTTGTTTTTTTCACTATATTCACCCCCCTCTAAATCCATTGGACATATAAAACCCTTGGATCTTTGGCGTGTGAAGGAAAAAAGTTTTAAAGCTGAACAACTCGCTAGACTTGTATGCACTAAGCAATTCTACTGGGAAATATTGCCCCGAACTTTACACTATTAGATAGAAAGCCAGGATCCCAAACCTTCTCACTTCAGATACTTTCCAATGTTCAGTGTCTTATCATTTCGGGTATTGAGCAGCACAATTTTAATAGGACACATAAAAGACAATAAATTTTGCAGAATCACTTTGCTGTGCTCATTGCTTTTTTTTTTTCTACAGGGCACAAATTTTTATCAATGGGCTCACAAGGCCTCATTCATTTTAACAAAAGGATGAGAAGGATACTCTCGTTGCAAAAACTGCCCAGAGTAAATAGAGATGTAGCTTTAATGGCATCAAAATACATACAGTATTGGTACCGGCCGATAGTGAAGCTTAAAAGCATCTGTATCAGCAATTAAAAAAAATGAATTTATAAATAAGGTATCGGTATCGGGTGTCAGTTAAAATTTGGTATCAGCTGATCCCTATTGCTTGATAAAAATTTGTAAAAAAGTGCATTAGACCTTTAATTCTAAAATGAGTTTAAATTTTAATTTATTGCTTAAAAAACGTACATTTAAATTTTGTTAGATTAATTTCAAGGAAAAAAATAAATATATTTTTGTCATGTGTTTCTCTCTCTCTAAATGTATATATATATACAGAAAGAGAGAGTCAGTCAAATATTTCTGGTAGCAGATGGTTGTTAGTGTTGAATTTGAGGAACATATGTGCTGTTCTATATTGTATTGAAAGAAAATATGGGATTTACAATATGTGCTACTATATTGTAAATCACATATTTTCTTTCGATTAATTTGATTTTCCTTTTGTCTCAGTTTTACCACAACTTTATTTTTAACAAACCATATGGCTCTCTTTCCATTTATTTGCACTGTGTACCCAAATTTTTGTTCAAATTGACTATATTTTATTTGTGGTTCAAATAATGTTCTTTTGGTGTATTCTCTTAACTTGTTCATTTTATAATTTAAATTTCATGAAAAATGACACATCTATATCTTTTTAAATTACACTAACTGCTCTTGATTGTGTGACTGAATATTATGCATACTTTTCTCTTAATTGATCTATAAATGACCTTGAGAATTTCATGAACTTTGCTGTATATTCTGTGCAATGATATTTAAAATTTCCTTTTTTATTTTTCATGTAGATGTGGAAAGTATATTGTTTCTGGTAATCAGAATGGTATTATAACTTTTTGGGATGTTAGAAAGGAGCCAAAATCAGTTAGTGAAGATGATAAAATACTTGAACCTGTTCAATTTTATCTAGCCCATGATGATTGCGTCAATGGTGTAAGGTGAGTATATTTTGTGTATGTTACTGATTACTTTCTGTGACTTCCCTTTTTACTTGATATAAATATTGCTAAAATGAATTATCTGTTTTAGAAAAAGATACAATCAAAATTTACTAGATACATATTATAAACTTGAATATATGCAGAGTGTCCCAGAAATATAGTAACACACTTTAATTCTTTATTCATTAGATAAATCAGCAATGCAATGAAAAAAATGTTCAAAATAAATTAGGGGGAAAAATTACATTACAAAAAAGTTCCTTTTGTTCATTTTCAAAAAGTGACCCTTTTTCAATTTTTATATGACCTCCACACAAAAGAAATTGCAAGTTAGTAAAATGTGCCCTTATACTAATGAAGTAATGTACTAAATTTGAGAATTATATCCTAAAATGTGTCACAGATATGAAGATAAATATAGGCTGACTTAAACCACATTTGAATGCCTCTTAAAAGGAAAAAAATCATCTCAGGTGATCAAGTTTCAGGGATCATGAAGAAATTATGAAAGAAAATAATTTTTGCACTCTAGCAATAAATGCTTATATTAAAGTTCATGTATAGCCTTCTGACCATCTTTGTTTAAATATATTTCTGAGACATTTCATGATTAAAGGCTGAAATTTTGTACACCTCCTCAACAATTATGGGCCACAATTCACAAAATTCAATTTCTTTTGTTTGAGAGTCCTATAGAAATTTAAAAAGTGCTTAAAAAAATGAGCAGAATTTTTCTTTAATTTTGTCTTTTTACCTATCTTATTTTGAACATTTTCCCAAGTTACATTGTTCACTTATAAATGGGTAAAACACTTAATGATGTTACCATTTTTTGGGGACGACCTATATAGCAAAATGCAGGCATTTAACACGATATTTTAAAGCATATTTTGTGCTCTTTAGTGCTTATACTGCATCACATATCCTTTTAAATTATAATCTTAATTTATTATTCTGTATACTTTTTGGAATTAATAGTGAGTATGCTGCATAATTTTTTGTGTATGTTTTAATCTTACAAAATAATTTAAAAGCTCATAACTGTCATACATAATGAAACTGAGCATGTTAACTGTAATTAATGATACATCTTAAAAACTTCGAATAAAAATATTTATATGTAAATTAGAGTGTATTTGTAGATTTGCTGGCACTTTAGACTTAATGAAGGAGTTAGTGTGATCCTCAGGCTAAAATGTTTGGAGATGCCTGATTTACACACTATTGATAAAATGAATTAAAATTTAGTCAATGAATGTGTATCTTCCTAACTTTATTAGAATGGTAATGCAAGAATGTGTTAATTATAAAAATTAAAAAGCAGTACATAAATTTGAAATTCTTTCTATCTCATCTCTTATCAGTATTTATATTATTTAAAAATAAGTAAATAAATACATGTCAGTACTGTTAAACAGTTGTTAACTTATAATATATGTAAAATTAAATCTTGTGAGTAGAGGCAAACTAACATTTTATGATTGGAGAAATGTTAGTATTAATCAGCAGATTTTTTAAAAATCAGTTGAAATTAAATGGTGATGTGAAAAAGTTTCATAAATTGAAATTAAATAAGGATGTGAAAAATAGTAACTCAAAATCTTACAAGTATTGCTTTGTTATATTTTATTTTATTATTGCTTTTTTTTTTTAAAGCTAAGATCATCAATATCATTTTGGTCATTGCTGATATTTATAACTACATTTATTAAAATTATCACACATTCTTCTAATAGCTTACTCTAATTAATTAACTGAAAGTATTATAAAAGGAACAATCACATTTTCACTTTTGTGAGGTTAAATATATTACTTCTTTTTTTCCTTGTTTTCATTCTCCTCTTTTATACTGTAAGAAATTACAAATTGGAAACACAGTGAAAAACATTTAACATAAAACTGAAGGCATCAATATATATATATATATATATATATATATATATATATATATATATATATATATATATATAGTGTGTGTGTGTTACAAAAATTTCACATTAAAAGATTTTTTAAAAAAATCACCATTATTTACTATTTTATTTCAACTTCCTGTTAAACTACAAGAAGTTGCATACATTGGGATGAAAAGTAAAAAAATTAATAAGTAAAAAATTATTATTTCTTAAAGATAACTGATTTATCTTTTTTTTTTTTTTTAATATAATTTTGAAGGAAATATGGGAGACACCTGATGGATGATACTTTTAGAATGACTACTTGGTGGGGGGGGGGGGGAGAAATACAAAAGAAGGTCCAAGAAAGAAGAGGAACAAACTCCCAGAAGTTAAACATTGCCACAAATACATTCAAGTGACTGTCATAAACATGTCACTGAAGATTTAAACAAAAATAAATAAATAAATAAAATAAACTTTTTTTATGTTAACCAATTTTTTTTGTTGTTAAATGTATTTAATTGTATAATGAATTAATACTCCCTATTAATTGCGATGTAAATTGCATTAACACTGTTAACTCAACAAATGTAAAAATTAGATCACCCTTTTAATTTCCTTAGTTCAATGAATGTGTTTGTGGTTTATTTTTATTTATTATTAATTAGTTAAAAAACTGCATTTTCTTCATAAAAGTTCAGTAATTTGATCTAAAGAAAAATGAATAAAAAATATCGAAATAAAAAAAAATAAATATCTATTTATATAAGAAGAAGAAATAATTGATACAAATTAGGTAAAAGGTCTCTCATGTTGAGTGTTGATTTATATAGATTATTTTTTCCTGGAACTTATTCTAGTATGCTAATTAAAAAAAAAGAAAAATGTACAGTAATTCCCAAATTTACACTATAAGTCAGTCCAAATGATAACTGTGTAAGTCAGGTATGATTTTGTATATAAATATGTGCATACAAATTATTTTTAATTGGAGCCACAGATAAAAGAAAGCAATATTTTTTTTTTTAATGTTCATTAAAATCTTAGATAATGCACATGTATAACAAATTATATTGTTAAAATGTTAGACTGAATTTATTTTGGAAGTAAACAAAACATGAATTGACAAGATTTGAAATCGCGTAAGTTAAAGTAGTGCAAGTCAAGGTACTACTGTATTTCTATTGCACTGTATAAGAGTCTGTTTTATATTTCAGCTTTCACCCCACTTTCCCACTTCTATGTTCATCATCTGGTCAAAGAAAATTTCCTGAATTGTTAGAAGAAGATGATGAAGGAATTTTTTCTTCTAAAGCCAACAGTTGTGATAACTCTCTAAGACTGTGGTGGATAGGCAAATTCGACTGATGATTCTGTATTTGAGTAATTTTTGTATAGAAATAAAAGTTTTTATTTTTTTATATATGCTTAGTTTACTGTAAATGTCCTATTTCTAAGGTGAGTTAACCACTAAAGACGAAATTGAGCCTCAATCCTGTCCGGATACAAAATGGGGTCATGTCATTCACTCTTAATGTTGCATGGAAAGTGAAAGTACTTGCAACCTTTAAGCATAGTATTGCTAAATATCTTAAACACAAAACTCGTGCTAATAATCATATTTATACACACATAGACTTTCTAAAGCAGCACTTCATTACTTATGTAGATATGTCCTCCTATAATTATGCATTTATATGCAGACAGTTATACTACGCTTTGTTAGCCTCTTCAATTGTAAATAACAGTATCTATTCCTCCACTAATCTGTCTAGTGTTGTCTGCAATAAAAAAATTCTGCCTTTCTGTAAACTTCTCAATCTAACATAACAATTTAAACTATCCTTATATTGTACTAATTCCTAAATTTCATAAAACACCATTAAAGTTTAGAACATTTACAATAGGATGTGATACATACAGTAATGTAGCAAGTAAACTATTATTAAAGATTTGTCTGTTATGCATGAGTATTATATAAAAAGTAATGATAACTCTATAGGAAATAGTTATGATCTTCGCAATACCATATGTAATATTAGTAATATTACCTCTTTATATACTTATGATTTTCAAAACATATTCAATAATATTCTGCTTGACGACCTCTACAATGTTATCAATAAATTATTTGAGAATAGTTTTAATAATATTATGATACCTTCCTATGTTGATGTGATTTATTTCAATAGTATATCTAAATTTAATATATATAATAATTATATCATACATAATCTTATCATAAATATATCTACAAAATCATGGTATACCACAAGGTGGTACAGCATCCAGTTACCTGGCAGATCTATACTTATATTTCTATGAAAAAAACTACAATAATAAACATACTGTTATTAAAAGGTATATAGATGATATCTTACTAGTAAATAGTGCTAATATTAATAATGCTATCTTCCCAATAAAATATCCTTCAGCTCTGGAAAAATCATATGCTTAATAATTCTGTTACTTTTTACTTTCCGAACATGTATCATGTAAGTAAAATATTGTAATCATGAAAAAATTTGACTTCTAGATTTTGGTGTGTTTACACATTTTGCAGTCTTCTGAATTCATTTATATCCATATCCAGGGGATTGGCCATGGGGCCCTCAGCCCCTCCTGAAATTTGGGGCAATTTTTGGCTTTTCTTAATTGGATGTCAATAATCAAGCTTTTTTGGGAAAATTCTACCTTTGCTACATTGCATTGGATATGCTATCAAGTATTAAGGCAACAATGGACGATGTATATAAATATGCACATTCTAGGTCGATGTATATAACGACGATGTATATAAATATGCATATGCATATGGACGATGTATATAAATATGCATATGCATATTGCTGAAAAATTGTTTATTGATATACATTTTAAAAAAATGGAAAATACTAAATAAAAATCTATAATTAATTAAGATATTAATTAAAATCTCTTAAATAATCTTTGTATTTTAAAATGCTCCAAGAATAATTTTGCCTAAGATATGCAATTTTTTCATGTTTTCTCAAAATGAAATTATAAAATGATCGCTAACTTATATGCTATTACATGTAAAGAACAAATTTGTCAAATTTTAGGAATATCCGAAAATTTTCTGCCTCTAACATTTTGAAATATATTAATTAGCAGATTTTAATTAAAGTTGTAACCAATTATACTTTGAAATTATTTTTTTCTTTTGTATTTTTAAATTTTTTACTCTATTTAACAAGACTAAAAGCATACAAAATTTCAAAGCAATTGACTTTAAATTGAAAAAAAGTTTAACAAGCATATAATTGCTTATTGAGGTAGCTTGTCATGATTTGAAGAAACTTTGTGTATCAAATTAGCACTTCTTGCTGGCACACGGCATGTCATGCTGTTTTTACTGAAGCTGCCTACATAGCATTTTAGGGTAGCAAGCATAAAAAAGTGTATCATAGATTGGAAGAAGCTTGTACAGCTAATTAGCACTTTCTTGCTGGTGTGTTGCTTTTTATGATGTTTCTGCGTCAACTAGCTACGCAGCATATTAAGCTGGCAAGCATAAAAAACCATATAATAGCCATATAACAACCCACTTTCTGCTTCAAAATTTTGTTTGCAATTGCTATTATACATAATAAATATGTTAATATGTGTTTGATAAATATGTTAATTCTGCGCCGATTGCACCGAGCTGCGCCCAAATGCAAATCTTGTGCCGAACTGTGCTTTTAGCCGATTTTTGCACCAAGCTGTGCCGAATACGTCATTTTGACGCTTTGTTAATTTTTTGCCACGCTTGCAAACTTTGCTTTTCTTATATGCATTTATTGTTTAGTGTTGACTCTAGATTGTTCTTGCAGGGCGCAGCGCCCGGCTGCCCTTTTATCGTCTTTTTAGCGCCCGACAGCCCTATTTCTCTTCTTTCTGGGCCCTCCTGCTTTTACATTTTTATTATTATTAGTCAACAATCACCATTTTTTATTTCCTACTTACCATTTGTGGCCCATCACGAAAATACATTAATTAAAACAGCCCCTTCATAAAAATTCGATTGAAAGCGGTACTTTCACGAAAACAGTCTATGAAATCAGATCTTTTCCACAAATGCCTTTTTCAAATATTCTAATCTTTCAGATCAATATACTGTTACTGCCTTTTTCATTGTTTTCATTTGCGTGAGCTGAGTAACCCGAAAAGTGGCCTCTCTAGTATGTTTAGTTTTTACTGACTCATTGAGGAAGCTCGATTGGCCAGGCAGAACTACGTAGGCATTTCACTAGAGTTGGGAGAAGAAAATACTGTTGGGAAATTCAAAATTTTCTAAAGTTATCTAAATATTTCCGATTCCATCTGTCAATCCTCAAATATTGGTAGCTACGTTTGATAAATATGTAGTTGCAAACAGGGCCGTAGCTTTTCCGTTTTTATAGAGGGTCTCCAAATTTTCCTAGGGGGCTTTCATATATACTACACATATATAACACACGCATATATGTGTGTATATATAAAAACTTGGCTGTTCAAGCCTCGTCAGGGGGAGATTCCCCTGAACCCCCCTACTTTTTTAGTTTCATTATTGCCATATTAAAACAATATTAATTGACTTTGTCATTTTATCGCTCATCTTTCGCATATTTCGCCTGGTAACTCTATGTTGAAATTTTTATGAGTGTAACCTATTTATAGACAAATACATGTGGAGCATATTCTACAGCTTTCGAAATAGTGTAACAATAGATTAAAGCTGTTGTGAACTAATAATATTTAAATACATGCAAAATTATGTCGCATTTTTGGGACACATTTTTCAATAAAGGGTGTTGAGAGATAAAATGACAGAGTCATTAATATCTATCAGAAACAATTCAGTAGTTACAGAGATGTCCATGGAGGATAATGTATTAGAATCATTATGAGTGTTCCAGTAAAAGGACTATTTGTGCATGAATTTTAGATGTTACTCAGGACAGGGTAGATTTGTAATAGTGACAAAATTTTTAGACTCGGCTCAGTGGTTACAGAGATGGCAATCAAGAATAATGTAATTCTTATGAGTGTCCCTGTTAAATTGGGATATGTGCTAGAAAGGTAGCCTATATTTCTCAAGAATAGTGTAGCTTTTTCTCAATGAAAATGTTTTAGAATCGGTTCTGTCATTAGACAGATACAAATGGAGTTTAATGTAATTCTTATGAGTGTCCCAGTAAAAGAACTATTTATGATGTATGCATAAAAGGTAGCCTATATTACTCAGAAATAGTGTAGCTTTCAATCAGTGAAAAAGTTTAAGAACCAGTATAGTAGTTACAGAGATACCGATAGAGCATGATGTATTAAAATTATTTTAAGTGTTCCTGTAAAAGAGCTATATTTATGTTATATTGATGAAAATTAGCCTATAATACTCAGGAATTGAGCAGCTTTCTATCAGTGAAGAAAGTTTTCGTATCGGTTCAATAGTTAAAGATACCCTTAGAACGTAATGTAATTCTATGAGTCTCCCTGTAAAACAGATATTTATGCAATATGCAGAAAAAGTAGCCTGTACTACTCAGGAATAATGTAGATGTCCATCAGTGAAAAAAGTTGTAGAAACGGCTTAGTAATTTCAGAAGTGCCCATGGAACGTGATGTAATTCGTATGAGTGACCCTGTAAAAAAACTTTGATATATGTATGAAATGTAGCCTATATTGCGCAGGAATAATACAGTTTTCTATCAGTGAAAAAGTTTTAGAATCGTTTCAGTAGTTACCGAGATTGTCCGTACATCGAAATGCATTAGAATAATTTTAAGTGCCACTGTAAAAGAACTATTTGAGCTATATACATGAAAGATAGCCTATAATACTCAGGAATAGTGTAGCGTAAAAAAATTTTCAGAATTGATTCCGTAGTTACAGACATCCAAATAGATCGCCATGTAAATCATATGAGTGTCCCTGTAAAACAGTTATTAGTGATACATGCATGAATTTTAGCTATGTTACTCAGAAATAGTGTAGCTTTCTATCACTGAATTTTTTTTTAGAATCAATTCAGTGGTTACATAAATGCCCTTAGAGCTGAATGTAATTTTTATGAGTATCCGTGTAAATTTGTAATATATGCATGAAAGATAGCCTGTAATACTCAGGAGGCTATCATAGATAATCATCAGGAATAGTGCAGTTTTCCATCACTGAAAGTTTTAGAATCGGTTCATTAATTCCAGCGATTGTAATGTAATTCGTATGAGTATCCCTGCAAAGAACTAGTTGTGATATATTGTTTTGAATTTTTGTGGCTGTTCTGGAGTTTAAAATTCGTGTTCTACGTGTCAAATAATTAAATTTGGCATTTTGTTGCATCAAAATTGGTTAACTAGAACGGAAGATAAGAAATTTTGGGGTTCCCCATTGGTTAACATAGGGTTTTGTAAATCTCGAGAAATACTGGTGCTAGGGCTTAGCTGACCTTACTCTTCGGGACTTATTTTTAGTGCGAGATTTGGCGATATTTTCCAAAAAGTCGCTAAGCCTGGCCACATTTCGGACATTTAGCGGTATTTTTCCAATGGGTAAAAGTTTGTTTAAAAGTATATAAAGTTTGTTTTCTTGGATTAACATTACGTAATAGGCTATAGAGATGAGTTCATTTTTTGAAGCCCGAGCCCGAAGACTTTTAATCCGAGCCCGAGCAATAATATTTAAGTCGGAGCCCGAGCCCGAAATTTCAGCTAAGAAGCTAAGCTAATTCAGCTTTGATAGAATACAATAAATTTTGCCGTTTGTGCAAATTAAAGGCAAATAGAGTTCCAAATTTTTAATGCACTTTCTGATTCTTTATATCTATGTTTATGAAATAATGTCCGATCTCATGACTAACTAAGCAATATAAATTGCCGTTCTGAAATACCCATAGAGCTTCACGCGCCTTCTAGGCACTCGTGCCGCTATTTTTTTTATAAGTACTATTATTTTCCATATGAATCACTTTTTAAAAATCTGTTTCAAGTAGTATGTTCAATAAAATAGAAATTTTTCACGAGCCCGAGCCCGAACGCGAATGTGAGTTACAGAGCCCGAGCCGGGCTCGGGGTGAGCCCGTCTCATCTCTAATAGACTAGCGATTCAACTACATTTCTATGACATACTCAAAATTGGCGCTTTATGGTGATCCTTCGAGAAATTTCCCCTAGCTTCTGCGACACCTATAAAAGGACAGCACATTGTCCCAGTTGAGTTTGTTGGCTTCTGTCTGCTGATGAGAATATTTTTAGAATCGGTTCAGTATTTACCGAGATGCCCGTCTAGCGTAATGTATTAGAATGATTTTGAGTGTCCCCATAAAAGAATTATTTGTGCTATATGCATGGAAGATAGCCTATAATACTCAGGAATAGTGTAGCTTTCTATCAGGAATAGTACTGTGTGAAAAAAATTTTAGAATCTATTTAGTAGTTAGACATACACGCAGATCGCAGTGTAATTCATATGAATGTCCTTGTAAAGGAATTATTTATAATATATGCCATCAATTTTAGTTTATGTTACTCAGGAATAGTGTAGCTTTCCGTCAGTGAAAAAATCTCATGTGGACAACACATGACTTCCTTGTACATCTATTAAATCCAGAATATTTTCGGCCCACTTCTTCTAAACTTATTTTGCTTAAAAGAGATAAAATACTGCAGTAATAGTAAGGTTTAGCGAATTCTACCCAAATATTTCCGATATCGCCAAGCTGGCTTCAATTTGAAAGATTTCCTTCTGGTATCCATGCACCCAGTTGATTGCAATCAAAAAAGAGATGCACGGTTAGATGTTACAATAGTTCTAAATACAAAATTTCAAAATTCTACGGGTAAAAGTTTTCGAGTTATGCAAAATGCGTAATAATTTTTGTCACCAAATTTCGCGATATTTCGGAAAAACTCGCTGACAAATGGCGAGATTTTAGGCATGGACCAAACAATGACTGCCTATCGCCAAATTTGGCGATATTTTGCCAAAAATCGCCAAGGACGATGACAAAGGCAATATTTTGGGCATGGACCAAATGACTGACTATTGCCAAATTTGGCGATATTTTGGCAAAACTCGCCAAGGACGATGACAAAGGCAATATTTTGGGCATGGACCAAATGACTGACTATTGCCAAATTTGGCGATATTTTGGCAAAACTCGCCAAGGTCGTTGATAAATGGCGAGATTTTGGGCATGGACCAAACAATGACTGACTACAGATGTAATATATTGAAAATGTCCATAGACATTAATGTACTGAAATTCTTTTGGGTGGTCCTGTAAATAAACTCTCCAGTAGATTGGAACGAAAAATCGAGATTCAAAACTAGATGTTACATCAATCTTATATATGAAATT
Source organism: Cheiracanthium punctorium (assembly GCA_038373885.1). Classification (NCBI taxonomy): domain Eukaryota; kingdom Metazoa; phylum Arthropoda; class Arachnida; order Araneae; family Cheiracanthiidae; genus Cheiracanthium; species Cheiracanthium punctorium. Next base: position 65,275 of record JAWZYV010013271.1, read on the forward strand.
TCAACATTCTACGACTAATAGTTTTTGAGATTTGAGAGTTAAATACATACACATGTACACCAAAAGTCTCCAAGCTTGGCGAGTTTTGGTGTAATTCTTGAAGGAGGCACGTGACCGCGGTCGGACTATTACCTAACTCATGTGGTAGGACGGTATTGTGCTTGAAATGAATGAATGCCCCTAAAATTGCCATTGACCGTAATGTATTGGAAATCTTTTGAGTGTTCCTGTTATATGATTGGACGGTATTGTGCTTGAAATGGATCAAAAATGTCATTAAAATTGCCATTGACCATGATGTGTTGGAAATCTTTTGAGTGTTCCTTTAGCAGAACTATAAATGATAAAGACGCTTTTTTCGATGGAGAAATTCATTTTGTAACCCTTAACAGCATATATCACTTCCGAGTCGTTTGAAGTAGCTTAATACCTCTAAAATGCGCTTTAATTAGCATCTGCCCATAGAGCAGATAGCATGTAACTAGAGAACCGAATCAGCTCTCGTACCATAAACAGCATCTAATGTATTTCAATTCTTTTGGGCGGTCCTGTAGAAAAACTATCCAGTCGATTCGGACCAAAAGGATATGTACACAACTACATGTTACAACAATCCTAAATACAAAATTTCATCATTCTATGACCAATAGTTTTTGGGATATGCGAGTTACATGCATACGTATGTACAGACGGCATAGAAAAACTGGTGAAAGTAGACTCACCGTTGGTCAAAATGAGTTGCAGACGCATTTATATGATCGTGCATGCTAGCGTACGATGAGATGCATCGAAAAGATTTCTTAAAATTAAATTAAGCGGTAGTCAAAATCGGTTTTTTCGTCGAAATTGGACCCCCGAAATGATTCGGGATCACATAACTTCCTTATACTCCGTACAAGGAAGTAAAAAGTTTTAGAATCGGTTCCTTAGTTCCAGAGATCGTAATGTAAATCGAATGAGTATCGCCGTAAAAGACCTATTTGTGATATATGCGTGAAAGTTAGCCATAATACTCCGGATTAGTGTAGCTTTCTATCAGTGAAAAAAGTTTTAGAATCGGTTCAGAAGTTAAAGAAATACCCATACAGCTTAATGTATTTGTGTGTCCCTGTAAAAGAACTATCTTAACTATATCCATGAAACTTAGCCTTTAATACTCAGAAATAGAAGCTTTATATTATTGAAAAAAAAATTTTGATTCGGTTCTCTAGTTACAGAGATACTCTGCATAATGCAATACTTGCCTGTTCTTCTAAAAGAATTATTTGTGATAAATTCATAAAAAGACAGTCTAAAATACTCAGTGGCTTTCTATCGGTGAGAAGAGTTTTAAAATTGGTTCAGTAGTTAAAGAGATAACCATAGAGTGTAAATGTATAATAATTATTTTGAGTGTCCCTGTAAAAGAATTATTTACGCTGCATACATTAAATGCAGTCTATAATAATCAAGTATATTGTATCTTTCTATTAGTAAAAAAAGTTTAAAAATCAGTTCTGTAGTTACACAGATGCCCACAGAGCGTAATATAATTCTTATGAGTATCCCAGAAAAAAAAATTATGCATATATATCTACATATACCTGCATGAAAGGCAGTATATAATTTTCAGGAATATAGTTTTTATTGGTGATAAAAGTTTGGGAATCAATTTAGTAGTTAGAGAAATACCCATAGAGGGTATTGCATTTGAATTATTTTGACAATTCCTGTAAAAGAAATATTTATGCTATATGCATGAACTTTAGCTTATGATACTAGGAATAGTGCAGCTTTCTACCTGAGAAATGTTTTTAGAATTTGGTCAATGGTTACAGGTGTGCCAATTTTATGTATTTCTTATGAGACCACCTGTAAAATTGTGATATATGTATGAACGGTCTATTACTCAGGAGTAGCATACCTCACTATTAGTGAAAGAAAAATTCAGATTCAGTTCAGTGTTTACAAAGACAATGAATTAGAATTGTTTTGAGTGTCCTTGTAGAACTATTTACGCTAATAAATGAAAGGTATTCTATAAGTTAATCCAGTGTATAAGCACTTTAACCCATACTTTTACAAATATCCCATTGTTTAGAAATATATTATTTTTAAAAAGCATAGTTATACCGTATATTTTTGCCTTAAGTCTAACGGTAATGTCCCTTTGTTCAAAGACATTTTTAATATAACCCTTTGATTCTCTTTCCGTTATTGGCACACATTATAAACAGCATTGTTATACTTTGTATTTCTGCATTATTTCCAACAATGAACGTCCCTTTGTTGAAAGTAATTTTAAATAAAGGTTTAGTCCACTGTTTCAAAGTATTGTTGCAGAATACTTTGTTTGTTTCCTGAGTTCGTCGTTCTCCAGTTGGTGTAGAAAGTTCTAGTAAAAAGTCACTTGTCAGGATGCAACACAAACTTTATTGCATTTAGAGCTTCATAGAATAATCAGTTTTACGAAATTCACTGACACTAACGGCCAGTAGCTCGTTTAAAACACTCCACTCAGTACCGAAGCTTTCACAAATGCTGTAATTTTTAAGATCACATCCACAGGTAAAAATTCAGTGGAAATATTCGAGGGATATAACAAACAGTCCCTCAAGACTCACACACACAGCACTTTAAAACAGCTTCGAAAACACACGCGGAAACACCGCTTCTAACACAGATCAAATCGCCGCATACATGGGCAGCTCTATCAGCTCTCGATCGGAGATCACTCCACATACTGCGGGAGGTAACTCACACACTGAACTCTCGGAGCAGTGCACTCTGGTATTTATAGAGGAGGCAGAAGCTGCGAGGAACTTCGAGAAAAGTCTATTTCACGTAGATTCTACATAAAGCGGGAATTTTGATTACGTCATAGAAGAGAAATGTTAGGTTATGCGTTTTTAATGCAGGAAAACCAACTTCCAGGACCTATTGGAAAAATCACGCCAAATGATCAAAATGTCGCCAAGTTTGGCGACTTTGGGCGAAATATCGCCAAATTTGGCGCCAAAAATAAATCCCCAAAAGTGAAGTTACCGAAGGCCCAGGACCAATATTTCTCGATTTCTAGAAACCCCATAGAAAAAAAAAGGGGAAACCGAAACCTCCGGTTCCAGCTGACCGATTTTGATGAAACAAAAAGCAGAATTTAACTATTTGAAGTGTAGAATACGAATTTTAAACTATTCTAAACCCCAGAACAGCGGGTTGCTCGAAAATTCGTAACAATATATTATTGACACACATTTTTAAAGAGCATTGTTATACTGTGTATTTTTGCATTATTTCCAACAACTACTCCTTTTCTTGAAAGTCATTTTAAATAAAGGTTTAGCCCACGTTTTCAAAGTATATTATTGAAACAAATTTTTAAAAAATATATCGTGTATTTTTGCCTTTCCAACAATTACGCACCTTTGTTGAAAATCATTTTAAATAAAGGTTTAGTCCACTGTTTCAAACTATATTATTGACACACATTTTTAAGGAGCATTGTTATACCGAGTATTTTTGCCTGTTTAGTCCACTGTTTCAAAGTATATTATTAACACACTTTCTTAAAGAGCATTGTTATACCGTGTATTTCTGCATTATTTCCAACAATTAACGTCCCTTTGTTGAAAGTCATTTTTAATAAAGGTTTAGTCCACTGTTTCATAGCATATTATTGACGCACATTTTTAAAGAGAATTGTTATACCATGAATTTCTGCATTATTTTCCGCAATTACGTCCCTTTATTGAAAGTAATTTTAAATTAAGCTTTAGTCCACTGTTTCAAAGTATATTATTGACACAATTTCTTAAAGAACACACTGTTATACCGTGTATCTCTGCCTTTCCAACAATTACGTCCCTTTGTTAAAAGCCATTTAAATAAAGGTTTAGTCCATTGTTTTAACGTATATTATTGACACACATTCTTAAAGCACATTGTTATACCCTGTAATTTTCGTTATTTTCAACAATTACTCCCCGTTATTGAAAGTCATTTTAAATAAAGGTTTAGTCCACTGTTCCAAACTATATTATTGACACACATTTTTAAGGAGCATTGTTATATCGTATATTTTTGCCTTATTTCCAACAATTACGTCCCGTTGTTGAAAGTCATTTTTAATAAATGTTTAGTGCATTATTATTGACACACATTTTGTAAAGAGCATTGGTATATCGAGTATTTTCGCCTTTCCAACAATTATGTCCCTTTGTTGAAAGTTATTTTAAATAAAGGTTTAGTCCAGTGTTTCAAACTATGACACACATTTTTAAAGAGCATTGTTATATCGTGTATTTTTGCCTTATTTCCAAAAATTTCGTTCCTTTATTGAAAGTCATTTTAAATAAAGGTTTAGTCCACTGTTTCAAAGTACATTATTGACACACTTTCTTAAAGAGCATTGTTATGCAGTGTATTTCTGCATTATTCCCAACAATTAACGTCCCAATCTTAAAGTCATTTTTAATAAAGCTTTAATAACTGTTTCAAAGCATATTATTGACGCGCATTTTTATATAGCATTGTTATATCGTGTATTTTTGCCTTATTTCCAGCAATTACGCTCCTTTGTTGAATGTCATTTTAAATAAAGGTTTAGTCCCCTGTTTCAAAGCATATTATTGACGCACATTTTTAAAGAGAATTGTTATACCGTAAATTTTTGCATTATTTCCAATAGTTACGTCCCTTTCCCTTTGTTGAAAGTCATTTTAAATAAAAGTTTAGTCCACTGTTTCCAAGAACATTATTGACACGCATTCTTAAAGAGCATTGTTATACCGTGTATTTTTGCACTATTTCCAACAATTACGCCCCTTTGTTGTAAGTCCGTTAAATAAAGGTTTAGTCCACTGTTTCAAAGCATATTATTGACGCACATTTTTAAAGAGCATTGCTATATCCTGTATTTTTGCCTTTCTAACAATTACGTCCTTTTGTTAAAAGTCATTTTTGATAATGGTTTAGTTCACTGTTTCAACGTATATTATTGACGAACATTCTTAAAGAGCATTGTTATACCGTATGTATTTTAATTGATTGTAACGGTTACGCCCCTTTAATGAAAGCGATTTTTAATAAAGGTATAGTCTATTGTTCCAAAGTATATTATAGCCACATTTTTAAAAAGTATTATTATAACATATTTTATAGCATTGCTTTTAAAAATTATGTCTCTTTATTGGAAGTTATTCTACTAATATGATGAATGTAAAAGTTCGCATATTTGTGTGTTTGAGAGTTTTGGACTCAATCACGCAAAAGCGCAGTACGGATTTAAGTAAAATTTGGACTGAAAATAGCTTACGCCCTGGATCAATATGCAGTCTACCTTTTATGTATATAGCATAAATGGTTCTTTTACAGATACGCTCAAAATAATTCTAATACATTGCTTTCTATGTACATCACTTTAAGTAGTATGCAAGTTCTAAAACTTTTTCCCCTAATAGAAAGCTGCACCATACCTGAGTTTTATAGGCTACCTTTTAGGCATATGTCACTAGTAGTTCTTTTACAAGGAGACTCATAAGAATTGGATTACGCCGCTAACGGCATCTCGGTAAATATTGAACCGATTCTCAAACATTTTTTATGGACAGAAAGCTACAATATTCCTGTGTATTATAAGCTATACCTTTATCCATTATATCACATAGTTCTTTTGCAACGACACTTATCGACGCTTACGCTCTGAAGTCACCTCTAAATACTAAACCGTTTATATATGTATATATTGTTAAGAATTTTCGATTTGTTCTGCCTCCCAGATATTAAAATTATAATAAAATTCGTTATGCGTCAAATAATTAAACTTTTGCATTTTGTTGTATCAAAATCGGTTAACTAGAACGCGACGTACGGAGTTTTGGGTTTGCCCATTGGTTAACATAGGGTTTTCTAGAAATCTCGAGAAATATTAATGCTAGAGCTTAGGTGATTTCACTTATGGGAACTTATTTTTGACGCCAAATTTGGCGATATTTCGCCAAAAAGTCTCCAAGCTTGGCGACATTTCTGTCATTTGTTGCGCTTTTACCAATGGGGCCAGTAATGCTTGTTTTCCTGCATTAATATTGCGCTGTAGCTTAGTATTACTAATTTCCATTTCCATGACATAATCAAAATTCGAGCTTTATGCGGGTTCTTCGAGAAATAGCTCCTACCAGAATTTTCGCTTAGCTTCTGCGACACCTATAAATAGAGGCAGAGATAGTTATATTCGAACGCTAATTGAGTTCGATGCATTACTCTGTAAATTGTGCTATTGGAAGCAGCATTTTGCTTGTTTTTGAGTACAGAGTGTAAATTCTACTGTTTATGATTTCCTTTGTAAGTTTCCATTGAATTTTTGCCAGTGGAAGTGTTTTATTTTTTGTAAGAAATACAGCATCTGTGAAAGGTTCTGTACTGAGAGGACTATTATAAGCAAGGTACTGGCCATTAGTGTCTGTGAATTTTGAGCAGCTGATTGTTCGACGAAGTTCTAGACGCAATAAAATTTGTGTTCCATCCTGACAAATGGACTTATTACTAGAAATTTCTATATACACTGGATTTTAGAACGACGAACCCAAGAATCGAATCCCGACGAAGCCAATATATCTGTAACTTTTCCTATAATAGAAGTCTTCTATTCCTAAGTATTATAGTAGTTTTACGAATTTTTGGGCCAATCGGCTGTTCTAGGGGTAAACTAGCTTAAAATTCGTATTCTACTCGGCAAATAATTAAATTTTGTGTTTTGTTGCATCAAAATCGTTTACCTAAAACGGGAGATTTGGAGTTTTGGGTTTCCCATTGGTTAACATAGAGTTTTCTAAAATCTTGAGAAATATTGATGTTAGAGAGCTTAGCTGACGTCACTCTTGGGGACTTATTTTTGGCGCCAAACTTGGCGATATTTCACCAAAAAGTTGCCAAGCGTGGCGATATTTCGGATATTTGGCGCGATTTTTCCAATGGGGGCCTATACATTTCATTTTCCTGCATTAATATTGCGTAATATAGTCTAATGATTCAACTGTATTCCTATGACGTAATCAAAATCCGTTCTTTATGGGGATCCTTCGAGAAATTTCTAATAGCTTCTGCGTCCTCTATAAATACAACAGCGTGCTGCCTCGGTCGAGTCAGTTTGTTTTTGACTGCTATGAGAAATAGACGTACGTTCTGTTGAGAGTATAAGACTCTATGTTAGCGCTTATAGAAGCAGTAATTTGCATGTTTTTAAAAGCGCGTTTTTAAGTGCTGTGTAAATTCCTCATTGCTTACAGTCTTGAGGCACTATTCCCGTAATCCCTTATAAGATTCCAGTGAATATTTTGCTTGTGGAAGTACTTTATTGGGTGTGAATTACAACATCTGTGAAAGCTTCGGTACTGAGCGGACTGTTAAAGCCAGCTACTGGCCGTTAGTGCCTGTGAATTTTGTACAGCTAGGAACAATAAAGTTCGTTTTCCATCCTAACAAGTGGACTCTTTACTAGAACTTTCTACTCCTACTGGACTTTAGAACGACGGACAAAGAAATGCAACAATTGGCTACCTTTCATGAATTTCTTAAAAATAAAATAAAAGTTTAAGTAGTTCTTTTACTCGGACACTCAAATTAATTCTTATATATTAAGCTGTATGGATATTTCTTTGACGTCTGTACTGATTCTAAAAATTTTTTTTACTGATAGAAAGCTACACTATTCCTGAGTATTATATGGGCTACCTGTCATGCATATATCACATATAGGTCTTTTACAGGGATACTCATTCGATTTACATTACGATCCCTGGAACTAATGAACTGATTCTAAAACTATTTTCACGGACGGAAAGCTGCACTATTCCTGAGTATTGTAGGCTACCTTTCTTGTATATAGCATACTTAGTTCTTTTACAGCGACACTCATAAATATTACGTTACGCTCTACGTGTACCTCTGTAACTAGTAAGCCGATTCTGAAGTATTTTATCACCCATAGAAAAGGACGTTATTCCTGGGTATTAAAGGCTACCTTTAATGCATACAGCATAAATAGTTCTTTTACATGGACAATCAAAATAATTCTAATACATTACGCGCTGACGTCTGTATGACTTCTGGACCGATTCTAAAGATGTTTTCACTAACAGAAAGCTTCACTATTCTTGAGTATTATGGACTACCTTTTATTTTTCTCTGTTCTAAAAAAAAAAGTAACGGCCGCTGCCGCAAGCTTGTTCTGATATCCCCTTCGAAACCGTGGGGATTTGAGTTTCGACGAAGGTGTCCACGAATTCGGAAAATTCCGGGGAAGCCGATAAGGTGACTTAAATTTCGAAATTCGAATTATTTTAGAAGATATTAATAAAAAACTGAAAGAATAAGCTTAATGTTTGCTAGGCTAGGCAATTTTTGCCAGCATAAAATCATTCATGCCTTTGCAACAAAGCAATTCCAAGTATGTAGAATCACGTGAAAGTGACAAACGTAAAGTAGAATGACACCAACTTTATGCCAAATTTAAAAGTTTGTGACATAAATAAGTCAAAGTGTGTTATACAAAGTTCCCTTAGATAACAGGAGTTTAGAATTACCGATTATTCGTTTTTCCAAAACAGAATAACTAATTTTAGCTGATTTAAAAAGCCCCCTTTTGGCATCAGGTACAGTACGATCTGGCAGAAGACTATCTCTCCAAGCAGGGTAACTCTAAAACGCGTTTTTCAAAATGTTAGCAACCACTCAGACAGCACAGCAAATTTGCATCAAACTTTCAGCAAGCTTGATTTATCAAGTCAATAAACTTGAATTAAGCTTGAAAATTTCAAGCGTGTAAGCTTAATGCAAGCTTGAATAAAGTGTTCCAAGTTTACACTTGCCCAACTTGCATTAAGCTTGACATAGCAAGCTTAATTCAAACTTTAAAAAAAATCCTAAAAAATTTTTCCTGAATACATGGGGCGCCGATCTTGCCCCATATATTTTATTTTTCCACGCATTTTCCCCTTTACACTGAAACCTCAAGATATTTTAAACTGTTTCCGGCAAACGTCCTCGGCTGGGATCAATCTCGAGACCTAAGGTGTGGAAAGCCAGCGTCCTAACCACCATGCCAATCTCACTCGAATTGACATGACTAAAATTTGATGTGACTGTTACGGTTGTCACGTCGTTTTCTGGCGAGATTTATCAATATTGGCCGATGCCGATCTGTTTCTTTTATTTTTCCATGGGATGAATCAAAATTAAAATAATATTTTGTGTGATTTATAGACTATACTAATAGGGAAATAAGCATAACATAAACTTAAAAGCAGCACACGTTTTAAAACTTTCAATATCGCAATACACATGTTGGGCAATATTGGCCAAAATCGAGACAAACAACTGATTTTGAAATCAATTTTGTAGTATATTTGTATTTTATTTTGAAGAATTTCAATATTTGGAAATATAGAATCTTATTTTTTTATTTTATGGTCAAGTACATTTATGACTGATGATAAATTATTTGTTATGTGGCTTTCCAAATCAAGCAGTAATCAAGTTGTATTCAAGCTTGACAGTTCAAATGACTTAAATTCGGCGGAAAAATATTTCCTGACTCATTTTTACTTTCCGAACATGTAAGGAAAGTATTGTAATCATGAAAAAATTCGAATTCGAGATTTTGGTGTATTTACACGTTTTGAGGTCTTCTGAATTCATTTATGCTATTTTTACGAGATGTATGTATGTATGTGTATATGTGTGTGTGTGTGTGTATGTGAGTGAACACGATAGCTCCTGAACAGGACATGCGATTGAGCTCAAATTGGGTATATATGTTGTAAACCACCGTCGCAAGACCGGTATTGATTTTGATGTGTATAGGACTTACAGTTTTTCTACAGGGATAGAATGAAGATTTCTTTTACATTATGGCCTATGGGGAGAAATTCTTGAAAGTACGCTAGCGTTTAAACGGTACATTCGATTGAGCTCAAATTGGGTATACATGTTATAAATCACCTTCGCAAGACCGGTATTGATTTTGATGTGTATAGGACTTACAGTTTTTCTACAGGGCTACGACAAAGATTTTTACATTATGGCCTTTGGAGGAAAATTTTGGAAAGTGCGCTAGCGTTTAAACGGTACATTCGATTGAGCTCAAATTGGGTATACATGTTATAAACCACCAATGTAAGACCGGTATTGATTTTGATGTTTATAGGACTTATAGTTTTTCTACAGGCCTACGACAAAGATTTCTTTTACATTATGGCCTATGGGGAGAAATTCTTGAAAGTACGCTAGCGTTTAAACGGTACATTCGATTGAGCTCAAATTGGGTATACATGTTATAAACCACCGTCGCAAGACCGGTATTGATTTTGATGTGTATAGGACTTACAGTTTTTCTACAGGGCTACGACAAAGATTTTTACATTATGGCCTTTGGAGGAAAATTTTGGAAAGTGCGCTAGCGTTTAAACGGTACATTCGATTGAGCTCAAATTGGGTATACATGTTATAAACCACCAATGTAAGACCGGTATTGATTTTGATGTTTATAGGACTTATAGTTTTTCTACAGGGCTACGACAAAGATTTCTTTTACATTATGGCCAATGGGGAGAAATTCTTGAAAGTGCGCTAGCGTTTAAACGGTACATTCGATCGAGCTTCAATTTGGTATATATGTTTGAATTATTCATCGATTAAAATTTATTTAAATGCTTGGTAATGATCTTAGCCGTAAGTGTTCGGAAAGTCGAGTGGAGTCACTCCAGATTTTTTTTTTTTTTTTTTTTTTTTTTTGTAATCTCCAAGCTTGCTGCAAGCTTAAAATGAATTTAACTGTCAAGCTTGCATTAATATGTCAAAGAATGTCAAGCTTGATTTAAGCTCATGTGCTGTCCGGGCAGTATCTTGAAAATGAAAAATAATTAAAACGCAAATTATAGTAAAGCCGGTTAGGTTCAGTTTATTTGCTACCAGTAGAAATATTTGGTGGCGTTAGCCATGCCATTATAGCAGTTATAGTACAGCTTGGATATTTGTCAGCCCGGCGAGATGATATATTTCGTGCTGCTAAATACGCCAATCTGCAAAGAATTATGTATATGAATATATGGATAGCGTCAAAGAGGGCTCTCTAGATCTGTGGCACGCGATGAACGTTTCGATCGTCCGCCATCTTGCTGGTAGTTAAGTCGAGCGATGGCAACGGCTGCCCTTTTTTCAGCATTGGGAAAGGGTTGCGCCTCAAACGGTTAAAACCCCACAAAATGCATCCCCTTCAGAAAGATAGCCCTCGTGTAGCTTTTCTTTGGCAGCCTGAAAGTTCTGAGAGAGGGAAAGGGCATGAAAAAGAAAATTTCCAACCAAGGCACATCATGAGGCGGATTAGAGCAAGCAACAAAATTCCTGTTTTTAGAGACGGTCTTGTTTTTTTTCTTTTCTCATTCTCTTTTCTACAGACAAACTGGTACTGCAGTTTACCGGATGTCTGGGTGGAGGGCTATCATTACTTGCAAGGATGCTGACTGTATGCAGTCAACACAACAGCTTTAAAGACGGTCAATTTCTTTTTTTCCATTCTCTTTTCTACAGAAAGATCACTACTGAAGTTTACGGGATGTCTGGGTGAGGGTTATCATTACTTGCAGTAGCAAGTATGCGATGTCGACTGAATGCAGTCGGACCAAGATATAAGGTCACTTTTCTAAAGTCCCGGCTCATTAAATAGAAATTCTATGTTGTTGATATAGGGTCAGGTCTAAATACTGTAATCGCCCACAAGCTCATTCTGAGTAATTTCAGTCATTTTTCGCTTATTCGAAATCGCTTCGAATATTTTAGATTCCAACGCAGTAGAAAATAATGATATAGAAAGGGAAGTGGCGACACGAACAGAAACGCTCAAAATATTAAATGTCTGCCAGGAGGGAACAGAATAATATTTTCAGAAACTACTGAATTTTTTACAACATTGTACAAAAAATGAAACCAAGATCTAGACAACCTGTATCTAGGTATATAATACGCTAACGTATGCCGTACCAATATCGACGATATTTCCAAGCTGCGGACGGCAACAGTTCGATGTAAAACATCAGTTCAATAACAATAACGCATGTGCAAAAATCCAAATGAACGGTTCAATGACATGCAATGGAGCAAGCCTATATGTCACGCAGTAGCTAGATTGCAAAATAACAATCATGGATACACAAAAAATGCAAAATGTTTCGGACTTTTTCACAGCTTTAAAATATCGAATCGGCAATATTTGGCGCATTGATCGCCCATCTAAAAATTGTCACCCTGTATTGGGCTAAAGCACATTTTTTTCCGTTGGCTGTTTCAACATCGGCTTCTATCATGTCGCCCCCAAAATGTGTAGCAACCCTAACCTAAATAAATTGGATGACCAATACTGTTAAATCAAACATGATTTTCGTTGAAATGAGTCCAGAAATTGAGTCAGTATAAGGAACAGTAAGGCTCGAGTCGACGAAGCTGGGCCGCCTTGGCGGCTAGTTATCGTTTATTACTTTCCGAACATGTACCATGTAAGGAAAGTATTGTAATCATGAAAAAATTCGACTTCGAGATTTTGGCGTTTTTACACGTTTTGAGGGCTTCTGAATCCATTTATGCTATTTTTACGAGATGTATGTGTGTATGTGTGTGTGTGTGTATGTGTGTTTGTGTGTATGTGAGTGAACACGATAGCTCCTGAACGGAGCATTCGATTGAGCTCAAATTGGATATATATGTCATAATCCACCGTCGCAAGACCGGTATTGATTTTGGTGTGTATAGGACTTATAGTTTTTCTACAGGGCTACGACAAAGATTTCTTTTACATTATGGCCTATGGGGAAATTTCTTGAAAGTGCGCTAGCGTTTAAACGATACATTCGATTGAGCTCAAATTCGGTATACATGTTATAAACCACCATCCTAAGACCGGTATTGATTTTGGTGTGTATAGGACTTAAAGTTCTCCTAAAGGGCTACGACAAAACTTTCTTTTATGTTATGGCATAATGGCATATGGGGAGAAATTCTTGAAAGTGCGCGAGCGTTTAAACGGTGCATTCGATTGAGTTTCAATTTGGTATATATGTTTGAATGATTCATCGATTAAAATTTATTTAAGTGCTTGGTCATGATCTTAATCGTAAGTGTTCAGAAAGTCTAGTGGAGTCACTCCAGATTTTTTTAAGTAAAGTGAGTCTATACATCGGTAATTTTTCTTCCTATTTGTAGTATGCAACTTCATTCCGAATTTAAGTTCTAAAAAATAGTCTGTTTCTGATTCCAATAATTACCAAAATTTTACTTTCCTAACATGTATCGTGTAAAGAAAGTATTGTAATCTTGAAAAAATTCGACTTTGACATTTTAGCGTATTGACACGTTTTGGGGTCTTCAGACTTCATTGATGTTATTTTTACGAGATGTATGTATGTGTGTGTCTGAGCGAACACGATAGCTTCTAAACGGTGCACTCGACTGAGCTCAAATTTGGTATAGATGTTATAAATCACCCTCGGAAGACCAGGATTGATTTTGGTGCGTATAGCACTTAGTTTTTTTTACGAGGCTACGAAAAATATTTCTTTTACAATATGGCCAATGGAAGAAAATTCTTGAAAGTGCGCTAGCATCTAAACAGTACATTCAATTGGTGTGTGTAGAGCTGATAGTTTGTTCACAGGCTTGCAAAAGTAATTCTTATATATTACGGCCTGAGGACGAATCATTTAATGTGAGCTAGGATCTAAATGGTGCATTTAACTTACATCCAATTAGTTACGCATATTATAGGTCACAGTCTTACATACCGCATACATTTTAGCGAGTGTACGCCGTACAGTTTTTAAGAGCTACAAAAAAGTATTTTTACTTTTCGAACATGTACCATGTAAGGAAAGTATTCTAATCATGAAAAAATTCGAATTCGAGATTTGGGTGTATTTACACGTTTTGAGGTCTTCTGAATTCATTGATGCTATTTTTACGAGATGTATGTATGTATGTGTGTGTGTGTGTGTGTGTGTGTGTGTGTATGTTTGTTTGTGTGTATGTGAGTGAACACGATAGCTCCTGAACAGGGCATGCGATTGAGCTCAAATTGGGTATATATGTTATAAACCACCGTCGCAAGACCTGTATTGATTTTGATGTGTATAGGACTTACAGTTTTTCTACAGGGACAAAATAAAGATTTCTTTTACATTATGGCCTATGGGGAGAAATTTTGGAAAGTGCGCTAGCGTTTAAACGGTACATTCGATTGAGCTCAAATTCGGTATACATGTTATAAAGCACCATTGTAAGATCGGTATTGATTTTGATGTTTATAGGACTTATAGTTTTTCTACAGGGCTACGACAAAGATTTCTTTTACATTATGGCCTATGGGGAGAAATTCTTGAAAGTGCGCTAGCGTTTAAACGGTACATTCGATCGAGCTTCAATTTGGTATATATGTTTGAATGATTCATCGATTAAAATTTATTTAAATGCTTGGTAATGATCTTAATCGTAAGTGTTCGGAAAGTCGAGTGGAGTCACTCCAGATTTTTATATATTGCGGCATAAATCATTTGAATTGCACTAGAACCTAAACACTAGATCCGAATGAGTTGAATGAAATTTATTTAAACGCTTGGTAAATATCAAATGTTCGGAAAATCGAGTGGAGTCACTCCAGATTCTTTATGAACTATATTTTACTTTTGCTTTTACTTTTGCTAACTGTGTTTGTTTAATTTTGCCAAGTGTACCTACCAGAAATAGAAAGTAAATTTAGTTTTCGTTAATTTTTCTTTTTACCAAGTTCGCCAACTAGGTGTCTAATTTTGTCAAGTTTAGTAGAATTTTACGAGCGTTAGGGGAGTGGAGACTCCCCCTTACCGCCCTCCTTTAGCAAGGGCCCTGCTTTGGATATTTCGCAGGTTATTATCGGTAATTGCTTACAGATAAAAAATCACTCGGCTGTTCGAGCCTCATCGGGGAGATCCTCCCCTCAACCCCCCTAAATTTTTAGTTTCATAATTGCCATATTAAAATGAAATTAATTGACTATGTCATTTTATCTCTCGTCTTTCGTGTATTTCGCCTGGTAACCCTATGTTGAAATTTTTAGGATTGTAACCTATTTAATAGAAAAATACATGGGATGCATATTGTACAGCTTACGAAATAGTGTAACCAGGGGCGTAGCCAGAAATTTTTCATGGGGGGTTTATGACTACTACAACTCTTATATATGTATACGTGTGCTTGATAATGTAGTGAAGAATATACATTTTGTATGGCAAAAAATTTCTCATGGGGTGGTTATGACCCCCCTAACCCCCCCCTTGGCTACGCCCCTGAGTGTAACAGTAGATTAAAGCTGTTGTGAACTAATAGTATTTAAATATATGTAAAAGATACATGTGATGCCTATTCTATAGCTTACGAAATATTGTAACAATAGATTAAAGCTATTGTAAACGAATAGTATTTAAATATTATGTCGCGTACTTTTATGCCGCATTTGCATGTCGCTGTTTTGGGACACATTTTTCGGACAATTTTCCATAAAGGGGGTCAGAGACAAAATGACATAGTCATTAATAATATTTCTCAGTCAATTACAAGCGATCAGTGAAGACATTCAGACCTGAATCTGTTTTATTGTAAACCCATCTATTTTTCAATTATGTCGAGAAGAGAAATAAATTATCTTTGTGTGTAAGTAATGACGATGACAATATGCGTCTATAGCTGTTAAGAAACTTGGAGTTAAAATAGGACGGGAATAATTTGGAGTTGCAGGTTGATATTCAAACTTAAAAGTTAGGAGTCCCAACCCAAGAGTTATGTTCATAAGCGTAAAGTTTTCAAATCGGGGCGGGCCCCACAACCGTAAAGTTTTCAAAGTAAAGTCAGCGTAAAGTTTTCAAAAGCGTAAAGTTTTCAAAAATTATTGGGGGGGGGGCGGGCCCCACAACCACATATATTCACGTCAGTGGAGTAGCCAAGGGGGGTTTATACCCCCATGAGGAATTTTTTGCCATACAAAATGTATATGCCTCACTCCCTTATCATACACCCGTACCGTATACATATATGTGAGTCGCAGAAGTCGTACCCCCCCCCCTTCCCCTTAAAAAATTTCTGGCTACGCCACTGATTTATGTACATATAACTTACTCTTATGTAAGGTAAGTATCCATGTTAGTATCTTTCTACCATGTTATAAGTTAAAAATAGAAGCAAAGAAAACGTTTTTTAAACGTCTGTAAATGGCGTGAAATACTTTTTTTTATGTTAGTATAAATTAGTTTTCTGTATTGAGTGGTAAATTATTGGGTGGGCTCAGCCCCTATCCACAATTTATTGGGAAGCTCGAGCCCCACGGGCCCATATAACTCTACGCCTATGGTTATGTTTCGGCTCTTTCTCTGAAAAGAATCTTCAAACGTGTTCTTGTGAATCTCTAGTACAGACTGGAAATGAGATTAAAATTCATCTTGGAAGGCCATGCTCAAAATATTTTATACGAGTCTGAGAGCCTAAAAATTTAAATCGAGTTCACTATAACTTTCTCATGAGAGGGGTCCAGCTAAAGGGAGGAGGGAGGAGTCCAGCTAAATGTGGGGGGGGGGTGTCCATTTTTACTATAAAATTTGACTGACATTAAATTTGACTGTAAACATCTGGTAAAAATTGTCCATAGCACTAAAAATCTTTAAAGTCTAAATAGTAAATTGTGTTTACTACGCGCTGGATTATAAAACCGTATTGTATTATGTATTAAGGCAAAGCTGCAATAGGGCTATCTGCCTAAAGAGAGGGTGCCTTGGGCGAAATACTTTTTAAGGGGTTCTAACGTGTTCAAATGAATATAATTTTTTAAAACAAAGTTTTCAAAATTTATATAAAATTTAATTTTTTTAATCGTATACTATTTTGATAGATTCCAACGGTGAATATTCGGGAATATTCAGCGCTTGAGTGTATATATACTAAGGGGGGGGGGGAGTTCCAGACCTCCTCCCCTCCCCCTTTATATTCGTCCTTGGAACAGTGGTAATCCACTTTAGTGGTTTATGGTGCAAAAAGACCTTAGAAAATATTTAATAACCCATTCATTTGGCACGATTTATCTGTTTTTGTTTTAATATAAACAAAGACGATATCAAAAGATAAAAAAAATAAAAAAAAGAAGGCTTCTGTTCTCGATCCCATCATTCTTCCCGACAACAAAAGCGAAGTCCGCACGGCCGCCTCCGTTTCAGAAGTTATACATGCTTCACCTGTTGCGACTTAATCATCTCTCGGAATATTTTATTAATCCATATTTTTAGAACGGCCTGCTCCTCGCACGAGGAATATATTTATAGCCACCTACACCACTGACAAAAAACGCGATGGATGAAAGAATTTTTTTCCTTGCATAGAGGGGGGAAAAAAGGGTGGGGTGGGGGATCTAAATTTTGTTCTTTGGCATAGCAACATTACGTAATCTCGGGTGATTTATGCACCACTCAGAAGATGATTGAAAAAAAGAATAGAAATAACTGACTGGAAGCTTTTCTTTCTTTTCATTAGTGGTTTCCAGGATAAGTTGAAAGTCGGTTTTGGTTTGGAATGGCCTGTTTTTTTTTTAACCCCCTTGAGTGGAACTGCCTTCGATGGCAACACAACTTAAAATGGGTTGCCAAATGCTGAGGTACAGTCACAAAAAAATCTGGAGTGATTCCATTCGACTTTACGAACACTTCATCATTACCAAGCGTTTAAATAAATTTCGTTCAGCTCAACAGAATGCAGTGTTCCAGTGCTAATGTATTTCAAATAATGTGCGTGTATAGGCCGCAATGTATAAGAATATTTTTCGCAGCCCTGTAAAAATCTGTGAGCCCTACACACACCAAACTTACTCTATTCAGCATGCAAGACAGTGACCTGTAATAAGCGTCCCTAATTTCAGATCCAACACGTTAGCACACTTTCAAGAATTTCCGTACATAGGCCATAATGCAAAAGAATTCTTTTTTGTACCCTTTCAAAAAACTGCAAGCAATACACACACCAAAATCTATACAGTATCTAAGACAGTGACCCATATGTGTACCCATGGGCGTCCATAGGGATTTTTATAGGAGGGGGGGCAAACTCCAAAAATTTTTTCTAGAGGGGGGCAAATTTCAAACTTATAGCAAATGTGGTTCTTGTTTTGCCATTTGTATACATCATGAGACATTAACCTGACTCTAAAGGGGGGGCAAGTGCCCTACCTTGCCCCCTTTTATGGGCACCCATGTGTGTACCTAATTTGAGCTCAATTCAATGCACCTTACAGACGCTAGCGTACTTTCAAGAATTTACGCCATAATGAACAAGTTCTTTTCTTTTTAGCCCTGTAGAAAAACTGAGTGCGATTTTAACCTATAATATACATGCCCAATTTGAGCTTATTTGAATGCAGCAAATAGACATCAACACACACATAATGATTTGCGTCCATAGGTATTAATGTATAAGGATTAATTTTCTCGACCCTGTGAAAAAACTAACAGCTCTAAACGCACCCAAATCTATGCAGGTCATAATGAGCTTGACCTATAATATACACACCCAATTTCCGCTCAATCGAATGCACTGTTTAGACGCTAGCGCACTTTCAAGAATTTCCATCCATAAGGTATAATATTAAAGAATTATTTTTTTAGTTTTGTAAAAAAAAACTATATACTGTACACAGCAAAATCAATTCCGGTGGTGCGATGGTGACCTATAATAAACATTCCAAATTTGAACTCAATGCAATAGCAACTCCTAGATTTCGCTTCATATTTCAAAAATTTATATAATTTTAACCCTGGATACCAATTTCTAATAAATTTGAACTGAAAATGAGTGAGTTATGAGCTTCCAAAATCCCCCTCCCCCATGTTAAAAGATTTTTTCATACTTCAATTCATATGCCATATAATATTCATAAAAAGTAGCTGATTTTTATTTGTACTATTAGAAATAAAAGACCCAAATATAATTTACTATTATCATAATTTTTAATAAAATATTAATATGAATTAAGAATCATTAAATTAACATTAAAAAATTATGAATAGCGACCTAGCCAAATTTCGATGAAATAGATGCAGAAAGTAATATTACATGGCTGTGCAAAATTTCGAATTTTTACGCCGAGTTGTTTATTTTAAATTAAATAAAATGTGTTACTTTCATGAGTTGAGGGTCCTTTTATAAATTTATTAAGTGACAATTTTATTTATTTACTTATTTTTTGAAAATTGCGTAAAATAAAAGTAAATTAGATTTGTTTTGTACAAAAATAGTAAAAATTAGCGGTAGTAAAAAATAACAAATTTTGAAGCAAATAAATTATAGGTCTGAACAGTTTGATGGTGATTCTACAAAGTGGCTATTGTTGCGTCCGCTATTTTTTCCCACCAAATTAAATATTTTCTACGTCTAGAATTAGATGGTGTAGCTGTATTTTTGTCTTCCAATACAAGTCCTATTTCTGAAAAACTAACATTCTTAACATTCCAGGTATGAATTTGACCTTTTTTAATATCTGAAGCATCAGGTCATTGGATATTCCCGATTTTATCAAACATTCAAAATCACATTTTTCTGTCTAAATTTTTATCTCACTATAAATTAAAAATACCGCCAAAAGTCTTTAAAATATTAGCTGAAGCACCCGTTCTTCGGGCGGAATAGATACTGTTAAACACACTAATACAAATGGAAATTAAGTAAATAAATATTAAACATATTTTGGTTACAGATTTAATTGCCTACAAAAACAGTTTTGTAATATATGTTAGGCATATTAACTATACTTGATTTTTTAAATACTGTTTAGAATGTGCATTATAAACCGCGAGTGTGCCGTATTTGTCTTCCTTGTTCCACAAAATATTTCTTAAAAATTGATATCTATTTTGAAATCGTCTACGAAAAACTGTTTTAAAATCCTCGTCAGGCATATTCTAACTATACTTCAACTTATTTACACGAATATAGACCTTAATATTCTAATTAAATAAACTTAAATAAACTGTAGGGTTATGCAATTTCTCGAAAATATGGAAGATATCGCCAAGCTGGGTCCAGTTTTGGGGACTTATTTTTTTTATGCGAGATTTGGCGATAAATGACCGCAAAACGGTAAACCTTGGCAACTTTTCAAACTTAATTTTGCGATCCTTGTAAAGTGATTCACCCTTTCATCAGGCAGGCAAAAATCTTTGTCTGAAATTAAGAGCACTCAAGAACTAAAAAATACGCGAAAAACACCTTTTTCGTAAACTACCCCTATTGAGGTCAATTTTTAAAAAACCTTGAAAAAGATTGTTATGGATTTGTTTTCGATACTTTTTAATGCAAGATTTTTATGATTATCTTCAGTTTCTTCCTACTGAAAGACAAAAATGAAAATAACGTTTTAGTTCCACCAGTTTGGACACGAACTCTAAAAAAATCTGAAAAGGACTGCTAGGTATTCGTGTTAGCTACATTTTAAAGCAAGAATTTTACGGTTATCTGTTCTCCCCCCCCCCCCCCCCCCCCGGATATGAACCGAAACGTGAAAAGAATGTTTTGGGCCACCATTCCCCGTCTGGTTACGAATTCTTTTAAAATCGCTTCTTAAATGACAAATGTTAACAAATGTGGCACGTCATGTCAGCTTCGATTTAGCCACATCTTAGTTTTGTTTACTACTTTTTATGAAAGTGAAATAGTGAAATCAAAATCATGTGTATATTATCAGGTTGTAACGAAAGTTTTCCGCCATATCTGCCTGAAATACTCACTTCTAACTCCTTAGATAACTGTTTTTGAACTTTCGGTACCAAACCTGTACCGTGTCACATGATACAACAATAGTACTTAAAGCTGTACTCATAATTCGTTGATATTCTGTAGCTGACTTTTTGCAACAGAACTGGAAGTAAATGATGGTTCTAATCCTCTAGAGTGATAGTTCCATTTGAGACACTTTGTACTTAATGATAACTATATTTTTTACAGATTTCACAACACAGTGTCATAAAGAAAGTCTCTTTCTTTCAGATGCCAAAAATCATTTGACAAAATAGGAGCCAATACGCCAACGCGAACTGTGTGCTGACGATGTTTGCGGTGGCGGGAAACTTTCGTTACAACCTAATACTTTTGTTATATTTTATAATTAATACATTACTTTGTTGTCTGTATATTATATTAGGGAGTTCTATGTAGTATTGTTTTGTATGTTGTTATTTTATGTAGTTAATCACATTTACTAATTGATAAGCGATATATCCTCCGAATTTTATTTTTAATAGCTTAGAGATTGAGTAAAGTAAATAATATGTCATGGGTTGATAAGGGCGGAGTGGACGTACCCAGGGGGATGGTCCAGTGGGTCCGGACCCTCCCCGAAATTTCAGTTTTTGTTAACAAAATAAAAATGATGACGTCTTTTTGTGAAAAATTCTGCCTTTTTCACCGTTTGGACCCCCTCCGAAATTTTTTTCTGGGTACATCCTTGGGCAGAGTGAACTCGAAATGCTAGTATGTATGAAAAAAATATTTAGTTCATAAGAAATCACATAACTTCTCTCTGGTTACTGAATGTTTATATTTATTCTATAAGCAAAGATTTATTTTTTAAATTCTGTGTTACTCATTTTTTTCCTGTTTTGATAGACATGCCATTGCAGAAATACAGTTTAACACAAGTAATATTTCAACCATTGGAGCAGGAAATGTAATGCAAATGCTTGCTTCGTGGCTGAAATTTTACTGGTAATAAATAAAGTGAAGATGTGTTTGGCTGCTAATAATGGACTAACCCTGGTTCATTTTATAAAGGTGATAGCATGTTCCTTTTGAAAATTCGACTCAGTTGTGCTGTGTAATGCATAAAAAGTAATGCTGCATTTTCTATTATCTTATTTTATGAACATATTTCTGTGTTAAACAGGGGCGTAGCCAGAAAGTTTTCATGGGGGGGGGGTTACGACTATTACAACTGTGTGTACACGTATTACAATTATATGTATACGTGTGTGTGATAATGTAGTGAAGAATATACATTTTGCATGGCAAAAAATTCCTCATGGGGGGGTTATGATCCCCCTAACCCCCCCCCGTGGCTACGCCCCTGCGTGTGTGTGATATGGAGACTATACATTTTGTATGGCAAAGAATTCCTCCTGGGCGGGGGGCAGTGCCCTAATCCCCCCCCCGTGGCTACGCCACTGCGGGCGGCTTAAGTGGCTGAAGTGTGAAGGTCCAGGTTTCTGGCCTAACGCGCGGTATCGGTCTAACGGTCTGGAGTTTGGGGCTTCCCCTGATTATCGCACGGGCACTTGGTTTAGACTTCTTATATATATATATATATATATATATATATATATATATATATATATATATACTGTTAAATACTAAAACTAGTATATTTATTTGCAATTCCCTAGACAGCCGGTTGCACATTTTAAACATAAATATTTTTAAAAAAATTATCACTTTCCAGTTGCATAAAAAATACAATGCATAACTTTCGCACATTGAATTTAAGACGAATAATTTAATCAACTGTTTAAAAAAAGCCTGTTCATATAGTTTCTTCTGTTGAAACTATCGCAAGATGTATTAATGTAGGATTTCTTATCGTTTAATGACTTATAAAACTGTAACAAATAGTGACTTGGGAGCATATCGAATATTTCACCAATATCCTAGGCAGAGTACCTATTTTAGGCCGAACATTAACTCGTTTAAAATTTCATTTTAATTTAAAATCAGATGTTGCTTTTTTAATTTGTAATCAAATACTAAATAAAGACTAATTAAAACGCATTATATATAATTTGTAGTGTTTGAAAACACAACAATATATTTTCTGTTAAACTTAAAAAAAAATTTGGTTTAGCTGTTTATGGAGCAAGAAAGATAAATATGGTACACTCATGGATTATGATGTGTATTCCAACCAAACAGTATTTATAAAGGCGAAGTCGAATATACTTGGCAAAGATTGTAAAAACAGTTTTAGTATTGTTTGCATTTACACTATGCCCAATATCACACACACGTTGCAAATAAAACAAGGTTCTAAAACAGCTCATTCACCACGACAAAAAAATATATGAAATTACACAATTTCCCTTTTTTAATTTCTAAAATTTAACATTTGTTTTAAGTGAAGCTGACTCGATTTAGCCTAATATTTTTAAAAACAGGATGAGTTTACTAAGAATTAAACAATTTCACCGACTCAAAAAATTTAGAATGTCTCTTCACAAGCTGTACAAATGGTTACTCTTTGAGAGTAATTTAGAAACAAGTTCGTTAATATGCTTTATACATTATTTTGCTAAATATATCATGCTACAAGAAATTTTGAAATGTTTTTCTTTGTTTAAGAATTTTAAAACTCAAGACAAATTTCAAAATGTCCTTTGGATCATTGTTTGCAAAAGTGCATAATTCAGATTGCGCATAAGCATTCTGAAAAGTTTTTAAAGCTTTGGTAAATTTGTATGCTTTTTAAACTGCTCAAAAGCAATGTAGCGCATGCATTGTTTCGATAATAAAGCAAAATAATTCTAATCAGTCATATTAAATCCATGAAAAAATGTAGAATAAATTGTCTAAATTCATTGTTATACTAAAAATTGATATGATAAGTGTAAAAAAAAATCTTGATATCACTCTTCAAAACATTAATTTTTGATTAAATAAATTACTCAATAAATAAATAAATAAATAAATAAAGTAAGAAAGTCCGAGACACTTTCGGATTTTAAATTCGCACTAAAGTGCTATAGATTCAAAGCGTATCATAATCCCCGCGTTTTCCCAATTTTCTTTCCTTATTCCATTAAGTTGGACAGTGTATCATTATTCATGAATGTGCCGTATTTTTCTCCTTTGTCCATAAAACACATCTTTGGGATCGAAATCTATCTTGAAATCGCCCGCTAAAACTGTTTTACAATTTCCGCCTAGCATATTCCAACTGTACTTCACAGTTTTAAATGCTATTTGGGATGTGCATCCGCAATCTGTGCATATTTGCTGAAGGTAGACTTCAGACGGACAGACAGACAAACCAAAATCGTGAAGACGAGGGGCTATCAGCTCCCTTTCAAAAGATTTTCTCCACAGTTGATCCTCATCCGCTAGGAATGGGGGGGGGGAAGGTTGGGCTCCTGAATTTCCGTATCCCTCAGACCCTGCTTAATGACTGGCGAGAAGCCTTGCTCTGCACGTGCGTGCACGAATCCGGCTTACACGCACACGGATTCGGCGTGCACGCTCGTGGATTTGGCACGAAACCTCCACGGACGTGCAAACAGCACGTCCCACGGAGGCGGGGGTTCAGCGCCAGAGGTCAAGGGTCGAACTCGCAAGCAGCACTCCGGTTGCCAGTCCGACACCTTGACCAGTGTGGTGGTGAGTGGTTTCTATCTTTTTAATTTGCAACAAAAATGCCTGGATGATACTCAGAAACCACTCTTGGATTTTTCCAAGATATCATCCCGACATTTTGTTTAATTTTTTTATTTCTCCAGTTTAATTTTCTCTTAGCTCACTACCCATCTCTTCTATTATTTCGATCCAGTCGACGACGATCAGTTGGAAAGTGAACTCTTGATGGTATCGGAAGTGAACTCTTTATTTCTAAAGAGTGAGCTCTTATATAAAATTCCTAGGGTATGTCATATGCTTCATCCTCAAATCAAGAAAAATGGTCCATACGGGAACGGACGTGACGCCCGTCCACGTGAGGGACCATCCGACTGCGGACGATTTTCTCGAATGTCAATGAGAGGAGGATAGCCCGCATACCGACTGGGGGGCAGATCGGGAGCTGCTGTAAATCATAGAAAAAAAAACCGTGTCGTTCTTCGCGAAAGAACGAAACCTGGAATTTCGGTTTGCGAAGTACAGCTACGCCAAAACAAAACAGCTGCAGGAAAATCATCGACTGGCTTGTTACCTTGCGCGGTCAGCAACGAGGCGCGCCCGGGTTTACAACCCCCACGGAACATCATCATTCAGACAAATGCGAACAGAACTTGTTGCTAGTGGTCCCAAGAGCGAAAAGGATGCCTGCAGACGCACCGGCCACCCTTTTTATAGCTGCCTCGGAGGTCATACCACGTAGTTTCGTTCAATGCCCGCCCAGTCTAGTTCTTTATTTTAAAGAAAAACAAAACAAAACAAAAAAAAAAAACATTAGAAGATTCCGGGATTGGAGGATTATATACCATCTTTTTTTTTTTATTATTTACTGTTGTTGTTGGCTTTGAAAAGAGAGAGAGACTTTGCGGTTTCTGAATGCGGAGTTCCAATTATTATTATTATTATTACCCTGACCCAGACGTTTCTTATCCCCTTCATTTGTGCAAACATGCATATCTGCTCAAGGAAAAAAAAAATGGCGGCGGGATAGAAAAGAACGAGTATAATGATTAGATGTGGAGGAAACGGGTATAATTTAAAAGGAAAAAAAAAAAAGGAATATATTCTGGTTTGAATACCTTTCTTGGCTTTTAGACATCCAAACTTTAGTTCATTATAAGAACTGTCTGTAAATTTATTTATTTACTCTAAAATATGTTGTAGAAATGATTTTGTACACCTGCGCTGTTTTGCGAAATCTCCTATTGAGGTTAATTATCTTTGTTCATCTACCTTACTGTGTCTCGCTTGCAATCATTTTTTACATTTTGGTCAAAAGTAATCATAGTCTTGCATTTTCGGTTGCATTACAGTATAATTACAAAGAGTGATTCATTTCCCGTGCGGCGAGAATAAATTACACAAATGCAACTCAGAATCATACGTAGCAAGTGAGGGGATTGCAAAACGTCGTGCCTGTTTACGTAATCGCGTACTAAGAAATGTTGTGGTATGTTCGCCGGATTTCTTTTAACCCTTTGAGGCGCAACCCTTTCCCAATGCTGAAAAAAAGGCAACCGTTGCCATCGATCGACTTAACTACCAGCAAGATGGCGGATGATCGAAACGTTCATCGCGTGCCACAGATCTAGAGACCCTTTTTGATGCAGCTGGCTGTGCGCACGCACAGCCAGCTGCGTCAGCATTGGGCAATCTATCCAGCTGTTCTCGCATTCTTCCATTTTTCAGCAGATGTCAGTGCTGTTAAAAATAATCGCGACCATTTTTTTACGGGAAATGACGTGCTAAAAAGTAAAGGATTCTCGTGAAGCTATGTCACCCGCAACTACTTTTACAGAAATCAAATCTATTCTTCGTGACTGGCAACAGTCAAAACGTCAGAGTTGGGTGTTCCCAGAGCGGGAACACTGCGTGTTATAGGATTAAAAGCGTTTAATAAATAGTGCGGTTATCCCCGAGAACGAAATTAAATTTCAGTATTGCCAGACGTTATTCGCCAAAGTCGTTGAAGACCTCTAAGATTTGCTACAATTTTTTATTATGTAATGCATCGTATGAGATACAAGTGTAATGAGAAGTCGCTAAATTTAGCGACAAATTGGTGACACTGATCGCTTTCAGTCAAGCGCGTTCGCCGGTAAATCAGTTAATCTTTCGTGAACCATCGCTGAAAAGATGATTTCATTACTTTAAAGCTTCTTACAAGAAAGTTTGAAAAAATGCTAACCAGAAAGGTAAATCGTGCCAAGCGCATCAATTATAAAACAAATTCCAACAGAACAATCCTTTTTTGAGGGGGAGTGGGACGAATTTGGTAATGTATCGTCATCAAACTTGGCGAGATTTTGGTGCATAACCTCAAAACAGCTGTATATCACTCTTTATGTAATTTTGACAGACCCTGTTAAGGAGTCTGAAATGTTATTTTCATCTTTAAATGAAGAGTAAGCGGGTATGATTAACACTTATAGTATATCACTTCCTGTCCTGGTGTATCACTTTTGATACAAATGCAGTTGAGCTCGCTTATAACGAGCGCGGAGGGTTCGCGCTATTTGCTCGTTATGACTGAATACTCGTAAAAAACAGGCTCATGAAAATATCCTAAAAATTTCATACATACTCTTTTACTTACATTTTTGTTATTTTTTTTAGCAGTCGGGTGCTATTTCTTTTCGGGATTTTTGTCTATGCGGCGCGCCGTGGTCACTTTTCCGTTTAATTCATGTTTTCTGCCGAGTGATTTGATATTGCTAAAGGGAACATGGAGGATCCTGTCAGATGATTTTCAAATACCAGGATTCACTTGGGTCGAACGGATAGACAGTGGTTTCCAAAATAGAAAGCCATCGGATGTTATGATTTTTATAGAGACAAACTTTATAAAAATCACTTTATAAAAAGAATATGAAACTCTTGACACGTGCCTACACGAGCCAGATCAATGGTGTTCAAAGGGTCATTGAGTATATTCAAGATAAAGTGAGATTTGCAGATACATACGCTAGTCCTCGAATTTCTCATGAAGATAAATTGGACGCTCTATTCGAAACGTTACTGAAGGAGGATGATTGTAAGACTTGTTTTAGTAGGAGATTTTACCATAGAATTAAATTCCGATCCAGGATCCGATTTCATAACTGAAATGGGTACTTTAGATTTTCCAATACGCACTCATCCAAAACATTTCACCACTAGGGGGACCAAACAACAATGGGTGCAATTTTCAGTAACAAAATTATGCGAACAGGAGTCTATAGGAGCACTTACAGTTATCATTTTCCTCTATATGGCAGAATTGATTGAATAGATTTTTTGAAAAAACTGAAATTCTTCCAGCCGAGTGCGTAAATAAAATCTGGAAGAATTTCAGATTTTTTTTTCTTTTTTGTTTTTTAATTTCTGTACAGCACAAAAGAAGTTGGCTGATTTGCTTTGAACTGTCTTATTGCGTTTTTCTTGTGCTGTTGTTCTTTGGAGAAGTCTCATCGCCCAAAAACATCGCCATTTGTTTCCCTGGCTTCGAAAAAGGTTTGAAGGTTTTTCTGCACACACGAAAGCCTCTCGATATGTTAGGAGCTCTTGCGGTTAAAATTTTTCCTATTCGTCGCTTTCACTGACTCGTAATGTAAGAGGAATTTTTCCGAGAAAGAATAAGCTGAAACGACGGAAGTCAATAGAAATAGTGTGAATCACAAAAGTATTACTCGCTTTAACCAGGGTTTATTCCTTAAAATCTATCTATGTTCCCATATACTTCCCAGATTTCATCGTTAAATATGGGTTTTCGTTAAATGAGGTCTCGCTATAAGCGAGTTTAACTGTAATTGTATTGGCTTGGATTAGGGATTGGACGCGAGGCGTCTCGCGTCTCGCCAAACAGTCTGAAAGCTGTGTCTCATCTCGCAAAATCCCTATATCGTAATGTTAAAAAGTCTATCTCGTCTCGCAGAAAAGCAGTTAATCTCTGTCTCGTCTCGCAAAAAGATGTCTCGCGTCCATTCCTAGCTTGGATTTTGCTTAAAGATTTTGCTTAAAATTTTTTTAATAAAATAACTTTAATTCCTGTGAATTCAAGAAAAATTCGCCTTAGATGTTTTTACGGACCCACAGTTTTTATTTTTGTTTGCCGTTGCACAACAAATCTTTGAATGTTAGCGAAATGTCCTATGTTGAATTTGGGAATTTTTTTTTTTCCCCTCAAAAGTCACGTAGCTGGAAAGAACTTACAGGACATAATTTATCTTTAAAAGTTTCTTGACAGTGTTCGTTTATTGGTGACATCGGTTCTCTCTACTACTTGAAAAGGAAATTGGGAACCAGGCTTTTATTAGAAAAAAATATGTAAAAATATGTTCAGTGGACTCTCGCTACAGCGCGATCTGTCTTGCGCGAGTATTTTCTAATAACGTTTCTGAGAGTTAACGCGGTCTTCCCTCCCGAAACATGAGATTCCCCCCCCCCCCCCCACAGTAGGAAGCGCAAACGTAAGTGAAGAACAGTACCCATCAGCGAACGGTGTTTCATCCCTCGTAAAAGCACTGAAGGCGGAAGCACCTAAACCGGGGCTTTATATTTTACTTTATCTAAGCCATTCGTATGAGACATTTGGACCGTTTATAAGGCTTATTCGTAGAAAAGGCACAATTTCAAAAAACAGAACCCAAGGATTGGATCGGATAGAATGTTACCGAGCCACACATTGCTTGGTTCTTGCATGTTCCTTGGAACATAAAAGTTAAACTTCGCACTATTTTTAATTATATGAAACCCATAGAACACCTTGCGTATTAGCCGATCATGGCGATTTTTCATAATTTGGCGACTTGCGTATATGCATAGTTAATAATTAGCTCTAAGAAAACAGTACTTCATAGTTTTCTTTGATATAAACTACGGAACAACTAGAATAGCTTGCCACCCATGGCGACTTTTCGTTATTTTCCGATTTACACATGCTCATAACCGATAATGACTGCTGGTGTAAGGTTACCGGGAAAACCTTTATCCATATATTCATATGCATAATCTTTTGCAGATTGATGTATTTAGCACCACGAAATATATCATCTCGCCACGCTGGCAAATATCCAAGCTGTACTACAACGGCAATAATGGCATAGTGAACGCTGCCCAATATTTCTACTGGTAGCAAATACCCAAGCTGAACTTAACCGGCTTAACTATATTCTGAATTTTAATTGTTTTGAATTTTCAAGATAATGGGAGCTAACATTTTGAAACACGTGGTTTAGATTCACCCTGCTTGGAGAGACAGCTTTTTGCCAGATCGTAGCTAATGCCAAAAATGGAGCTTTTTAAATCTGTTACAGTAAGTTATTCTGCTTTGGAAAAACGAATAATCGATCATTCTAAACTCCTATTATCCAAGTGAACTTACTATTTAAAAATCGTCAACTTTGTGAACACTCTTTGACTTATTTATTTCACAAACTTTTTTGTTAGGCGTAAAATGGGTGTCATTCTACTTCATGTTTGCCAATTTCCCGCTGGAATTTCTTTGTTGCAAAATCATGAATGATTTTATTCTGGCTAAAATTGCCAAACCTGGAAACTACCATGCTTATTCTTTCAGTTTCTTATTAATATCTTCTAAAAGAATTCGAATTTTGAGATTTAAGTCAGCTTATCGGCTTCCCTGCAATTTTCCGAATGCGTGGAGACCTTCGTCGAAACTCAAATCCACACGGTTTCTGGGGAGATAGCAGAACAAGCTTTTGACAGCGGCGGCGTCAGCGGCCGTTACTTTTTCGTTTTTTTTTTTTTTAGAATAGAGAGATTATGAAAATTTTCTTTAATTTGAGATGTGAGATTTATAAAGAGGTTAAAAAGAGGAGGAATTTTAATTGTTAGCACTTGAGTGCTATTTCGCTCGATCACGGTTTTTTGTTGTAGACAGTAGACACGATTTGTCTACACGCCGTATCACTTTTCAATTTTTAGAAATATATTTTGAGTATAGTTAGAAAACGCCTGGTGAAGATTGTAAAATAGTTTAGTTAGGAGATTTTATAGATTTCTGTTCCGAAGAAGTGTTTTATGGAACAAAGAAGGAAAATACGGTACACTCATGGATTAGGATGCCCATTCCAAACAGTAATTTAAAATATGTCTACGCGATATAGTTGGAATATGCCTGGCGAAGATTGTGAAACGGTTTCAGTAGGCGATTTTAAGATAGATTTCGATTCCAAAGATGCGTTTTATGGTTCAAGAAAAGAGTTGATTCCTATTTTAACGCCCCTACTCTCGCTAACCTAAAAAATCCCCACACTTTGGCGAGCTTTGCAGTCATGGGTCTCTAGGAGTTATGCACAAGTTCCGACGCTCCCAAAAGAACTAAATGAAAACTAAAGTCAGCAAATGAGCGGTAAACGCACAGGTTAAGGAATTTGAAGACACTTAATTATTAAAACTACATTCATTGGCAACCCAAAATAAATAAAATGTAACGGAATGCTATACTTACAGGTTATTCCAAATCACTATTTTAATTCTAAACGACGACTGCCACATAAATACACAAAATCGTCATGGTTACTGATATGTTTAATAATCGCCACCTTGGCGAGAGTCGGGGCGTTAAAGTAGGAATCAACCCAAGAAAGACAAACACGGCACACGCATGGATTAGGATGCACATTCGAACCGATATTTAAAACGGTGAAATATAGTTGTAATATACTTGGCGAAGACTGTAAAATAGTTTAAGTAGGCGATTTTAATATAGATTTCGATTTCAAAGATGGGTTTTATGAAACAAAGAAGCAAAATACGGCACATTCATGAATAAGGATACACTTTCCAACTTAATGGAATAAGGAAGAAAAAAAGGGACGACGCATAAATTATGATACGCTTTTAATATGTAGCACTATGGGCCGTATTCACCAAACTGTGAGTAGCCCGCCATCATCCGAGAGTTGGGAAACCTGCATTGCCGGTTTGACTCGGAGACAACTCGGAAACTGTATTCACCATCTTATTTCCGCCCAGGGTTACTTGACTCTGGGGTTGTCTCAGCCAGCTTTGAAAGCTCGTCTGTGATTGGTCAGAGTAATGATTCCATGAAGGGGGTGAACTAGGTTTAATGTTCGGGAGATCGAACCCAGCTCCCACCACACACACTTCCTTCATGATATTTAATTTGTTTTTATGCAAACTGCGCATTAAAATGTGAAAATTAATTTAAAAAAATAGACTGATTAAACATTTAATACAAAATTACATCCAATATTTTTTATAAATAAAATTTCATGTCTGTTATACTTTTTTCAAATTTAGGAATTTTCATATTTTTTAACACACAAAAATTAATTTATGCAGTTTTGATGTTTTTCTTTTTGAGATACTTTATATATTATACATAGAATATGTATGTCTTTAAAAAATTCTATGATACTGAAACATAGAATTGTTTTTTTTCTCACATTTGTGTGAAAAATTGTTAATTCGCTATTCCCAAGTACAGTACACTACAATCAGACAAAAATGTTTAACCCCTCAACAACACTTTTTTTTTTTTCCATCCTTTACACATAAATGATTAATTTCTTCAATGTAAATATTTTTATCCCGCCTTTTCTTACAAAAAAAAAAAAAAAAAAAAAGCGCGGGCGTAGTAGATCCACAGTGCTCTGGCCAAATCGCCCCTCATCTGTGGAACAATAGAGACAAGAAAATAAATAGGAAAGATCAGAATTTACTTACTTATTTTCAACACAAAAAATAATTAAGAATAAAAGAGCGTTCAAATCAGAAAAAAGAGGGAATGGAAAAGCAAACCAAGATAAGTCCGACAGATGGCGCCTGCAGTCTCTACGGCAAAAAAAGTACAGTCATTCTCGAGAGTTTTTGGAAACATTGTACAAAGATTTTTTATCACTTTTGGCGGCTTTTATAGCCTGATGGGTGGTTTTCACAGCAGTTTCCGTCTGTTAAAGCACAAAATATTTAAGTATTAGCAAATTTTTGGGATTTTCCAAACCTATAAAAAACAACCCTCATATCCGCCATTTATAACCCCGAGTCAACTCTCCGATTTTGCGGGGTTAGAATCTGCACCTGGAGTCAGGATCAATTCTTGGGGTAACCCCTGATTTTGGAGTTGTGAATACCATTTTCTCACTAACCCTTGAAGTAGCTCGCTTTGCTGGGTTAACTCTAGGGTTTAAAGTTTGGTGAATACGGCCCTATAGTGCGTATTTAAAATCTGAAAGTGTTTCCGATTTTCTTCCTTTTTTTCAGGGGCGTAGCCAGAAATTTTTCATGGAAGGGGGGGTTACGACTACCACAACTCATATATATGTATACCTGTGTGTGACAATGTAGTGAAGAATATACATTTTGTATGGGAAAAAATTCCTCATTGGGGGGGGGGTTATGACCCCCCTAACCCCCCCTTGGCTACGCCCCTGACTACTACTGATCAATATTGCGTAAAATTTCTGTCGCCTTAATGGAATTTGGACCGTCCCCCCCCCTCTCTTCCGTAGAATCATCCAGTTGTTCACCATTACACTTTGATGACTGACATTTAGCTCGGATTTATTTTGCCGTGACGCAGAAACGCCATATCCGAAATTCATACATTCAGAACTTGGTAACGCAACGCATTAATTTGAGGAAAAGCCGACCCCGTGTGGTTGGTTGCAGCACTCACCTCACAACAACCGCAAATGTAAACGTAAACTTGTAACGCTTATACCGCGACCATCGGCCTGGGGTACTTTCGGGAACAGCTCTCGCATAACCTGTGGGACGCGAAATCATCGTGTTTCCGCCATTCGACCCCGTTCTTATCGAACCGAAGTGTGTTCATTACTCTGATCGACAAAATGATCCCTGGTCTCTCCGGTTTCACGCGCGTTGGCTTGGAAACTCCGGAATCAAGTTCCCCCTGAACATTGGCGGATCCAGAGGGATTGGGTGCAGGATCACGTGCCTACCTCCGAGAACGAACAATCTTATTTAAGTACACATTATACGAAGGTTGCCTTTTAAGTTTCTACAAAAAGTAGAAAGAGAAATAATTTTTTTGGGAACAAACTGCTTTATTGCTTTTCAAAATATTCCCCTTTAACCCATTTATGCCTAGCGTCCCTTTTTTGGGACGGCATTATCGCTATCAGTCGAAAACGTTATTTATTTTTCCTAGCCTTTATTCACGAGTATTGAACCTCAACTCCACAAAATATTTTAACATGACCTAGTAGGATGTTGACACTTCAATTTTTATACCTAAAGATTTTAAAAGAAATCATCCCTTGTTCGAGAAGTTGACATCAGAAATTTATCTATTACTGCTGATATTAGCGAAAATCGAAGAAAGTCGCAAAAATATCTAGGCACAAATGGGTTAAGATTTATACACTTTTCCACCCGTTCAACCCTAGTCTTGAAACAGTTTTTTCCCACTCTAAAGTTGATAACTCGAAACCTGGTTTTTGGAAGGTATCAACAGCTTCCTCAGGTGGTGAAAATTGCTGCCCACGCATTTTTTGTTTGACCTAAGGGAACAAGAAAAAGTCACTTGGCTACAAATAGGCAATGATACAGCAATTTGATATTTTTATCCTTCGAATAATCAATTGTTTCACGTGCTGTGTGGGAGCTGGCGTTGTCGTGATGAAGAATGATGCGTCGATTTTTGTTATTTTTCCTGAATTCGTTGATGACTTTTGGGAAACAAATTTCTTTTTACCATTTAGTGTTAACAGTTTTTCGATCTTCTAAAAGAATGGTTGCGATATGTGCTGTAATACCGAAGGAACAAGCAAGCCTTTTTTTGGAAGTGCTTGGTGAACGAACAACTTTTGTAGGATTCGGTTCATCTGGAAATATCCAAACAGTGGACTATTGTTTGTTTTCCAGCAATTACGAATATATCCAAGTTTCATCACCTGTAACGATGTTGTATACGGATTTTTCATTTCCCAGTTTGAATTTTTTCAGCATTTCCTTACACCAATTTGTACGAGTCTCTTTTTGAGCTTCTTTCAAGTTGTGCGGAATTCATCTGAAACAAATCTTTTTAACAGCTAAATGTTCGTGCAAAATCGAATGTATTGCAGTCTGTGATATCCCAAGCGATACTTCTATCTAACGATATGTGACTTACCGATCTTCTTCTATCATCACGAATGGTCTTAACTTGATTGCGAATAACAATGATCTTGTCTGGAATCACTACCGTCTTTGGTTGTTCTTCACGAGATTCTTCACTGATGGGCGTACGACCACAACGAAATTCTGTAAACCAATTGTAAACAGTCTTTTCTGGTGGTGCTTCATTACCAAAAGTTTCACGAAGTGATACTAAGCAGTCTTGTCGAGTGAGGCCTTTCTTAAAATCATAAAAAATCATCCAACCAAAACCTTCACGAGTTATTTCCATTTTTTTCATTCACTGGCTTCTTTAGAACACTCGTGTAAACAAAATACGCAAGCAATTTCTATAATGTCACTGATTTCAAGATAAAAAAAATGTGAATTTTACGAATATCCTGAAGACAAGTTTCAGCAGCGCCTTCTATTGGTCGTTTGTAAAAACATAAAAGGCAACCTACGTATAAGATTGATTTACTTTTTTTTTTTTTAAATTCCAATAAATTTGCGGTTGAAGTGTGAAGCTCTAGCGTTCGGACGCCGTCACGCGGTTGTCGATCTAACGGTTTGGAGTTTGGGTCGGTTTTCTCCGGATGTAAAGTGAACACGCGTTAGAACCCCCTTAAAAAATCCTCCGATCAGGGCACCCTCCGTCCTTGGCTGATAGCCCTTGTGTAGCTTTGCCGTAACCAGACTTCGTACCATTACACGATCATCTGAAATCGATTACGAAAAATTACATGGATTAAGATACTAACAATTACTAACAATTTCTAAAAAGATTATGACTTGTGAATGTTAATTTAGTAAAATAACAGTAACCTTGATATTAAAGAAATCAAATATCAAAAGAATTCGAGAATAATGAAACTGTAATCGGCACTGAAGTCTGGCCATAACGCAGCATAACAACAAATTAAATGAATGTACAAAAAAAAATAAATTTTAATCGATGAATCATTCAAACATATATACCAAATTGAAGCTCGATCGAATGTACCGTTTAAACGCTAGCGCACTTTCAAGAATGTCTCCCCATAGGCCATAATGTAAAAGAAATCTTTGTCGTAGCCCTGTAGAAAAACTGTAAGTCCTATACACATCAAAATCAATACCGGTCTTGCGAAGGTGGTTTATAACATGTATACCTAATTTGAGCTCAATCGAATGTACCGTTTAAACGCTAGCGCACTTTCAAGAATGTCTCCCCATAGGTCATAATGTAAAAAAAATCTTTATTTTATCCCTGTAGAAAAACTGTAAGTCCTATACACATCAAAATCAATACAGTTCTTGCGACGGTGGTTTATAACATGTATACCCAATTTGAGCTCAATCGAATGTACCGTTTAAACGCTAGCGCACTTTCCAGAATTTTCCTCCATAGGCCATAATGTAAAAGAAATCTTTGTCGTAGCCCTGTAGAAAAACTGTAAGTCCTATACACACCCAAATCAATACCGGTCTTGCGACGGTGGTTTATAATCTATATACCCAATTTGAGCTCAATCGCATGCCCTGTTCAGGAGCTATCGTGTTCACTCACATACACACAAACACACATACACACATACATACATACATCTCGTAAAAATAGCATCAATGAATTCAGAAGACCTCAAAACGTGTTAATACACCAAAATCTCGAATTCGAATTTTTTCATGATTACAATACTTTCCTTACATGGTACATGTTCGGAAAGTAAAAAGGAGACAGTCCAATTTTTTGCCCCCTCCGGAATTTTTTTCTGGATTCGCCAGTGCTCCTGAACATTTTAAACAACATCCAAATT
Organism: Cheiracanthium punctorium; assembly: GCA_038373885.1. Lineage (NCBI taxonomy): Eukaryota > Metazoa > Arthropoda > Arachnida > Araneae > Cheiracanthiidae > Cheiracanthium > Cheiracanthium punctorium. Next base: position 101,610 of record JAWZYV010013271.1, read on the forward strand.
AATGATTTCAACTTGACTGCCCGATCGTTCTCTCTGGCTGTCTTAGCTACTCTGTGGAAGCAGTAAGGAATTTTTGTTCGAGAATTTCCACTGAATTTTCAGGGCCTTTAGTGACGGGCCGATTGTTATAATTCGACTTATTAGTGATCGCTGATTCCTGTGAATTTGGGCATAGCAGGTTGTTCGTCGAATTTCTAGAACTGGTAAAGCTTGCGCTGCGTCCTGTGAGCCGGACTGATAGCTGGATATTTCTAGACTTCCTGGACTTTCACGAGAGAAGTAAGCGTAATTTCTGCAATAATATTAACCCTTTGCTTCACCGTGTGGCGGAGCTGCAACATGCTAAGTAAAGCTGTAAATTTATCAGTGTATTAAAAATACGTGAATGACTGTTTTTTTTTCTTTTCTAGAATAACGTGGTTATAGAATAATTTTTAAAAATTTCTAAAATGTTTGTAATATTTAATTAAAATCGTTACACGAAACTGTATTTTATACTTCAGCAGTTGCACCGTTGGTCAGGGCCGTAAGCAGAAAACAATTTCGTGGAGGGGGCCAAAAATTTCGGAGGGAGGCTAAACGGGGAAAAAGGCTGAAATTTTCAGAAAAAGACTTCCTTCATTATTATTTTGTTAACAAAATTATAAATTTTGCGGCGGAGGGGACCGGAACCCCAGGTCCACCCTCCTGGGTACGGCCTTGCTGTTGGCTACCGTAGCACTTAGAGTGTTTTTCTGTACGCGAACCTTACAAGAATGCTAATGGTTTTTTTTTTAAGTTCTCAGCTTAACCCTTTAACGCGCAATGTTCCCGCTCTGGGAACACAAAACTCTGGTGTTTTGACTGTTGCCAGACACGAAGAATAGATTGGATTTCTATAAAAATAGTTGCGGGAGACATAGCTCCATGAGAATCCTTTACTTAATCCTTTACTTCCCGTCAAAAAATGGTCACGATTATTTTTAACAGCACTGACATCTGCTGAAAAATGGAGAATGCGAGAACAGCTAGATAGATTGCCCAATGCTGAAAAAAGGGCAGCCGTTGCCATCGCTCTACTTAACGACCAGCAAGATGGCGGACGATCGAAACGCTCATCGTGTGCCACAGATCTAAAGACCCTTTTTTGACGACAGCTGGCTGTACTCGCGCACAGCCGGCCGGCAACGATGGTATTTCGTGTTATAAATAACATCTTATGTGTGTTTTTACTTTCCGAACATGTGCCATGTAAGGAAAGTATTGAACACAGCTGGCAGCCAGCTGTCGTCAAAAAAAAAAAGGGTCTCTAGATCTGTGGCACCCGATGAACGTTTCGATCGTCCGCCCTCTTGCTGGTAGTTAAGTCGAGCAATGGCAACGGCTGCCCTTTTTTCAGCATTGAGAAAGGGTTGCGCCTCAAAAGGTTAAACTGTTCACAAACACTTCAGTAACACTCCGGCATACTACAGATCTATTTTCAAGCAACACAAAAAAAAAAAAAAAATAAATAAATAAAAAAAAAAAATAATAAAAAAAAAGAAGCGTTTTATTGAACTCTGCAAGAAAAACAACTTGGGCCAGTCAATTCGACATAAATAAGAAAACTGGAAAATAAAAACTTTCACCGTGTTTATAATCTGTTTCTGCCCATTGCTGTAAAAAAAATGACAATTTAAGTAGTTGTTGAGGTATAAAGGGTGGGTATTCTCTCAGAAAGCAAGAGAAAATTGGGACGATTTTTATGCAAACGCACGCTTGAGAAACAAGAGGAGAGGAAAGGGCTCCTCTCTCAGTCAGCCTCTATACTACTTTACGAGCCGCGTGGTCTTGTTGTTTTTTTTTTTTTTTTTTCCTTCATTAAAGCCGCGAGGACAGCCACGGAACACGCCGAGGACCCAGAAATAATAGAATCGGGGGCGCCACGTCACTGTTTACCGGGCTTTTCTTTCTTTCGGTCCGCATAGGAACAGACGGGGTCTGTTGCGGGTGGCGGGTTTTTAGGACTAGCAGGGTTCGTAAGGATCCCAAATTTGCTAAAATTCCGAACTTTTGAAGTATTTTACTATAACTAGCGGTATACCCGTGCGAATAATTCGCAGTAAATAAGTGTGATATCACTTTGGAAAATTACAGAAATTATTTATTTTATTTATTCTTTACAAGCTGGCCGGATTCTTGTGTAACGAAATCAATCGCTAATCGCAACAAACAAAACTCTTGCACTAGAGATGAGTTCGGGCTCATTTTTTGAAGCCCGAGCCCGAGCCCGAGCAATATTATTTAACTCGGAGACCGAGCCCGAAATTTCAGTTAAAGATTAAAAAAATCCAATGACTTCATTGATAGAATACAATGAATTTTGCCGTTTGTGCAAATTAAAGACAAATATAGTTGCAAATTCTCAATGCACTTTCTAATTCTTTATATATCCATGTTTATCAAATAATGTCGGATCTCATGACTCACTAATCAATATAAGCCGCCATTTTGAAATAAAAGAGTTTCACGCACCTTCTAGGCGCCAGTGCCACTATTTTTTTTTTATAATTACAGTCAACCCCGGTTATAGTGAACCATCGGCTATAGTGAATGCAAACCATTAGTCCCGATTCACATACAGTATCTCTATCCATCATGAAGACACTTGGGTTTTAGTGAACTTCGGATATAGTGGATGAAATTGGATGGTCCCCAGAGGTTCACTATAACCGGAGTTGACTGTACTTTTATTTTCCTCATGAATAACTTTTTAAAATCTGTTTCAAGGAGTATGTTCAATAAAGGAGAAATTTTTCATGAGCCCGAGCCCGGTTCGGGCTCGGGCTGAGCCCGTCTCATCTCTATCTTGCACCCATCTAGCGAGCGGTTCTACATTCACGAGCGATTCCACTTGCAAAGCTTAACACACGAATCCCGCAATGACGTCCTATTTCATATGGCCTTGCACTAACTGCGAATTTCAGTGGTAAACTAATGCTCAATGTACAAAAACCACTACTTCGCAACTCCTAGAGCATGACCTCTTCACGCAAGTTTTTTTCGCAAATGGCAATACTCAACAGCTATGACGTTTCTCTTCATTACGAAAAAAAAAAAAAGAACGAAAACGGTTGCTAGAAAGGGTACGTTATCGCCGTCATTTAGCATGGGCACGACTTCGGCATTCCACCTATTAATTTAGAAAAACAAAAGCAATAACAAATTAGTTGATGATCTCGGTAGAGCAAGCAATTCTCTATAAAATGATATAAAATTTATGTGGAGTAATTGTGAAGTTTTTTTCTAAAAAGGGAGGCAAACATCTGAACCATAGCGTATTAATATATAAGATGGTCTGCTATTTTAAAAATGGCCCTGCTTTTCATAAAATAGGAAAAGAACTTATCTCGAGTATTTCAAATAGTAAGAGATTTTATGACAATTTTTCAAAAGTTCGGAATTTCAGCAAAATAAGGACCGTACGAATCCTGACAGGAGTTGCCAACCGTCCGGCGACGGCCCGGACGTCCCTTTTCTTGGGCTTTAGAGAACACGTCCCGCGTAAAGGTGCAGGACTATACAGGCGCGTAGCCAGGAAAATTTTTCGAGGGGGTTATATGAACTTATCTGTGTATAAATAGACGGAATTTCATCACTAATCCAAAAATGTCGGGGGGGGGGGATATATCCCGATATCCCCCCCCTGGCTACGCCCCTGGGACTATAGAATACACATTCTGTATGTAATTGGAATGTGCATTCTATAGTCCTGATATAGAATGTGTATTCTATACCCTGTATTCTATAGTGGTAAGGGCGTGACCAGGGACGCCCGTTTCCTTGAATAGAATAAGTAATGTAATAATTTGACAAATTAGAAGAAATTTTAAACACTGAGTTTATTTTTATAAATAACTAGAGGGTTATCCCCGCTAGCTAGCGGGGACATGTAACCAGTGTTATCATATATACCAATCTTAAATAATATCCAAGTTTCAAATCTAAGCCTCTCCAAAGTGCCAACATACTACACCATTTTGCAAGATTTTTTTCAGGGAATCATTCGAAGCATTGACTTAACAGCAATCAAAATGGGAAATATCTGTCCCTTGTATTGTTCTATCGCCAAAAAGTAAAGCAGGCATTTATTTGAAAAGTTGTAGCATTTTTTAAATTATCAACATCGTATAACCTTTTTATTATTCATCGTTAACTCCGATGTACTAAATGCGAAGATTTCAATTTTCTGAAATTTGGCGGAATTCCCTCACTTAAATCAATTTACCCAATTTGGCGAGAATTCTGAATAACTGCATTTTTTGCAGGGATAATTAAAATTTAACGCTGTATTCTAATAAAACCTATACACTTGTTTTCAAAAATGCTATTTCCTTAAGCTCTCAGTAAATTGTGCCAAGCCTAAAACTGTGCAAACCGCTAGAACTCACTTTCTCAAAATCAGCATATCAGCCATTTTATTTTTCGCCAAACTAAAAAATTTTGCATATTAGCCTAGGAAACATTCAATCCTTTTTGTTTTGCGTATAAAACATTTCATTCCTGCTGTGATTTCCCATGCGCACGATATTATAATTAAAAAAAAATAGCCTTACAAATATTAACTAACAAAAAAAATCATTATTATTCTTTTACTTTTAAGAATTTAAAACATTTTTCTCGGCAAAATCGCCACACATGGCAACCACGATGCTCATTTCACACTTTTTTCACTACATGAGTCACAATTAAGGAAAGCTTTCTGCGTGGAAAGTATTAAAAAATCTCTTAAACTTCAGGAACTGGTGACTTTCAAAGTTGTAAAGTGGACTATCATTTATTGTATACTGTTTTACACATCTGTGCAAAATTTCAGGCTGATAGTTCCATTTTTGTGGATTTGTATACTAAACAAATCCACAAACAAACTGACAAACAGAATTTCATTTTTATTTATAGGGATTATGATTTTAGTGGAAGTGAGCTAACTTTAAGCTTCTTTTCCAAATAGGTAGTATTAAGATTTCAGTCAAAGTGGTTTAATATAGCTTATGTGTTTTTTTTTTTTCCCAAATGAATAATTATCGTAATCTTAGTAGAAGATGTGATTTAAGAATTGAAGTTTCTTTTATAAAGGTATAGTAGTAATACCTATACCTTTAGTAATTTTTTTTTTAATTATTTCTTACATGCCTAAGTAAAAAGGTTTTGCTTTTGCTTGAGAAAGGAATTAAAAAGTTTATTTAATTTAATTGCTAATGATAGTACCCTTTGTTTTCTCATTATAAAGAAGTGTGATAGAGGACTCCATAGTAATTATTGTTAATTTTTCATTAGTTTGCCTGACTGTTTCAACTTTTGTTAATTCTGTTTGATGTATCATTATGCCAAAGTAAAACATAATATTCAATAAAGCTGTTTAAAATGTAAAAAAATAATCCGGTTTTAATTATTCATCTCACCTTTCTGTAAGGAGTAAGCTGGGTCCCGCTTTTTTGAATCATGTTCCAAATTTCCATCGCGAAAGTCGCGTCAATTCGTGAATAGAAGTCGGCAAGCCTGTTTACGACCCTTGGATGTGCAATCGCCCCTTTTAACCCACTGAAGAGCAAGCATTGTTCGCATCAATAAAGCAGACCAACTGGATAGACTGCCCAACGCTGAAAAAGTGAATCCGTTGCCATCGATCGATTTAACTACCAACAGCAGGGCGGTCCATCGAATCGCCCATCCGGCGCTATAGAAGTTTTCTTAACGCAGCCAGCGGCCTGTTGTTGGCAGTTAATTGGATCAATGGCAACGGCTGCACTTCTTTCATGGTTTTGCATTTTTCTAAAATTTTAATAAAAAATGTCCTTTGGTTTTGATGTCATTCCCCTGTTGTAAAATGAAAACTGACGAATTCCATGTTTGGCAAATAGTTACATTATCCCAGAACTTAATCTTCGAATACCTGCATCATCAAAGAAGCCATCTTGATATGTTCTTTCTGCAGCAAGAAGCATGGCTGCCATTACCTTGTCTTTGCTATTTACCTTAGATTTGTAATGAAAGTTCAATTAAGTTTTATTCATATTCAGATTTTAGAACTATCTTCAACTGCAAATGAATTTTGTGTCTATAGTTATGTAATAAACAAGATAAACTTAATTTTTGTCATTCCCTTGTCCAAGGACGTACCCATGGGGGTGGTCCAAGGGGTCCGGACCCCCTCCGAAATTTGAGTTTTTGTTAACAAAATAATAATGATGAAGTCTTTTTGGGAAAAAATGTGCCTTTTTCACCGTTTGGACACCCTCCGAAATTTTTGGACCCTCCCCGAAATTTTTTTCTGGATACGTCCCTGCTTGTCACATGTAAGGCAGGGGAATGACAATTGTCTGTAATTTTTGAAAATGATGATAAATTATTGCAGTAATTTCAATCCGCAGTTATTTTTATGCAGTTTTAACGGGATAGTTATTTTTTATAAATATAATGTAGATAATTTCGTTTATCGTATTCACCAAGACTGAAGACTGTGTGTTTACAAAAGGTTGAATTTTAATATTAAAATAGAGAAATATTATAAATGTGCATTTCTCTAAAAAGGAATATAAATAATAAACATGTTATTGAAATGTAGTTTTAAAGCATAGAATCAATATTATGATTATTTTAATTTGGTAAATTAAAAAAACTGCTAACTTTAAAATGATAACACTAATTAAGAAACTTAAACAACTACTTAGATATAAGAATTCCTAATTGATAAAAATTGTCTGTGTTTTCTTTTTCTAGATATATTAAAACTCCTCTAATAATTACTTTATTCTAACTTGCGAGCTTTGTGAACTTATTTTGCTTTGCTTGAATTAAACATTTCAAAGTTTATTTGTTTTTTAATATGAATGAAAAAAATTACAATTGTCGTTGACTTTTTTTTTAGAAGTGTAATGGTTTAGTTAGCAATGGCTTCTATGAAAATAACAAACGATAGCAAAAGATTGGATATTCTTATTAGAAAGCGAGAAGATGAAAGAAAACAACTTGAGAAGATAAAAATCTGACCTGGTTTTGGCTGCTGTGTTAAAAGAAAAAGAGCACTTAAAACATCTAAATGAGAAAGCAGCTGGAATAATTAAAGTAATATCAGAGTTATCAGCTAGAGATCAAAGAGTCAAAAACAAAATGGAAGATAAATAACAGAAACATTCCGCGAAAAAGAAAAATTTTGCTGAGCATTATGATTCCCATCTTACTCAAGATATTACCTTTATTAACCCTTTAATGCGCAGTGATCCCGCTCTGGGATCACCAAACTCTGACGTTTTGACTGTTGCCTGTCACGAAGAATGGATTTGATTTCTATAAAAATAGTTGCGGGTGACATAGCTCCACGAGAATCTTTTACTTTTTAGCACGTTCATTTCCCGTAAAAAAATTGGCCACGATTATTTTTAACAGAACTGGCATCTGCTGGAAAAATGGAAGAACGCGAGAACAGCTGGAAAGATTGCCCAATGTTGAAAAAAGGGCAGCCGTTGCCATCGCTCGACTTAACTACCAGCAAGATTGCTGGTAGTTAAGTCGAGCGATGGCAACGGCTGCCCTTTTTTCAGCATTGGGAAAGGGTTGCGCCTCAAAGGGTTAAAGATGATGAAATCATTTATCAGACTTGTGTAAAAACAAAGATTGCTCTATGCAAAATCTTGAATGCGTGTAAGAGCGAACAGTTCTTCAAAAACTACAATAGTTGAAACTGTACTATACGCATCTAGATCTCGAGCCAATAAATTTTATTTCAGAGGCTTTTGTAATAAAAACTTTGAAAATAAAATTATATATTCTTATTATTGTTTTCACTGTAAAATCAAATAAAGATGTAGTTTGTACTTATATATGTTTGATATTACTCTGTGACATTCCCATGTCACCGTTTGTCATGCCCCTGTCTACTTAAAAATTAAAATTTTATTTTTATGAGTTTAACATTGTAAAAGAATTCTCCTAACTGTAATTTACTACTTGAAGACGTCATATGTGAATAATAAAAAACTTAATTTTAAACGGAAAACTAAAAAAATTGTTTTTAAAAGTATGTTGTTCAAATTGTTCTGTTAAGAGAAATTGGCCATATATTCTTTTGAATGTTTAAAAAAAAACTTTTTTGAAATATTTTTGCATTTCTTTAGCAAAGTAATTCTGAATCTCAGCTATTCCCAAAATTAATCTTTTAAAATCCATTTAGCACTAATTATTACAGTGAAATGTAGCCCACGTGCCTTGTCCCACGCATATAATTTTCACATTCTAATGAGTCTGAATTAAAAAATAATAAATCATTCCGTCTGCAGTTTTTTTTTCTTATAACTGAATATGTTTCGGTAGAAAAAAATTAATCGCAAAATGTTAAAGGAGAGACAGATAAATGAAATTCAGCCCAAAAACAAAATGTAAACTTTTTTCCAAGGATTACTTGTCATCAACATGGCTAAAAAAATATAGATTTTTTTACCTCCAGATTTCATTTCCAAAAAGTACAGTACATCAAGAAAAGAAGTACTGTCATAGTTGTTCTTTTGAATATTATGTGATTTAATAGAAGATTAACTTCGTTGTCAAGGTATGTGTTTTTAAGCCTCGCCATTCACATGTCTTTAGTTGAAATCGTGTAAAATAGGACTATAAATAAATTTTGATTGCATGGCATGACAAATCTCGCAGTTTTATATTCTTGTGTAGAAACGAAATCTGAAAAGGTCTATGAAATGACTTGCTTAGATGTTGACAAAATGACTTTGCTTAGATGTTGATAGTGTCGTAGCCCTGTAGGAAAACTACAGGGCTACGACAAAGATTTCTTTTACATTATGGCCAATAGGGGAAAATTCTTGAAAGTACGCTAGCGCTTAAACGGTACATTCGATTGAGCTCAAACGGAAAAAAACTGAGAATTGTTGCTGATTTAATCATCGATTAAAATTCATTTTAAATTATGCTTGGTAATGATGTTAATCGCAAGTGTTCGGAAAGTCGAGTGGAGTTACTCCAGATTTTTTATTTTTTATTTCTGCTCAGGTGTTGCAGAGAGTGAGTTTTTTCCTTGTAAATACGTATGTATGTGTATACTTTTTTGATATATTTCGAACTTATTCGTATTTTTCGCATCCAGTTACGACACACAATCATAGTGTCTTTATTTTAGTGGGACACACTGAATGTATATCTATACCGTGATTCCCTATAATTAGTGTTATGCATTTATTTTCTAAATAATTTTGCTTAAATTGTCCTATTTTGTATGCATAACTAATATAATAATCTATATAAATAAAACAGACTGTAAAATGTCAGTTGGTTGGTTAGTTAGTTAGTTTGTCTGCGTCTCGCGTAGCTCCGTAACGGGTGATTGTAGACCTACCAAATTTTGTATGGAAATTCTCCAGGACGGGTCCCGAGATACCTCGAAGCGATTTTTTCGAAATTCGAATTATTTTAGGAGATATCGATAAAAAACATGTCGCAAAAGGCTTATTTTTCACCGCCATTTCGCAATTGTGACCTCGCAGTGGAATGAGTGAGAATTTAAGCATATCTAGGTTGCCATACTTGGCAAGTTTATTAAATGATTCAGACTCTTGAAGTAAAAATAAAAGAATAACAATTTTTATTTTTCTTTAGATTATTTGTAAGGTTGTTTTTTAATTAAAATATCGTGCGCATGTGAAATCAGAGCAGGAATGAAATGTTTTATACTCAAAAGGAAAATAGGATTTGGAAATTTTACGAGACTGAAATGTGCAACTTTTTAATTTGGCGAAAAATAAAATGGGGTGTGTGCGATTTTGAGGAGATGATTCTAACGCTTGGTGCAATTTATTGTAATTTTATCGTCTGCTACTTGGATTATGAATACACCTCAATTTCATTCAGTTGGAATTGTGCATTTTTCTGCGCAGCTTTTCTCCATCTATTTCTAATGTATTACATCCAGAATAAAGGATGTTAGAAATATCAATTTTAATTTTCATTAATCAGACTCATGAATAATGATATACTTTCCAACTAAATGAAATAAGGAACGAAAATAGAGAAGACCCATGAATTATAATACGCTTTTAATATATAGCACTTTAGTGCGTATTTAAAATCTGAAAGTGTTTCAGATTTTCTTATTTTTTGTTTTCCTTTCCGTTTTTTGATAAAGGACAATATATCCAGAAGCTCTTCAGAATTAATATAGGACGAAAATAATTTGTTCCTTTTTGTAGGTTTTTATCATTTAACCATCTTATTTTTGTAACCAGATGCGGCCCGAGAGAGTAAGCATCGCATCTGAGCGCCGGCTTCGAAGGGGCGTCATTTCGAACTAAGTAGAGCATAAAAGGGGGCGTCTTTTTTATATTAGCAGGGGGTGCCACTTACCGTAGGGCCGCTCCTGTTTGTAATCATCTTAATTTTAAATTTCATTCAGAATCGGAGAGATTTCAGTGCCAAGGAAGCCGGTGAGGAACAGGATTCTCTCGGAACAAGATTTATAAAGATGGCGAACCAACTGGTCGCCGGAGGCGGCTAGTTACTTTCACTTCAAACGCCGAAGTCAACACAGCCTTATACAACAAAATTATGTACTATTAGAAATGGGGAAAAAACGCATAGATATCATTAAAAATGCTTATATATTTATGAAAAACTAAACAGATCAGTGTATCAGTGATTGTTAACAGCTTAGACATAACAAATCAATGATTCAGCGTTGACAATTTTTTTCCGGCAAATTATGTCTTAACACACCCGTACAACGCCGGGCTACGCAGCAAGTACACCATCATCAATGACAAGTCAAATTATAGTTTTCGCAAATCGAATTTAAAATCAGATCCCTTATTCAGCCAGGTTAACAAGCCGTGAACGGAAAAATGGCATCGCAGGCTAAAAATCGCGCAATTTTTGAAGCCCCGTACAGCTGTTAATATCCCCCTGGATATCTGGTTGAAAGAACCTTTTCAAAACTGACCTGATTTTAAAACTGGGATGCCCAATTCAGGATAAGAGAGATAACTTACTTTAACATTATTTACCTGATGTCCTGTTAATGATCCCAGTACTGCTTATAATTAATCATTTAATTCAGCTCATTTCATCTTATTTTATCGAACTACTACAATTTTATCAAGACAGGAAAAGTGCTTTAGATTTATAATACACGAGGCATTAAATTTGTACAATCGATTGTATTTATGCGTAGTTGGGTCGTTTTTGTTGTTACTAAAGCCCAATCTGGCCGCGGAGCAGGCCAGATCAACGCCTTCTAGATGTAAGAAAGCCTTACAACTCTTACGTCACCAAGATTTGACGTCATCATTAGGCGTACATTTAAAAGTTTTATTTACACAAAATAAAACTATTAAAACTTTCTGGTGAATTTACCAATGAATAGAAATATTTGATAATTTGAGATTAAAAATATAATTTTATGGCAAATGGCAGTTTTTAACCATGACTAATTACTAGTTGTCTTCCAGTGGTCGAAATTCGACCCTAAAGCATTAATTTTTTAATTTGAGTGTGAATAAAGTTCTTCTGTCAAATAATATATGTCTCACCATTCCATATACACTGGAACCTACTAAAGTGACCACCGTGACTAAGAGACTATCTGTCTTTAGGGACCACTTTTGTACAATTTCACTTTACAACCACCACACTTTTCTGTGAAGACGGTGTTTTTGTAAAAACTCTATTGTATTTTGCTAAATGCAAAGGCAGCTCCAGCGAGTGGGTCATAGGGTCATCTCCCTCTACTGACCTTGGATTTCACACATTCAGTTTGCATTTTGAACAATTTAAGCTAATCTAAAAAGTTTAGTGGCCCCCTTCGAAAATGGAGCCTGGACCTGTCCTTGGTTAAAGGCCCATTATGTTTGGAGTTATAAAATCTTAAAAAGTCAAATGATTCAATTCTACTTGCTGAGGCGTACCACTGATGCAGGTATATTTGGAAATTGAATTTTTTAAAAAGATATGGTAAAATAGTACCAGAATATTTTTTAAGTGGAATTAAAATTATTTTATTGCATCGGTTCCAGTTCAAACTTTGCTATCAATAGCATTAGGATGTATAAACTTGATGCACATTCCTGTTCCATTGACTAATTCTTCCTTTGTATTTAAGTTTTTTATTAGTATAACGATGCAATTTACTAAATTATGAGGTGACAAACTATGGTATTTTTCTGTTAGCCAGGTGCAAATCCCTCCAGCTGTTTTTCCTGGGAAACGTCTAAAGACTACTTCTGAAACATTGTCTTCCCCCCCCCCAAAAAAAAAGGCGGAAATTTTAATCCGTATACAAAATAGTATTGAAATACAGAATTCAATATATACAAAAATATCAATATACTAAAAAGAAATTTCTGTGCTTATTGGTTACATAATGGGGAATTTCTGAAAACGTGTGGAATTGAATAAAAATACGAAATTAAATTAAACTTCCAAAATGTGGAAAGGGATAAACAATTATGTACTGGAAATAGCTTTAGGTTTCTAAGCATTTTTCGCAGATCACAATTATTTGGCAATTTCTCACCTGCTCCCGGCTAACCGAAAAAAAAAAATAAATAAATAAAACCAAACCACTCACAGTCAAAGAATTTAAAAACTCTACAGGATAGTTACTGATTTCATTGTAATCATGGCAAATTGTTTAATCGTAGCTACGGTAAAATGTTCTCTATTCATCAGATATTCGATTAAGCCAACATTAATAAAAGTTCAATCATCATTTTCAGGTTCTATTATAACTGACTTCAATATGTTATCAGAGAGTACGTTTTCGGAAATACTTCAATACACTTCATTAATAATATTATTTTCATTCCCTCTTAATTGCTGAGGTATTTCTTCAATAATATTTTTAGAAATTTCGCTTTGGCATACTGCCTGGCGGGAAATTATGAAGAAATTGCCGAAGATAAACATTTTCTGGCAAACATCAGAAGATACGATATTCATGTTTCCAGCTGACATCTTTCGGCACAACCAAAGAAACTAGAGAGCCAGGATACATGCCGACATTCAGTCTTGGAACCAGTGGCGTAGCCAAGGGGAGGGGGCGATAGGGGGATCACAACCCCCCCCATGTGGAATTTTTTGCCATTCAAAATGGATATTCTTCATTCCCTTATCGCACACACGTATACATATATGTGAGTAGCAGTAGTCGTAAGCCCCTCCCCAATCAAAAATTTCTGCCTACGCCACTGTTTGGAAAGCATCTCTAGGGTAAGTCAAAACTCCACTGTATTGTAAACGCAAAAAAATTAAGTATTAAGATTTTGCCAGAAAAATCGATTCTGACTTTTCGTCAATTGATCTGGCAATTCCTTTACAGCGGCAAAATCTCGATATTTTATGTTTCTTTTGGCCGCTCAGGGGTGATGTAGTGGCTAAAGTATCATTCTACCACACCTTGGGTCTGAGTTCAATTCCGGGCTTGGGTCTTAGATTTTCCGGTCCTTCATAGGAGGCGTCATGCCCGCCCCCCATTGGGTATCCCCATACTCAATGGCCAGTAATTCAAAGGCTTGTGTTTTATCTGAATGTGTTTGGCGTTGGCTATTGGCTCCACCCACTGGATATGTCCCTAGAGCGGTGATTCAAATAAAACTTTCGTGTAGAGAACTTCTCTACGACGAATAGGGTGTCCGAGCAGAGTAAATCACCATAAATGACCCAGTAACCTACATCAATATGTTTCGATGGCGTGCCACCACCCTACCTCATTAATTCCCCCAACCGAAGCCACGGATTCAAGATCCTCTGCTCAGAGTCCCTAAGGTGTCCGAGTGGTCATCCGTCCGAGACGCGCGGAAATTAGCAGGCCATTTATTTCCCGCTAATGCCCGGTGAACAGGGAACTCGAAAACGAGAGATCGGACCTCCTTTACAGCACCTTTTATATTCGATCTTTCAAAATAACATAAAGTGACCAACCGTGCCCCACCCCCTCCTCAAAAAAAAAAAAAAAAAGAAAAGAAAATCTTCCTTTCAAAAATTACAATTTTTGGAGCCAACCAATTTGAGAAAAAAAAAGTTTTTTTTTCTACTTTTTTTTTTAACTTACAAGGAACAGCGTAAAATCAAAAATATTCTAAATCCTAATACAGTGGTCGCCACTTATTCCGGTCACATCGGGAAGGATTAAAACTGACCGGAATAACCGAAATAAACGGCGGAACCAAAGTAAAAATGAGAAAATTTAAGAAAAAAAATCAGTAAATTAAATTAAAATGTGTGAACTATATATTAATCGGTAGTTTAACGTATGTACATATTTATTTAAGAATAAAGAATTGGAAAAATGAAAAAGTACATATGTACATTTAGAAACATGAAAAATAAATAAATGAAAAACAACTTCTTAAAGGAAAAATTCAAAATTAAAGACTGTTTCAGGGCCATTGCAATTTGAATTTCACTTTATGTTCAAAAGAGGTGATCATTTACGTTGTTCTTCTCAAATGCTGTACGTAAAGTTCAACCACAGCGTTCAGAAAATCTACTCTTGGGGCAAGTATGTGGTTAGGGTGCACATCAGCGTTATCATGATCAAGTGTCTCATTGGTTCCGGGTGTATAAGATTGAACAGAAATTTAATAAAAATAATGATAAGTGCATTAACAATTGTTTTGATTGAATGACCGTAACACCTCCCCACAGATATGAGCCATCTTTGACTGGTTTTACTTCGACCTGGTTAAGCTAATTACGTCGAAATCTTACCTAATCTCCGAAGATTACCTGACCGTATAAAGCGACACTCACTACCGAGCTAACCGGCGGAAAGACAATGCAATTCGTCCATTTCGTTCAGTTCATGCTGAATTTCATCGGAATAAGCGGCTCACCGGATAAACCACCGACCGAAATAAGCGGCTACCACTTTAATCGGGAATCACTTGGAATTTTTTTTTTTACATAATGAGAGCCCTTCTATACTGTTATATGTGTCATAACTCAACCCCACACCTGATCACTGAACAGGTGCAGTCATAGTTAACCCTTTAACGCAGAAGACATAGTTAACCCTTTAACGCGCAGTGTTCCCGCTCTGGAAACACCAAACTCTGACGTTTTGACTGTTGCCAGTCACGAAGAAGAGATTGGATTTCTATAAAAATAGTTGCGGGTGACCTAGCTCCACGAGAATCCTTTACTTTTTAGCACGTCATTTCCCGTAAAAAAAATTGTCAGGATTATTTTTAACAGCACTGACATCTGCTGAAAAATGGAAGAATGTGAGAACAGCTGGATAGATGGCCCAATGTTGAAAAAGGGCATGCCATCGCTCGACTTACCTACCAGCAAGATGGCGGACGATCGAAACGTTCATCGCGTGCCACAGATCTAGAGACTCTTTTTTTGACAACAGCTGGCTGTGCCGGCACAGCCGGCCGGCAACGATGGTATTTCGTGTTATGAATAACATCTTATGTGTGTTTTTACTTTCCGAACATGTACCATGTAAGAAAAGTATTGAATTCA
Organism: Cheiracanthium punctorium; assembly: GCA_038373885.1. Taxonomy (NCBI): domain Eukaryota; kingdom Metazoa; phylum Arthropoda; class Arachnida; order Araneae; family Cheiracanthiidae; genus Cheiracanthium; species Cheiracanthium punctorium. The sequence goes on from JAWZYV010013271.1 coordinate 117,096, forward strand.
TGAAAAAATCCGACTTCGAGATTTTGGTGTATCGACACGTTTCGACGTCTTCTGAATTCATTTATGTTATTTTTACGAGATGTATGTATGTGTGTATGTGCATGTTTGCATGTGTGTGTGTGTGTGTGTGTGTGTGTATGTGAGTGAACACGATAGCTCGTAAACGGGGCAATCGATTGAGCTCAAATTGGGTATATATGTTATAAACCACCATCGTAAAACCGGTATTGATTTTGATGCGTGATAGGCTGGAACTTGTTTCCAAACCTTACCACAACTGCAATAATATCTTATTAAACGAATAGCAGAGCTTTTAGAATGTAAGAGTCAGGGGCGTAGCCAGGGGGGGGGATATCGGGATATATCCTCCCCCGAAATTTTTGGATTAGTGATGAAACTCCGTCTATTTATACACATATAAGTTCATATCCCCCCCCGAAAAATTTTCCAGGCGCATATCCCCCCCCCGAAAAATGTTCCTGGCTACGCGCCTGGCTAAGAGTGTCCTAATAATAGAGACATTTAAAAATAAAGTTCTTTTATTAACAACTTAAGAACATATTACCATAACGTTTGCGTTAACCGCTGCAGTGATCATTCACAATCCGCCCAAGAAACAAGATCTCGCATCCTTATATACAATACATCGGAAAAGGTTTTGCATAAATTTGCAATTCAAAGATACTGAATAGGTGATACATGTATTCTCTATTTACTTTCACACTAGACAAGTTTCTGATGTTTGGCCAACAGAACCGAGAAAATCAAAAACCGAAGGTCAGAAACTGGTCTATTACCCGAGAACTTTTTCGGAACATCCACATCCAGAGCTCCGGAGAAGGATTAACGTGAGAAATTTGGCAGATCATAGCTAACAGGGGCCCGCCTCTCACGTTCAATCCAAGCCTTTTTTTTCCAAAACTTTAAATATACAAAATTATACAAACATTAGCACTGCTAATTACAAACATTATGATGCAGCCTCTGCAAAATTTAATAGTCCAAGTTCTAATAGTCCTTTTTTTCTTCCTTTATAAGACATTTTACTTCCTTCAGTCTTAAGAGTTCTTGTGCAGCCAGCTACCTGGACCAGTGGAAGTAATCCCGCAAAGCAATGCAAAAATAAATTAGACGTTTTCTTCACGTTCTCTACTTCGAAACCGTAACCGCAGGACCTGCAGAGATTTTTTTTCTTTTTAAACCAGGAAGCACGTCCACTCATCCAGTCAGCCAGGTGCACATGGAAAAGAAAGAAACACATTTTTACATCATTTTAAAACCGTTACAAATTTCATGACATTGAAAAAATTTTTGAAGTGAACGTTGAAAGTCCTATTTTAGGTAAAGCTTTCGTAAATAGATCAGCATAATTAAGCTTAGTGTTCACATATTTTAAATTAAATTCTCTTTTGAGTAAGAGATTTCTAAGAAAATGGTATCTAACATCAATATGTTTTGTCCTACTGTTTTCTATCGGGGGATTTAGAAAAGCTTATTGCCGCTTGGTTATCACAGTACATAGTATTTTGAAAGTTAAGTGTAATTATATTTCTCTTTTTAAATTCATTTAGAACACGTATAATCCAGACGAGTTCCTTAGCGCTTTCACAGAGTGAAATGCATTCGCTTTCCATTAAAGAAAGACTAACCGACTTTTGCTTGAAAGTGCGCCAGCTAATAGGAACGTTGTCCACAAATATTATTGAACCTATCATTGAAATCCTGTCATCCCTGTTGGATGCATAGTCTGCATCACTGTAACAAGTTATGTTTAAATTGGAAATGTTTGATAATCTTAATTTATAATCTTTAGTAGAATTCAAATAACCTATTAACTTCATTAGAACATCCCAATGTATCATACCGGGGTTAGATTGGAATTGAGACAATATGTTCACGGCGTAGCATAGATCGGGGCGAGTTTTTCCTGCAATATATAGGACAAACAGCTCAAGATATTGCGGTATGGCAGCTTGGATATTTGGTGAATTTCCCCTTGTGTACTTGGACACTGGGTTTTTGATAAAACTGTTCCGACTGCTATGGGCAAGCTCGTTGTGGGATAGTTGTATTTTTTATACCTCTCACATACCTTACGTATGTATTCACACTGATGAATATAAAGTTCACCATTAAATTCTTGGAATTCAACTCCCAACAACTTGCGAGTCCTGCGTAAAAGTTTTATGTTGAATGCGTGGTGTAACTTAGAAATAGCAGTGTTAATAATTTCTTGAGATAGGCCAAATATGACAATGTCATCTACGTACAATGTTAAAACTATGTTATTTTCAAACGTGTAAATGCAGTTCGCCCATTCAAGTTTCTTGAAGCCCAATCTCTTCAAAACTGAATCTATTTCTAAATACCACTCCCTGCCCGATTGATGCAAGCCGTATATTGCGCGGCTCAATTTGCATACATAGCTAGAGTTTTCTGGGTCTATAAACCCTTCAGGTTGATTCATTAACACTTCTTCATTTAGTTTTGCATAAAGGTATGCACTTTTAATGTCAAGTTGACAGTGCGGCCACTTATATTTACAGACAAAAATTGCAAAACATAATCTAATTAAAGAAAAGTTTACGACAGGGCTAAAAATTTCATCATATTCAATTCCCTTCGTTTGTCTGAATCCCTGTGCTACTAATCTAGCCTTATACGTTACAATTTTACCACCCTCATCTCTTTTTATATTATAGACCCATCTGCATCCTATAACTTTAGCGTTATGGGGTTTTGGTACGAGAGTCCATACTTTGCGTTCCCGCATAACTGAGACTTCCTCTTCCATAGATTTTTGCCAATATTCAGCCTCGGTCGTTTTGAGAGCTGCACTATAGCAAGAGGGGATAGAAGTTTCTAGTCATAATGATGGGGTAACACAGATATCAGTCTTAATTTCTCCCGAATGAGAATCCCTGTTGCTAAAATTAAACCATTTGGGATTGTATTCAGTGTTATGTTTCCTGCAATATTTCTCTGGGTCATGATATGATCTTAAACGAGCTGAGGAATTTTCCGGGTGGTAATAAATGTCTATTCTTTCGCCTGTCTGCCTTGTGGCAACTGTAGGAGATACAACTCTAAACCATTTTACTTTCATTAAACGTGTAGGAGATGAATCTGCGCTCTTACTAGAGCCTGAAAGTTTATTCAATTCATCGCATGGTCTTATTGATTCAATAGTTGTAGGTTTAAATTCTGCTTTTATGTCATCCTCAATGTCCGATGTATCCGATTCAGACGATTCCGTTTCTGAATTTTCAAATGTTATTTTACTTTTATTAGAGGGGTCCAGTACTGCCCCACTTGATTTGGGTTTATCAAAAGTTACATTAATAGTCTCAATAACTTTACGTTCACCTGGAGTCACACACGATAACCTTTAGTTCCCATTGCATAACCAACCATTATACCTTTTTTTGCTCGCATGTCTAGCTTTTTTCTTAGTTGTTTAGGAATATTAACGTAAGCTATTTAACCAAATGATACAAGATGTTTGACAGAGGGTTTCCACCCCCCCCATATAATTCAAACGGGGTTTTGTCGTTTTTCCCGTGGCAAACACGGTTCCAAACATTTGTATAACATAAGAGGGCCTCGGCCCAAAATCCTTCACTTAAACCACTATCTTTAAGCATTACTTTAATTGCATTTACTGCCGTGTAATTAAATTTTTCCGAGACTCCATTTTGCTCTGGCGTGTATGTATTTGTTCGTTCATAACCGATACCTTGATTATCAAGGAACTTTTCAAACTCTGTATGACAAAACTCAAGACCGTTGTCAGTCCGTACCCTAATAATTTTTGAATTTAAAAACCGCTCGACTCTTTTGAAAACTAACAAATACATTGAACACTTCGTCTTTATTTTTCAGCGGATAAGTGACGACTTTTCGTGAAAAGTCATCACTAATTGAAAGAAAATAACGATGCCCGCCAATAGCTACACAAGGCATAGATCCGCATAAATCCATATGCAGTAGCTCTAATGGTTTGGTAGATCTAATTTTGCCTATTGGCTTAAAACTTTTCCTACGCTGTTTAGCTATAATGCATGGCTCACATGTTACATTATCATTTTTCAAGTTTGGAAGTCCAATGACTGCATTATTCTTACTAGTATTAATGATATACTGGTTATTTACATGACAAAATTTCCTATGCCAATCACTAACATCACTAGTTACTACCAATGCATCAATTTTTACAATATCCTTTTCCTCATGTTTAGGATTAGTTCTTACATTATCACACAATTTAGTTACATATTTCGAATTAATCAAGTCGGGATACTGGGGATATAAATAATAGAGTCCCTCTTTTTTGATGGCAGAAAAGTGCTTGTGGCCATCTTTGGCGTACACAGTTAATTTACCATTTTTACCGACAAAAAATGCGCCCCTCTCCTCCATTAAGGATAGGGAAATAAGATTGCGCCTTAACTTATGAGAATACAGAACAGTTGTGAGTTTAATAGTTTCACACTCACCCGCTTTATCTTTAAATTGAAGTCTGACCACACCAGTTCCTTCCACAGGATAGGTAGCTCCTCCAACTGCTACAGAAAGGGACCTGCTCCTCGTTGGTTTATACTCCGTCAGAAGTCTTCGATTTCCACAAAAGTGTGCCGAAGCAGCACTGTCGAGCACCCATTAGTCTTCAGAACTTGTACTTATACAGGTTTCAATGATGTACGAAGAGTCTGTAGTGCACTTGGACTTGCCTACTGATTTATTAGGTCTTTTACGCAAAAAAAAAAACGATTGTTCTTCGTTTTGATTTTATTAAATTCAGACTGTTGAGACGTTTGTAGAACTATACTACTATTGTCTCTTTTTGTTTGCCTCAATCGCGCTTCTTCTGATAAGAGTTCAGCTAATATTTTATCGAAAATAAAATCTTCATCCTTCCATCTGTATATGATTTGCACAATACTATTAAATTCGATGGGAAGGAACCGAATTAACTGGAATGACTCATACCAGCCTGATAAAGGTTTACCGGCATCTCTCAATTGGCTAGCAATAGTTTTCAATCTAGCAGCATAAACGCCAATTTCTTCATTAGGATTCATACGGCAATTAAAATAATCATCCTTAAGTCCAATTACACGGGCACGAGAATCTGGCCGAAAATGAGTTTTTAAAATGTCCCAAGCCTTTACAGGATCATCAGATTCTGCTATTAAGAAACGGTATTCACGGTCAATATTTAAATAAATTAAACTAATAAATTAAACTAATAAATTAAACTAAACCCGATCTTTGCGCTGGTCAAAATCATGCAATTGTTTAGGCTTTGCAGTTTTCGCATCGGGTCGTTCTTCGGATTTATCAACTATTCGGTAGCACCCCTTCTCCATTAATACCACTTTGATATCTTCTACCCAAGTACTGTAGTCAACGAATTTAGTTTAACAATACTGTAAGAGTTAGAAGTTACAGATTCCATAGTTGAGTGTTAACGTGGCCCGCCTACTAGATGCTCTTTTATCTTCACACTTAAAAATTTCTTCGCAGTTGGGGCATCTGGTGGCCCACAACCAAAATATTATGATAGGATGGAACTTGTTTCCAAACCTTACCACAACTGCAATAATATTTTATTAAACGAATAGCAGAGCTTTTAGAATGTAAGAGTGCCCTAATAATAGAGACATTTAAAAATAAAGTTCTTTTATTAACAACTTAAAAGCATATTACCATAACGTTGGCGTTAACCGCTGCAGTGATCATTCACAATCTGCCAAAGAAACAAGATCTCACATCCTTATATATAATACATCGGAAAAGGTTTTGCATAAGATACTGAATAGGTGATACAAGTATTCTCTATTTACTTTCACACTAGACAAGTTTCTGATGTTTGGCCAACAGAACCGAGAAAATGAAAAACAGAAGGTCAGAAACTGGTCTATTACCCGAGAACTTTTTCGGCCATCCACATCCAGAGCTCCGGAGAAGGATTAACGTGAGAAATTTGGCAGATCATAGCTAACAATGTGTATAGGACTTTTAGTTTTTTACAGGGCTACGGCAAAGATTTCTTTTACATTATTTCCTATGAGGGGAAATTCTTGAAAGTGCGCTAGCGCTTAAACGGTACATTCGATTGAGCTCAAATTGGGCATACATATTATAAACCACCATCGTAAGACCGCTATTAATTTTGATGTGTATAGGACTTATAGTTTTTCTACCGGGCTACGACAAAGATTTCTTTTACTTGGGGCATATGGGGAGAAAGTCTTGAAAGTGGGGTGACATTTAAGCGGCGCATTCGATTGAGCTTCAATTTCGTATATATGTTTGAATTATTCGTCAATTAAAATTTATTTAAATGCATGGTAATGATCTTAATCGTAAGTGTTCGGAAAGTCGAGTGGAGTCACTACAGATTTTTTTCACAAGTTTTTATTTAGTGTATCGTTTAACACCAGTATTTTGAGTGTTTTTTCTGCCTTTATGCTCTCTCACGGACGTCTGTTCTCTGCAGCAGACAGAAGCAAACTGACTCAACTGGGGCAATGCGGGCTCCTTCTATAGTTTATTCCGAACACCGGAGAAGATTCTAAAGAAAACTATCGCCGGAATGATCTAGATCAGGGGTTCCCAAACTTTTTTTTCCCCGTGGCACCCTTGTCAGGCTAGAAGCATTTCGCGGCAACCTTTTCAGGCTAAAAACTTTCGCGGCAGATTTCCTTTAAAGCAATATGAATATGAAGGTTAGAATGAAGCAGTTTGGATGCATTTTACGTTATTCTGTGTTTGTTTGTTTATAGGGCTAACTATCAAGAAAGTACTAACTTGGGAAAGGGATATAGAATTTTGACAATACCCCCATTTAAGGGAGTTCCTATAAAAGAGAGGCTACAGGACAGTCTTCAACTTGACTGAAATGTTTTTGTTTGAGCCCACTTAGTAATCGGCTTGGCTCACTTTCTTGGGGATACCGGTTCAGAGGAAATATTATTTGATTATACTCCACCAAAACACTTTTCTTGATTATCTCCACGGCACCACTGACATACGCTCGTGGCACCCTAGGGTGCTGCGGCACCCAGTTTGGGAACCTCTGATCTAGATCAAACTCGAATTTTGTGCCGCCTGCTCTTTTCTCGTGTACTGATGAAGGTGAGTTGCTAAAAACTGACAAATTTTAAATAGCCCAAGTATTGCTGTCTAATGTTGATCAGAGTTCTTGAGCCTACCGGTATCGATATCGAAATAAATAGACGGTTTTTATTACTTGTATCTTATGGGATCATTTATGCCAAAGACATTTGACAAGGTTACTGAATCGATCTTATTGTGCTCAATAACGCCTCTGAAATAGACATAATATTTGATAGGCACATAACATCCTCTATCAAAGACTGTAAACGTCAAAGTCGACTGGAGTTCAATAGACCGTATGTGATCCAAGGACCTCTTCAACCGAATATAATTGTGCTCAATTATACTCGGTTGAAAAATAATAATAAAAAATAAAAAAAAATTGTGCTCAATTAACGCTAAATAATTGTGCTCAATTAATATAACTGAGCACAATTAAAATAATAAAATTGTGTTCAATTAACGCTCTGAAAGAGACACAATTTTTGATAGGCGCATAACATCCTCTATCAAAGACTGTAAACTTCAAAGTCGACTGGAGTTCAATAGACCGTATGTCATCCAAGGACCTCTTCAACGGAGATGTAGCGATTTTCTCGGAAATGTCAAAAATTACCGTTTCAAAGGAGAAAAATTCTTGGCTAATTATTGGAAAAATGATAATCTAGTGTCAATAATCGAAAAGAATTTTTTTTTTATAACGACTTGGAGAACACTGTTTTTCTTACCATACAGTCAGAAATCACGTCGTGAAACGTGAAGATTATTTATGTCAACATGAAGATACGCGACAATGTTTCATGCATCAAAATGGCCTGATTCGAAAATATTGGTCAAAGTGAATGACACTGATGTCTTGGTAGTTTTACTGGCCACTATCCAAAAAGTTCCGCAGACTCAAATTTTGATGCATTCAGTAGGTCAACAAAAAGTACTTGAGAAAAATGTTTTTTTTATTGTACAAAAAATTTTCTTAGAACTGAACGAAAACTAATTAGGATAGCCAATAGATCAGAAAAAAATAATGCATTAGTCCGATATTCTGTTTTTAAACTATTTTTATAATTATATTTAAAAATCTAAAAATTGGCCCTCTGTTCCCCGTCTCCCCTACTCGTCGAAGAAAAAATTCAGCGTGTTCAGGCAATGTTATAACACCAATGACACTAGATATCAGCTGTTCCAAAGAACAAACGCAATAAATAAAGAGCATTTTATGAAGAAGATTAAAGGCATCTGATTCCACCATGCTGGATCTCACCCAAGCAGAAAATTTTGCGCACAATCTATGTAAATTCAATGTGACATTATGCAACTGGTGCATGCTGTGTCAAAGTACATCCTGAAGATTGTGGTTGATTTTTGGATGGCTATTTGAAGCCTACATGGTTTGTAGAAAACTCAGCACCTTTACAAGTTTAGGATATACTCAGAGAATCAAAACAAAAAGAAATCGATGACGAATTGCACTTAGATTTTGGCATAATCACTTCTGACGAGTCAGCATCGGAATTAGTGTTTTTACTGAAAACTTTTACTATTGATACATTTATGTCTGGGGGGGGGGGTTATAATCGGGGATGTTGATCAAAAAATTGAATTAAAAATTTTTTAATTTAACATCATCGTACGCTATTTAGATAGGCTAGGCAATCTATTTGCGATGTATCAATGTACATATTATCTAGCATACATATTATCTAGCATACATATTATCTAGTACATATTATCTAGCATACATTCCTGAGCACCAGTGAGTAACAGATGAGAGTATACATTTCTTATACAGAATCTCGCACTATTATTAAGTTATTGCTTAAGATGATGATTTATTTGCGTGTGTGTGCGGGGGGTGGGGTGGGACACAATTTGGACTGTTCCGGTAGAGGCGCGAAAATCACCTAGCTAAGCTCTTGCTTCTTAGCAGTACTCGCTCAAAACATTTGAAAAGTTTTACAGATGAACGCTATTTTACAGACCTTCATGCCTGCAATCCGATAACACTTTCACCCATGGAGCAGGAAAACTTTCTTACAAATTCTCTTACATGTCTCCTACAGTAGTAACCAGTAACCGAGTTTACAGAACCTGTCAACATCTGCAAAACTAAGACCACATTTCACGAATAATTTCGCTCTCATTTCATCCCACGCTTTTCTACGCATTCACACGGTTTCAAAGCAGTCATCACTTTTTTTTTTCTTTTCTCTCATCCCTTATTTATTTATCTATTCTTTTGTCGAAGAGAAGCAATTAATAATTTTTATCTGTACCAACAAACTTGATCCCCCCCCCTCTCCTCCCTGTTCCGCTTCCTGGAATGATAAAAATTCAAAAATTTTACTTTTAATTAGAGTTTTAACGCATGCTTGTTCTATGTTCACGCATATCTACATTCTTTAAGGTTTCATAACAAAATTTAATGTGCTTTACTATTTAACTTGCATCTTCATTTCTTAAGGTTTCACAGAAAAATATAAAATTCTTTACTATTTAATTTGCCTGTTTTATATAAAAAATCTGATGTGCACCACGACTTCCTTGTACTTCTATTAAATCTTATCTTACTAATATTATAAATGTCAATGTTTGTATGCATGTTTGTTACTCTTTCACGCTGAAACGGTTTGATGGATTGGGATGAAATTTGAAATAAAGACAGTTGAAGCTCTGGATTAAAAAACAGGCTACTTTTTGTCGTGCGTAAAAAACACTGTTCCTATAATATAGAAGAAAACTATCTTTTATATAAAAAAAAGAATACAATTGAGCTTTTCTTTACAAAGTTGTCGGCAGATAGCGTAAACTTATAGAATACGCAGTTTTTAATAAATAAAATCCCCCGAATAAGTTTTTCCTTCTGACGTGGATTTATAAGCGGACTTTGGGCCAAACACACAAATCCGAAATACATGTTACACAAACAAACAAACAAAAAATAAGTTTTTGAAACTTTCATTCAGCTCGAATGATGCATTTTCCTGCATGCATTTCCCCCTTCTATTTATAATATATTACATCCAGAAAAAGGATGCTGAAATATCAATTTTAATTTTGTTTAATCAAACTCATGAATAATGGATACACTTTCCAACTTAATGGAATAAGGAAAGAAAATAGGGAAGTCTAATGGATATGATGCGCTTTTAATATACCATAGCAATTTAGAGCGTATTTAAAATTTGGAAGTGTTTCAGATTTTCTTACTTTTTTTCTTCCTTCCCGTTTTTTGATAACGGCCGATATATCTGGAAACTCTTCAGAATTAATATAGGATGAAAATGATTTGTACCTTTTTGTAAGGTTTTTATCATTAAACCATCTTATTTTTGTAACCATGGGCGGCCCGACACGATAAGCAAGGTGAGCATAGCATCGGGGCGCCGGCTTCGAAGGGGCATTATGTCGAACTCATAAATTAAGTAGAGCAGTGGCGCCACTTACCCTAGGGCCGCCCCTATTTGTAACCATCTTAATTTTATCAGAATCTGAGATATTTCAGTGCCAAGGAAGCCGGTGAGAAATACAAGATTTATTAAAATGGCGAACCAACTGGTCGCCGGAGGCCACTAGTCATAAATATTTTCGATGCATTTCATCTAAATTTACTTAATTTGAAAGCGATACAATACTGCAATAATGCTAAAGCTCGGCGATTTCTAGCCAAACATCTGAAGTATCGTCAAGCAGCGTTCCGTGCGAAAGATTTATTTTTGGCACTTAATTGGGCGATATTTCGCCAAAAGCTGACAAGTTCGTATTAATTTGCGAGATTTTGAATATATCTGAAATAGTGATTGACCACAGAATCCCAACGAATGAAAGGTATCCATAGACTTTAATGAATTGGAAGTGTTTTGGGTGACCCTGTCAATAGCCGATTGCAATCAAAAGAGAGAGACACAATTGTGTGTTACAATAGCTCTAACCACAAAGCGTCAACGAAGTGGTGTGGTGGCTAACAAACCATTCTATCGCGCCTTGGACACGGGTTCGTATCCTACCTTGGGCATGGATGTTAACTCGTCCGTCCCTTCATAGGGGGTAACGCTGGGTGCCCCCATAATAAAATGGCCACAATACCTCTTCAGGCAGTTGTAGTGGACAATGCCTAATCGGCAAGTGTCCGCCCGTTATAAAAAAAAAAGCATTCTACGATAAACTAAAACTGTTTATCGTGAGCATTGAGTTGTACGAAAGTCTAATCGAATTTTCGTATATTGAGTTATACGAAAGTCACCAAATTTGGCGCTATTACGTGAAAACTAGACCAGATTAATGACAGCGAGATTTCGGGCATGGCCTAAACAATGACTGACTACAGACCTAATTTATTAAAAATGCGAATAGACCTCAATGTATTGAAATTATTTTGGGTGTTCCTGTAAATAAACTATCCTATAAATTGGAACCAAAAAGAAAATGGCACAACTAAATGTTACAAAAATCTTAAATATAAAATTTTAATATTCTACGCCTAAAAGTTTTTGAGATATGCAAGGTTACGTGTGTAAACTCTAGATGCCAAAACTGTTTTAAATATTTCATAGATTTTGGGAAAATCGTATGAATGTTTGTTCTTGCATCCCTCAAAAATAGTTCAAAAGAACACAATGAAGTTTAGCAACATGTCATGGATCAACAACGACTGAAACAACAAATGTCGGGAGTAAGTAAATTTTAAAACTCTTTTAAAAATTTTTAGTTCTCTTTTTAGATTTTGTGAAAATTGTGCAAATTGTTTTTTGACCCACAGTGTTAAAATATCTACAGTGAATCAAGAAAATTTAGTTGCATGTTAAGAATGACCTCTTGACTTGAAAAGCTCATTCAACATGAATAAAACTTTAACTAAAAAAAATTATTGTCAATTTTACTCTTCACTTTCTTACCTGTAATCTTTTAACAGTATACAGAAATTATAATTTTGCGCTCTTTGCTATTGCCATTATATTAATTCCATTCTTTGTCCGACTACAGTACTGACGAAAATTCAGGCTTTTTGGAAATTTGCATTACGTACAAACCCGTCAACGACAGGTATTCTTCAGCTAGTACATGATAAAGACTCTATTTTCGATGGAGAGATTCATTTTGCAAGCCGTAACAACATTTATCACTTTTGATTCGTTTGAAATAGCCTAATATTTCTAAAATACGCTTTAATGAATTACTGCCCATAGAGCGTAATGTATGGAAAATATTGTGGGCGGCCCTGTAAATAAACTATTCCATCAATTGGAACCAAAAGTGGGAAGTGCACAGCTAGATATTACAACAATCCGAAATCTAAAATTTCAACATTCTGCGACTAATAGTTTTTGAGATATGCGAGTTGCATACATACATTCGTAGAATACAGACATCAGCGAAAAACTGGTCAAAATGACTTGTGGTCGGTCAAAATGCATTGTACGTGCATTTATATGAACACGCATACATGCGTACTATGAGGTGTCTCGCAAAATCTCTTAAAAGTAAATTCAGAGGTAGTCAAAATCGATTTTTTGGTCAAAATCTGGATACCGAAATTTTTCGCGCCCGCTTTCAAATGAAATCACATTATTTCCTTTTACTTCGTACAATGAAGTAAAAATGTATACACACTTTGAATTGTCAAAGAAAATTTATTTTCCAATATAGATGGTTAAATTTCGATGAGAAGTAAGACTCTAGTCCAATTAGTAATATAAGAGTACTTTCTGGTCAAACTGAATTTTCGAACGGGTGGTTAACCCATTAACGCGCGGTCTCCTCATCGTGAGGACCCAAAACTCTGACGTTTTGACTGTTGTCAGTCACGTAGAATCAATTTGATTTCTATAAAAATACTGGAGGGTGACACAGTTATACACGAGAATCCTTTACTTTTTAGCACATCATTTACCGTAAAAAGGGTCGATTATTTGTAATAAAGTTCTCAGGATTATTTTTAACAGCACTGACATCTGCTAAAAAATGGAAGGATTCGATGGAAATACTTCATTGGTATCGAAGAACAACTGGATAGAGACTGCCCAGTGCTGAAAAGGCAGACTCTGCCATCGCTCGACTTAACTACCAGCAACCTGCCTGTCGATCGGACACCATTTTTTGACTCGGGCGGCTTCTTTGTCTTCATTAGTATACTGTGTCTACAGTCAATCATTATTTGGACCATGCGTAAAATCTCGCCAACTGTCATAAACCTTGGCGACTTTTCATAAAATATCGCCAAATCAGGATCCGGAAACACGTTTCCAAATCTGTACTGCTCCCTATTTAAAAGGGTGTATGTAGCATTTACAGTTACTTTACAGGAACATGCAAGAGAATTCCAATGCATGACGTTATGAGGGCCATCCTTCTTTGATGCGTATTTTCGAGATTTCTCTATTTCAAACAAACCAAAATTAATACTTGTTATTAAGGATCCCATAATAATGCTCTCTGTCGAAAATAGCTTTTGTAGCATTAACTGCTCTTCTACAGGAGCACTGAAAACAATTCCAATACAGGACGATCTATGGCAGTTATGTCAGTTTAGAGACATTCATCCATTTCGCACATAATATAATGAGTATATACACGTTCATTAACAGTTTACCTTTCAGTTAAAGGTTGAAAATAATTTTCACAGTCCTTTTCCAATGTGCTGCAAAATGACATTACTAGTGATATACAGTTTTTTTAAATACTACTTCTCGATACATTTGAGGACAATACATCGGCCGATTGGGCACAAAAAATACAGTGCTGTTGTATTGGAAAGCGTTTTATAATCGATACGTTTGGCATGATTTATCTTCTTTTTTTTCCTTTCCATTTTCAACGATTCCGATAGAAATATGGTAACCTTAAATTTGGACTATTATGTAACTCCTTAAAATCCAAGCTTTGGATGGAACTTTAGGAGTTAAATTTCTTCCAATGGAATAAGCTTATAATTACTCTGGTCTATAGACGTGAGGGGTATTCCAATTAGCGAAAATCTCAGTAACTTCCTAGAATACGTTTCAAGGAATTCCCCAGTAAGACATCGCTTGTAATTAACTAACATTGTTTCAATCTGTTTTAATGATCATGTTTCATTTTACAAAAATCCAAGACGGAAAAAAAAAAAACCATTCGTAAGACATTTACCCTTGAGAAAATTTTGCAAATCGAAAATACACAACGCAGTACATTGGTAAGTAAACGCTAATTAAGCTATATTTTACCGAAAAACAAAAAATCATGTTCGCAACTAAGCCATTTAGGCGTATATTGAACATATCGAAAACAATATTAATTACTTGCAGAAAGAAATAAGTTAATAAATCCTCTATTTCTACTAGCACGCTGATTTGCATGAATTTTTATCAAATCAGAAAATCATACATGCTAGCGCATTGATACTGCTAAAAAAAAAAAAAATACCAACATCTTAATTAGTCAAAACAGCAGAGGGATTTGCGATTTTAAAATCCTCTTATAAAACGTTTTGCAAATCTTTGCTGCTTTTAGTGTAACATGATTCTTTTTTTCTTCTTTTTTTTGGGTGTTTTCCCAAGAGAAGTGGCAACAGCGTGAAAGTGCGGTTTAGGTAATCACTTTTGAAAAACTGGAGGAGGGGAAGCTCATTTGGCCAACATAAATTGATTAACAAAAGAAAAACGTGGCCTAGCGTAAAATTTGGGAAGCAATTAAAATTGTTGCATCCCATGTATGTCAAGCTTTGCTTTGCATATCCGTTTACATAATTAAAAAAAGCAGCAAAATCAATATATCAATTGCGTAAAACTGAAAAATAGAAATAACGAGCTCAATTGTGCACTGTTTAAATTATTTAAATTATTTAATAGAATGTTTTAAGAATTAATATTTTAAGAGTAATATTTCATAGTAAAAAGAATCGCTCTATTCTTTAAAAAAAAAGTTACTCCCGCAGCCTCTACCACCCCTGTCAAAAGCTTATATCTTGCTATCTCCTCCGAAACTGTGGGGATTTGAGTTTCGACGAAGATGTCCAGGGATTCGGAAAATTCCGAGGAAGCCATTCCGCTGACTTAAATTTCGAAATTCGAATTATTTTAGAAGATATTAATAAAAAACTGAAAAAAAGGGCATCATGGCTGTAAGATTTGGCAATTTTCGTCAGCACAAAATCATTCATGCCTTTGCGACACAGAAAAAAGCTATTTCAGTTATGTAGAATAGCGTGAAATTGACAAACAAATGTAGAACTATGCCAGTTTTAAGCCAAATCAAAAAGTATGAGAAATAAATAAGTCAAAAGATGTTATACAAAGCTCACAATTTTCAAATAGAAAGTAAGTTCTCTTAGATAACATGAGTTTAAAATTACCAATTATTTGTTTTTCCAATACAGAATAACTAATTGTAACTGATATAAAAAGCGCCATTTTGGCATCAGGTATACGATCTGGTAAAAGACTATCTCTCCAAGCAGGGTGAATCTAAACCAAGTGTGTTTCAAAATGTTAGCACCCAGTATCTTGAAACTTGAAAATGAAAAATAATTAAAAAGCAGATAGTAATGCTGGTTAGGTTCAGCTTGATCATTTGCCACCTGTAGAAATATTTGGAGGCATTAACTATGCCAATCAAATTTAGTACAGCTTGGATATTTTCTAGCGCTGCGAGATTTTGCGATGCTAAATAAGTGAATCTGCAAAGGATTATGTATATAAATATATGGATAACTATTTTCATGGCAGCCTTAAATGAGCAATGATTATCGATTATGAGCATGTGTAAATCGAAAAAAAAGAAAAAAGAAAAGTTGTCGTTAGTGGAAAGATATCCTAGCGGTTCCTTAGTTTTTAGCAAAGGAAACGTAAGTAGGTCAGGTGGGAGACAATCATGTATTTTTTTTTAAAGGTCCTAAAAATCAAGCTGTTAAATTTATGTTAATTAAATTATTAACGTACATTACATACATTACACATATATACATGGAAAATATAGATTTTTTTTTCAATTTTATCGTAATACTTTTCTATAATGTCACTTTTAATTGGGAAAGTATTTATACCCCCCCCACACACACACACACACACACCTGCATGGGATAGTACAGAAGTACCTGTACAGTTTTGATAAAAATCATGTTAATGCTACGAAGGAAAGAAAAGGCAATCGAAAATGTTACTTGGGGGGAAAATGTTACACAGGGGTGTAAGCAGGGGATGGCTGATGGGGCCATACCCACTTCGAAATAAGTAAAGACATGAAAAAGATCACGTATTTGCTGATAAATTTGAATGTTCTCCTTGAAATACTTGAGGTTCCGCTACGGACATACGGACCTAAGCCATATTTAATATTTTCTCCAGTGTCTGTTTCTCCAACGGCAGAAATTTCAAATTCGATTTGAAACTTTATTTTTTCTTTCATTTTTATATGCGAACACTTGCAGGCAAAGTAAAGGGGATCCATTTACCCCCCCCCCCACACACACACAAAAAAAAAAAAAATGTGCAATATCGATTTTTATGAGCCATATTGCATTCTAGTTTTTTGAGTTCTCAGTCACCCCCGAAAAAAATTCTTAGCTACGCTACTGATTCCAAAAAAAAAAATAATAATAATAAAAAAATTCTACAATAAACAGTTAATTAAAATTTCAGTTTCATTGATTATAACTGTTGTTTCAGGAGTATTTAACTAAAAGAGAAATAGACATGTCAATATCATTATAGAACTATGCTTAGTCTAACCACACCCCAGAAAAAAAATTTAAAAAATAGAAATTACAATTTCATTCTCAACTTTTTTAAATATAATCCAGTTCTTTTGAAGTTTCTGTAGTAATATGTATCAAAATATAAAGGCTTTATCTAATTATAAGGAATCTAGGAAAGGTTTTTCAATACCACTTATTATTAACAAGCAGCATGTTTAGAGCAAAACAAGGAGTTTTGCACACAGTAATATTGTTGAAAAATCCTAAAGCTTCATTAGAAGTACTTGTTATGTTGTTAACATATATCTCCATAGAAAAAAATATTGAAACATAAAATTTTCATGGTGAAAAAAAGCTTTTTTCACTATACCTCCATTTTCCCCCACCTGACCCTACTGTTTTCTTAGAAATAATTATTAACTAAACTAGCCGCCAAGGCAGCCAGCTTCGCCACCCCATACCTTACTGCTCTATATACTCAGCACAGTTTTGGCCAAAGTATCGGACTCATTTCAACGAGTCATCGTCCTTGGCGAGTTTTGGCGAAATATTGCCAAATTTGGCGATAGTCGGTCATTGTTTTGGCCAAAGCCCAAAATCTCGCCATGTGTCGTCAAGCATGGCGAATTTTGCCGAAAAATCGCTAAACCTTACTACTACTGCAGTACTTCAGTACTTTATCTCTTTCAAACAAAATAATTTTAGATGAAGTGTGCTGAAAATTAGTTTTGATTTAATAGACGTCCAAGGAAGTCATGTGTTGTCCATATCAGATTTTTTAAAACTTGTTATGTACTTCAGGCTTGTGTATAGTAACTTAAGACGAATAACAGTATATAAGTGTTAGCATAACTGTGAAAGATAAATAAAATAATATGTAATGATGGTAATTAAAAAAAGGCTGAAAAGTTATTTTTTATTACTTGGGGTAGGAGGGACCTTGGACCAATGTACCACAACTCGAGTGGACCAAGGTACCCCATAACTTGAATGTAAAAAATATAGTAATATTTTTTTCCTTTATCATATAAACTAAACTAACTGTAAATAATTATTAAATCAATAAATTTACCTTATAACAGAGATTCAGTTTACTGTTCTCATCTTAATTAAACAAATTATAGAAAAAAAAGTAGCAGACTTCTGAAAGTTACTCAGCAGTACTAAAATACAAGTCACTGAAATAAAAATGGTTACTTATCACTTTAACATGTGGTTTCTTAATAGGATTTATGTAACTACTAGGGGCATTTGTTGATAATAAAATGAAATAAAATAAAATAGTATTTCAAAAGTAATTGAGCCTGGTCCACTGTGCCGCTAGGTCCAGCTCCCCCCCCCCCTACGTCATTCTAGAAAAAAAAAACAAAAAAACAGTCATTCAAGTGTTTTTTTAATACACTATGATTAATTTATAGAATTTTAATTTGAATATTCCGGATCTGTAAAACAGTGATAACGAAGGGTTAAGAACAAAATAAAGTAAAAATAAAGAAAAATAGGTAAATTCAAATTAAACATTTAAAGTAAGACAGTTTTAAAAACTGAAACTATTCCTGAAATGACGTCTGTCAGAACATTTTTCATTTCTTCTTCTTCCCTACCCCCCCTTTTTTGTTTCAGTGACACAAATTTTCCAATAGACTAATTTGAAATGACTGCATTGTGACTGCAGATGGACTGAATTGTGACTGCAGATGGATTCCGATGGAGAAAAAAAAAATTGAGTGGCATACGCTCACCAAGAATATGAATAAATAAACCAATAAAAACCAGATTTTCGTATGACATCTGTTCATTAGGAAAGTGCTGTGATGTAATGTGAAACAGCCTTATTATTTAATTATAAGAAATTTACTAATTCTTAAAAGAATATCCATGCTCAAAATATTTTTTTTTTAATTTATATATCTCTTTATTTATTTACGAACTCTTATCTGGCATACTTTAAATCTCTTTGAATGTACTTCAGACTCTGTTCACAAATCATGACAACAATTTTTAAGCATTTGAAAATTTAAAATTTAAATAGAAGCAAAAATTTCATTTCATACTTTATTTCTAATGAGATATAAAAAATGAGTAAAACATTTTTAATTAATTTTTCTTACTATCTTTTAAATGATGTAAGACAGACAACTTTCTTTTTCTTGTAGTATGACTTTTCTATCTTGTTTTTACATTTTGCATAATCACTCAACTTTAAAATCACTTGTAAGATAATTATGGTTATGAATTTAAAAATATTTAACAATGTTAGAAAAGCAAAAACACATCGAAGCTCTTAGATGCATTACAAATGTATTTTTAAATATGAATTATTTTGGCTGAAAAAATTTCCCTTTGTGCCAAGTAACCATGTCGAACCGTCAGATCCGTTCATTGAAAGGTTGATATGCTGTTAGCTTTACGATTGTAATACTGTCTTAAAAATACAGGATATTAACGGTAAAATATACCTGTCATGAAAAATAATGAAATAAATACCATTATAAGCTTTATGCGCAATGTTTTAGCGAAACTTTATTATCATTTATTAATTTTATAAAAATTCCGTTGGTCATAATTATTCGGTGGCCACAATTACCCCATCTCCAACCTACTCTACTTATTGCATTGTGTTTTAAATACGTAGTACGTAGACTGTTATGTACTGTATTGGATGATTCTGCAGAACTTATAAATGTTACATATACTCTTTTCAATAAAGAGCATAACTTCGTAAGCTTTAATAACATAGATTTTTGTGTTTTTTTGGGGGGGATACATAAGATTGTCTCTAAAATACACTTTGAACAATGACTGCCCTTAAACCATAAAGCATTGAAATTATTTTGTGTGTATCTCTATAACAACTAAAAATGTTACCTGCACTTTTTCAATATGGTGCATGGAATAGCACGTAGCAATAGCCAGGGATGGATGCCAGACGAGACGTGACAGAGATTTGTAGTTCTTATGCAAGACGAGACATGCCTAGTTCCTACTGATTATACAGAGTATCCCGAAACCACTGACCTAGGCTTTCAATCTTTAAATATTGACCTAGGCACAGGCCCGGTGGTCGTATAGGGTGTTGTTCTAGGCCCAGAGAGCCTAGACATGACAGCGTCCCGCGCGACGCAACATTTGCAAGTTTGGGGACTATCTATATTGTATGCTGAATAATGGCCCCGGTATCTTAACTATCTTTATAAAGATTAAAATTGCAATGAGCTTTTTAAATCATTTTTAAAACACACATTGGGACAAGCAGGGTACAATGCAAAAGCGAAGATCCCCACTTCTTTTCAATAAGACTGACATATCTAAAAATTTTAAACATTACTACTTATACACCTTCATATACACTTAGGTCATACAAGAATCATAAAAATGTCTCAAAATTGTCTTTAAAAAATTGTTAGAGTAAGAAAATGTGTTTAAAAAAAACAGTATCACGCCCATATTCCCGTGAAAAAATGAAATAAATAGACGCTAACTCTAAATTCTCATTTTTTTTTCGTGTGCGTGCCTGACGCGTTATATGATGTATTTTAATTTACCGTGTTTACTCACGTAATAGTCGCCCCTGCATAATAGTCACACCATTGTTCTGAAACAGAAAAAATAGCTTTAGTATTACTTTATTATGTAGTAGATTTTTCCCGCATAATAGTCGCACCTAGACTTTCCCCATGAAGAATTGGCAAAAAAAGAGCGACTATTACGCGAGTAAACACGGTAGTTGAATCCTAATGTATCATTAGTTTTATTAGTAAAGTATAGAGAAACTTTTAATTACCATTTCTAGAAAGCCACACCAGCAGGCCCGGAGAGAGAAAACTTGGGCCCGAGGGTCGGAGATCTGGCGGGTCCCCTCCCATAATTGTCAAATTTTTCTCATTGTAAAACAGAAACAAAGTGTTTTTCTTTCACATTTTCTGACTTTTATTTAAAAAATTAATGTTGATCTTATATATAAACAATTGATTTTTTTCTTTTACAAAACAAAAGTACTTGCTGTTAAAAATGAGCTTTTCTCCAGGGCCTGATTACCTAAAAGGATCAGAGCCCACTTTGATAAAACTGATCAATGACGACCGGTTTCGCACAAATTGTTCCCACCATCCTGTCGGGAAACTACCTAGCCAGAGCCAGATTACCGCACAGGCTGACCTCGGAATAGTTTAAGGGACCGAAAAATGATTAAAATAGTTCAAGTTATCTCTCTATTCTAAAAAAAAAAAAAAAAAAAAATGTAACGGCCGCTGTCAAGAGCTTTTTGGGCTATCTTCTCCTAAACCGCGGGGATTTTATCTCCTTAACCCCGAGGAACCTGATAAGCTGACTTAAATTTCGAAAATCGAATTATTTTAGCAGACATTGATAAGAAACTAAAAAAAATAAAACATAATGGTTGCCAGATTTGGCATAAAATCATCATTCCTTTGCAACAAAGCAATTCCAAGTATGTAGAATCGCGTGAAATCGACAAACATGAAGTAGAATAACACGCATTTTACGCCAAATTAAAAATTATATGAAATAAATAACTCAAAGTGTGCTGCACAAAGATGACAATTTTCAAATAGTAAATTCGCTTAGACAACAGGAGTTTAGAATGAGCGATTATTCGTTTTTCCAAAACAGAATAACTAATTCTAACTGATTTCAAAAGCGCCATCTTGGCATTAAATACGATCTGGCAAAATGGTATTTTTCCAAGCAGGGTGAATCTAAACCGCGAGTTCAAAAATATTAGAACCCACTATCTTGAAAATGAAAAATAATTAAAATGCAGATTATTTTAAAACCGGTTCGGTCCAGCTGGAGTTTTTACTACCAGTAGAAATATTGGGTGGCGTTAACTATTATAGCACTTTGGATTTTGCCTGCGCGGCGAGATGATATAATTCGTGGTGCTAAATACGCCAATCTGCAAAGGATTGTGGATATGAAAATATGATAACGGTTTTCCGGGAACTTTACACGAGCAGTAATTATTGCGGTTATGTGTAAATCGTCAGATAATGAAAAGTCGCCATGGGTGGCAAACTATCCTAGCTGTTCAGTAGTTTTTATCAAAGAAAACATATACAGTATTGTTTTCTTAGAGCTAATTATTAACTATACATATGCGCAAGTCGCCAAATTATGAAAATTCGCCATAATTGGCTAATACGCAAAAGGTGTTCCATGTGTTTCACATAATTAAAAATAGTGCGAAGTTTAAATTTTTATGTTCCAAGCAACATGCAAGAACCAAGAAATGTGTAGCTCGGTAACAATCTATCTGATCCAACCGCTGTGTTTTGTTTACTGAAATTATGCCTTTTTTACGAATCAGCCTTATTATGGCAGAATGCCTGCAGTTATTAGGGCAGACATAAATCTAGATTACTTGTGGTCCGTTGAAAATTAAAAAAAAAAAATTGCTCTGCAGGTGTTAAAAAATATTTCAAAACGTTATTTTCATATTAACTGTGAGTCCGATATTTCTTGTTCCCCCCTCCCCCCCCTCCACACACAGAGTCTGGGGGAAAAAAGCTCCAAATAAATACAAAACACGAATCTTCATTGGCTGTCTTGTATGCTAGAATCGAAAATTAACTATTTCAATTTTGCCTATAATTGGGTAAGTTATTGGAGTGGCTCGAGCCCCATCTATCGGCTGTTTAACTCTACGCCTGTAATCTGAGCATGTAAGACAGGTTTCTGGTTCCTTAACTAAAACGCCAACAGCTTCCATTAGTGGGCGCGAGGATTAACTGGTCAATCTTTCTTTTAATAAATTTTTAACTAATTTTCTTTAACTATTAACGAATATTCTAAATCATAAAGAATCTTAACCGAATTCATTTAAAAATAGATTATACATGCATACATATAGTAAGACCTGATAAAGTTAAAATAAGCACATCAAATTTGAAATATACAGAAATGTTAAATTTTTTTATTTAGTTACATTTTTAAATTTCACCGAATTCTGTAATTTCTGCATAGTCTAATTTTGGGTGCCTTAGCATAGCAATGAACCAGTTTTAAAAGAGTATTTGTAGAAAGTCTATTTCGATTTTTTGATTGTGCAATTGTACAAAGAAAAGATTGAAAAAATATTTCTATAGCAGCACTGTTTGCTGGACGAAGAGGAGGTGTACAAGTAATCTGAAGGTGTACAAGTAATGAGCAAAAATCATTAGAAATTTCTCAAGCTTTCGACACACTTTTCGTCGATAATTATTATCAGCCTTGACAGTTCTGAATACTGATTCTGTGAAATAGAGATGGGAATTGGGTCTTCTTTTAATTCAGAGTTAATACCTCATGTTATAAAGTCAGAATTACTTGCTCTTAAGCACGTTTTCCTTCATTCTTATAATTTAAATATTCACCTCTGTACTTCGGATGTAGTAAATGTACTGCAAGATGACACATGGCAGAATGGCTTGTTCAAATCTCCACTTTTGAGAATAATGAGGTTTCAAAGTTTTAGGTAGAAATTCGCATCATTACGTGGAGCACGTATGGTGGCACGTATATGATTTGATAGCTGAATGATTTTGTATAGTGTCCAAGGCAATTGATACTGTTTTATAAGATCTTTTACTTACCCATGAAGATTGAAATCCTAAATAAGATTCACAATCTTTGGATCTATTTTTTCATTTCTTCATTCTTTCATTAATTTCGCTCGCGATAATTAAAAGAAATAAATATTATTTTCAAGAAAAATACTGTTTCTAGTCTTAAGTTTTTGTACTAAGAGTATCAGGTTTTTTGGTAGAATTTAGAATATTTAGTCAGTGGTTCAAATGACTCGTGAGTCCATAACTTCCTTGGTTCGTACACATCATTTAACCCCTTAATCTTCGCTCCCGTCAAAATCACGGGCTAAGCTTTCTCCCTCTATTTCTCGTGCCCGTCAAATTTCCGGGCAATACTGTTCAAAAAAATGCGCCAGAAAGATAAGAACGTTCCAATTCTGATGCACGGATTTTTTTGTAATATATAATTTTACACAACAGATGACAATACCAGAGTATTTTTAACTTAATTCGGAGATAGTTTATTTTTAAATACAGGGTAGCAGTACTCAAACACACGTGTATTTGTGATATGCATTATGCAATCTTAGCTTACTTTTTTTTAAATTTATGTTAAAAGAAAATTTTAGAAATGTTTACTTATTTTACGTAGTAAGTTTAATAAAACTTTCTAGTGTTTAAAACATATATTTTTAATGATTCCCTGCTTACTACAAAACACACATTCAGTCACAATGACCCTGAATGTTGGCTTTTCCTAAAAATTATATTTTTTCTCTAGTGCTTAAAATGTCCAAAACCTTAAAATGAATAAATATACTATATATGCACTTGTTTTATACAATTTTCTGGAATAAAAGAAATAAGCACTTTTATGACCGTTTTCTTGAAAATAATACGACGGTTAAGGGGTTAAAGGAATCTGTTTGTTGAATTTATACTTATGCTAAATTCCATGAAACCATATGTCTGGTAATTTCCTTTTACGTTATTTTTCAGCTTACTACGTATTGTATAATGTGGCTCAATTTCATATAATTCTACATTTTTTTTTTTTTTTTGAGTAATCGTCATTTTTGTAATTTTTCCGTAATTTAATGATAACCGAGGTTCAAAATATATGAGATAGTCCATGTGTCCACGTCACTGCCCGAACTTCCGTGGAATGAAAACAACTTTTCATTTTTACCCTTCTGCTCAGATGTGGAATCCATCTTTCAGCCATGAAAAGACAGAAGTTTAAAAAAAAAAAAAAAATAAAAAGAGTGGAAGTACAGTGGAAACGGACTCGCTGTACTATTGCAAGGAAAAAAAAAAGTGGATGGAAGACCAGAGCGGCTGAATTTCCAGCTGAGATAAACAAAAACGTGGCGATCGATTTTTGGCGGTGGTGGTAGCATATCGTTTATGGAATACAGCGGCTAAGTCCTACTCCCCCCATCCTTGCAGGCAGCACATTATCTCTATTATCTATCCGCACTTTACAGAATTTCGGGGACCGTCTGTTAAGGAAAAAGAGAGAAGGAAAGAAAAAAAAAAAAAAAAACACTAAAATATATGTTTCCTTCTTCGACTTTCGAATATATAATTTTTTTTTTTCCAGTTAAAGGGGGGTGGGATATGAGTAAGAGTTCCCTGCAATTTTATCAGTTTCGATGGAAGAAGGAGGGGGGAGGGGAGTTTTAAAAAGATTAATTGAGAACACGCTCACAATCTATCAAGCCGGATAAAGAGTGCTTCGTTAAGCTTTGCATTCTGGGAATGCGGAAAAAGATTGTGAAAAGAGGTTAATGTTCTGATATCGCATATTTAATGTACGACCTGAATGCATGGATTTTACTTAAAGGTGTATAAACATGGAAATATATCAGCAGGACATATTCAATCTAATATCTCAACTTCTAAGATAGCTGGCTGGTTGACTCTTACACGAATCGACGACGTGGGACCAATCGGCTTGAAATTTTGCACAGATGTACAAGATGTAGAAACAAAATTAAAATGAAAAGAAAATCCTTACGTTCAAAAATTTTAATGGTTTTCCTTCCATTCTCGACTCGGAAAAAAAAAGTTTCTTCGACATCCAGACACATAGGTTTGAAATTTCATAGGTTTGAAAAAAACACAGGTTCGAAAAGAAATTATTATAAAAAAATCTAATAAAACTAGCACTAAGTTGTCTTCGAACATTCATGAAGGATCTTTTTACCAAATTTCAGCAAGAGTCAACAAAATTTAATACGCCCTTTTACGCTAAAAATTTCCGAAAAAGACAATAATTTGTAAACTCCTCAATTCACCTCAACGCTCCTAATTCGCTAGATTCAAATTAGCTCTATTTTCACTTAAATCTTGTCTACTTGAGAATTCCCACTTTTCTCCCCCACGAAAAGAGACCATATCGTATTACAATCACGTGACAACGCTCTTCAACGGACAACGATGCCAAAGGATGCCCCACACCATAGTGTCACCTCGCGATCATCGAAGGACAAGCATGCCGTTATCAAAATATGAATTAAAAGAATTTCTGAAGAGGATACTGTATGTACTTTACTTAATGCTAAGTCCTTTTCCTGTGGGTGCTTACTTCTCGGTGTATTCTAGTGTTATAATTTTATTTTATATCCGAATACCAAATGCATCTTTTCCATATTCAGTGTTGTGAAATAAATTCAACCTAGATATGGAGGGCATGTTTTCGGTAAAGATTTGATTTAATGGACATAGTTTCTTACGATGGGATTATAAAAAGCTGTTCTAAAACAAATGAAGTTATGATATCTCCACTCAAAGTGAGTAAGTACTATTTTACCTTTTTCATGTAAATAAATTTGATTGCTGCTTTAATTAAATCTCACAGCTGGTTTAGCCATGATTGCATTTCCGTATTTTGAATGTACTGTGCATTAGTTTTATAACTACAGACTATAGTGAAATTATATTCTATTTATTAAAAAAAAATACTTTTGTATAAAGATATATGTAATGTATTTGCCTTGATTTGAAATTTATTTTCTCGGGTTTAAAATCATAGATTACAGCTCTGATAATAAAAAACGAAGAAAACGAATAATTCAAACATTTTTAACTGTGCACTATTTATCATTATTAATCATTACTCAACTTAAAATTGCACCGTGAACAATTAATGTCAGAAAAAGAAAATACTAGAAAACACTGATTTAACAGCCTTAAATAACAAATTGCAGTGTAATATATTAATAAAAACCAGCAAATTTTCATAAAACACCCTTTTTATAGCTTAAAATAATCTTAATTGAGTACAGATATATTAACCCATTTGTGCCTGGATATTTTTACGACTTTCTTCGATTTATACTGATAACATAAATAATAGATAAATTCCTGACGTCAACTTCTTGAACAAGGGATGATTTCTTTTAAAATCATCATGCATAAAAATCGAAATATCAACATCCTACTGGGTCATGTTAAAATATTTTGTAGAGTTGAGGCTCGATACTCATGAATAAGGGCTAGGAAAAATAAATAACATTTTCGACTACTAGCAAAAATGCCGTCCCAAAAAAGGGACGCTAGGCATAAATGGGTTAATCAAAAAACTAGTGATTTTGTAAAAACGCTCACTCTACAGCTTAAATAATAATCATAATTGAGTACAGTTATATTAATCAAAAACGGACAGATTTTGTAAAAAAAAAAAAACTCCTCTTTTTTTATGATTATTTAGGCTAAAGGGAGCTGTTGTAAAATGCTCAAAAATTGAGAACTTTTCGCTCCATTCATTTTTGTCGATTAATGGAGCAAATTTTACTCAATCGGGAGAATGGCTGGTTGAAGTCAAAAATTGAGTAAAAATATACTCCGTTGATTATTATTTTACTCAGTAGATTTAAGCGTGAGTCAGTCATTGTTTAGTCCATGCCTAAAACATCGCCATTTGTCGTCGACCTTGACGAGTTTTGTCGAAATATTGCCAAATTTGGCACCAAAAATTATTAGCACTTGAGAGTGCTATTTCTTTCAATCACGGGTTTTTTGTCTACGCGAGCGCGTCGAGTCACTTTTCAATTTTTGTTCAAATCACTTGTCGATTTTAGGAACTAGGGTAGGGGTTTCTTTAGTTTTCAATCTACATTCTTGCATTTTGAGTGGTTTTAGTTGTGCACCTCCCCTTTTGGTCTCAATCGAATGGATAGTTTATGTACAGGACCGCCCAGAAGATTCGAAATACATTACGCTCTACGGGCCGAAATTCATTAAACTCGCATATCTCAAAAACTATTAGGCGTAGTATGTCGAAATTTTATATTTAGGATTGTTGTAACATCTAGTTGTCCACTTCCCCTTTCGGTTCCATTTGACTGGTTAGTTTATCTACAGAACCGCCCAAAACATTCGAAATACATTACGCTCAACGGGCCGAAATTCATTAAACTCGCATATCTCAAAAACTATTAGGCGTAGAATGTTGAAACTTTATATTTTGGATTGTTGTAACATCAATGTCTTGTATTTTGGATAACTCTTAAAACATTTAGCCGTACATTACGCTCAATGAGCCGAAATTCATTAAACTCGCATATCTCAAAAACTATTAGGCGTAGAATGTTGAAACTTTGTATTTAGAACTATAGTAACATCTAACTGCGCATCTCTTTTTTGGTTGCAATCGACTGGGTAATTTATTGACAGGGTCATCCAAATCATTTAAAATAGATTAAGGTGTATGGATACATTCAATTAATTGAAAGTCCGTGGTTAATGACTACTTTGGCTAGCCCCAAAATCTCGCAAACTATCTCAAGCTTGTAGGCTTTTGCTGAAATATCGCCAAATTAAGTGTCAGAAGGAAGTCTTTCAAACTGAATCCAGCTTGACGATTTCGAAATATTTGGCTAGAAATAGCTAAACCTTACTATTACTGCAGCATTTTATCTCTTTCAAACAAAATAAGTTTAGATGAAGTGCGTTGAAAATATTTTTGGTTTAATAGACGTGCAAGGAAGTCATGTGTTGTCCACATCAGATATTTTTTTCTTTCTACGTATAAATTTCAGCTGTAATCTTCTTATAAATAAAAATGAAATTCTGTTTGTTTGTTTGTTTGTGGATTTGATTCGTATACAAATCCACAAAAATGGACCTATCGGCCTGAAATTTAGCACAGATATGTAAAATAATATAGAATAAATCATAGTCCACTTTAAAACTTTGAAAGTCCACCCGTTCCCGGAATTTAAGAGATTTTTTATGCTCTTCACACAAAAAGCTTTCCGTAATTGTAACCCCTGTAGTGAAAAAAAGTGTGAAATAAGGATCGTGGTTGCCATGTGTGGCGATTTTGCCGAATAAAATGTTTTAAATTCTCAAAGTAAAAATAAAAGAATAGTAATGATTTTTTTTTTTTGTTAGTTTATATTCGTAAGGTTATTTTTTTTTTAAATTATAATATAGTGTGCATGGGAAATCAGAGCAGGAATGTAATGCTTTACACGCAAAACAATAAGAATTGAAGATTTCCGAGGCTAATGTGTAAATTTTTTTAGTTTGGCGAAAAAACAAAATGGCTGAAATATGGATTTTGAGTAAGTGAGTTCTAGCGGTTTGCACAGTTTTCGGCTTGGCGCAATTTATTGAGAGCTTAAGGAAATAGATTTTTGAAAACAAGTGCAAAGGTTTTATTAGAATACAGCGTTAAATTTTAATGATCCGTGAAGAAATAATGCAGTTATTAAGGGATTTCAAGCGATCTAACTTCAGAATTCTCGCCAATTGAGTACATTGATTTAAGTTGGGGGAATTCCGCCAAATTTCAGAAAATTGAAATCTTTTCATTTAGTACATCGGAGTAACGATGAATAAAACACATTATAGTTGATAATTAAAAAAAAATCGGCTGTATTAAGGGTTTCCAATTTTCAAATAAATGCGTGCTACTCTTTGGCGGTCGAACCATTTCCCATATTGATTGCTGCTAAGTCCAGCGCCGGCGCAAGCTTATCCGGCGCCAGCCTGCAAAAAAGCTAAAATCGCCCCCCCCTTTCATTTTTTTTTTTTTCAAGAGAAATAAGTTTTGAAGAAAGCATTTGTTGAAAAAATAATAATAATAAAATTATTTATCGGAAAAAATTAATTTTTCTGCATTTCATATTTACAAACTTTTCTATAATTTCTTTTGTATCCGTCTCCTGACAGATTTCATTTTCAATTGCAACCAAAGCTAGATTTATGAGTCTTTCCTGAGCTATACTTGACCGTAAATGCGTCTTGATCAATTTTAATTTTGAGAATGATCTTTCGCTACTAGCAACTTGGATTTGTGTTATTTTTGAAAATGCGTCTTTCAATATTTAATTTAGTACAGTTAAAAAGCTTGCTATTTAAAATTTACGACTAAGTAGTTGATTTCTTTTTTAAAGATTTGAGCTGTCAAACATAATTTCTGATACATTTTTTTATTTTTTCGTTTAAAATTGTTCTATTGCTTAGGGATGGACGCGAGACGAAAAATTGGTGTCTCGCGTCTCGCAAAACAGCCTAAAAGCTTGTCTCGTCTCGCAAAAATCCCTATATCATAATGTTAAAAATGTTTGTCTCGTCTCGCAAAAAAGCTGTAAATCTCTGTCTCGTCTCGCAAAAAGTCGTCTCGCGTCCATCCCTACTATTGCTTTTTAATTAACATATGTTAAATTCGCGATCACGGCGAATTATTATACAGTTTCTACTAACCCAGATTTCTGATATCCGACGTGCTAGCGGCTTTTATGTGCTCGGGTAAATGAGATTTTATTGTATACACACACACACACACACGCACACACACACACACGCACACACACACACACACACACACGAACACACACACACGCACACACACACACACACACACACACACACATAATTAGAATATTGTATCTTTGAGTGGATGCTACATTGATTCGTAAGTTTACTATATACAGTGGAACCCCGATCTATCGTTCCCGCATTCATCGTTTTCCCGTATTGATCGTTTTATTTCCATGGTCCCTGCACAAACTGTATTCAAATAACGTTAAGAAAACCCGCATGTATCGTTCCACAAAAATTCGCTTTCCCGCGTTCATCGTTGTAAAATGTTCCTTCTGACAGAAATGAAATTGAAGATGAAGTGGATCAATACGGCTTACAAATCTAATTACTTCCTGGTATGATACTTGGGTTGACGATGGTATAGGTGAGGAGTTCTTACATCTAGCAGGGATGAGTATGGTGTGAAATGTAGTGATTAGATTTCCATTGATTTAGAAGTAGCAGCGTGCGGTATCCTAAGAATGGAAGAAATTTGACGCAAGAAATGAAAATAATCACGAAGAGGTAGAGAATAATATTCATGCCTATGAGACTGAGCCAACACGAGTGCCTAGTTTATGCTACGCAATAACGGTATTTGAAATTGTATGACTTTTATATACAAAGATGAATACACATAAAAAGACAAAAAAAAATTGTAAATCTTGAAAATTTTGTTTAATTAAAAGATTAATGGAAAACCCAGAGTAAAATGACTGATTTTTAAAAAATAAGTATCCCTTAATTTCTACACAACTTCAATTTGTTTCTTTTACAGTTTGGTAACAAATTTAGTATTTTTGTTATACTGTATAAATTGTGTGTATTCATAAATACTGTTTTCTTCGTATTTTGACTTTAACCCGCATTCGTCGTTTTCCCTCATGCATCGTTTTTTTACTACGCACCCCTTGAAAAACGATAGATCAAGTTTCTACTGTATATTTATAACTGCACCTATTCATGCATCTCGTTTTAAAAAATAAAAATATAATCACTATTTAAAAAAAAAATAAAGTGTTCAGAAAGAAGAAAACTTTCATTCCGTATGAGGAGATGTTAAAAATTTTAATCATTTTTTCTAAAGAACTCCTATTTCAGAAATGCTTCTTACCTTACGGAGACATAGGCAGAATAGAATCTAAAATAAATCCTCCAAAAACAGAATGTGATTTACTAATTAACATGTAGTTATTTGCATAAAACAGATTTTTATAACACCATACCAAACAACTTGATTCTTCCACACGTACAACCAACCAGGTAAAATAACAGAACAAGGGAAAACAAAAATTGACGTCTACTAGACAGCCAGTCTTGAAAGCTTGCGCGCCAAAAACAGTTTTGTTTTCCACAGGAACGGGATGGCTTGCTGATGCTGAAGTTTTGTGGTATGTTCTTCATATGCCGCTCCTTTTCCCAGTGATATTTGATGGACTTACTTCGAACGTTAGTTATCACACATCAATATCGGTGCTAGGCAGGTACGTATCTAGAAAAACACTTCAGAGGGGAGTCCAAGAAATTTCGTGTGTGTGTGTTGGGGGTCCAAGCGGTAAAAAAGGCAGAACTTTTCACAGAAAGACTGTATCATTATCATTTTAGTAACAAAAATCAAAATTAAATACGTCCTTGGTACTAGGGAGAATTTTTGGGGCGTGGGGGCGTAGCATCGGGCGCCATTCTAAACTCAAAAACTGAGAAGAAAAGGTTGATCTTCTAAAAGGGGGCGCCTTTTTTTTTACATTTGCAGCGGGGGGGGGGACGCGTACTCTATGGCCGCCCCTGCTTTTACATATAGTAAAATATGTTTGTAAAAGTTTTTACTTCCCTTTTACATATAGAAATATACAAAATCATACCCAGGGGGTTGGTCTTATGGATCCGGACCCTGCCCCTCCTCGAAATTATCACATTATATATATATATATATCCTATATGTGTGTGTGGGGGGGGGGAGAGAGAGTATTTATATGTAAAATGATGATATTCAATCAAACAAACCTCCTCTCTCTCCCCCCCCCCAAAAAAAATGTCGGACCCCCTCCAAAATTATTTTCTGGGTACGGCCCTGGTAATATATGTTCCTGACACCCCCCCCCACCTCTTGGCTACGGCCTTGCAACACATTTTATCAGACAAATAAACAAATTATAGATGCACTGCAAAATCATTATTTATATAAAACATATCTTCCTAAAAGGACAATTGCTTTGGGGACAATTTGGCGCCCCTCTGTGTTTGGCGCCCGCCTGCAAAGAAGGCCTTGCAGGCCCGCTTCCGCCGGCCCTGGCTAAGTCAATGCTTCGAATGATTCCCTGAAAAAACTGTTGCAAAATGGCGTATGTTGGCACTTTGGCGAGGCTTAGATTTGAAACTGGATTTTATTTGAGACTGGTATATATAATAACACTGGTTATAGATAAAAATGAATGTTGGTATGTGTTTGAGGTTGAAAAACTCCAGCACCGTTGAGCACCGTTGCACGATGAAATTTGGTTCACCTAAGTCTTTTATGATGGAGAAGGTTTTTATGTTATCCGTTTTCCTTAACTTGTCACTTGGTGCCGCAGCACAACGTCGAATTCTATTCCGTTTATCCGTTTGCTATGCGAATATCGTCCAACCGATTTCGATGAAATTTGGTACACGCGAATATTAGAACACGGAGAATATTTTTCACTATCCATTTTGCTGTAACTTGCCGCTAAATGGCGCTGCAAAGCATCAACTTCTATACCGTTCGACCGATCGGCATAAAATTTTTTATACTTAAGCACGAAGAATATATTCTAACTGCGTTCCTTTTGATGTTACTCACCACTAGATGACACTGCAATGCATTATTATTTTAACTCGCCACTAGATGACGCTGCAGCAGGCCAAATTCTTGAACATTCAAACGGTCGCTATGAAAATCAGTATACATAGCTATTTGAACAATGAGAATATTTTGGCGTTATCCATTTTGCTATAACTCGCCACTTGACGGTGCTGTAGCAAATCATTACTTTAATTAACCACTAGATGGCCCTGCAGTGTATCACTTCTTGACTGTGCAAATAATCGCTATGAAAATAGGTATACATAGATATTTGAACACGGAGAAGAGTTTGGCGCTATCCATTTTCCTATAACTCGCCACTAGATGTCGCGTCAACACATGAACTTCAGGACTGTCCAGCCGATCGTCATGAAAATTCGTATACATCGATATCTGAATGCGAAAAAATATTTTCGCCGTATCCGTTTTGCTAAAACTCGCCACTAGATTGCACTACGCCGCATGGCCTTCTGCACCGTACAAACGATTGCCTTGCAATTCGGTATGCATGATTATTGGACACAATATAACGCGATATCCACTTTGCTATATCGGTTTATTACAATGAATAGTAATCACCACAAATAATATCAAAAAGTCCATTCATTCCCGTGCGAAGAACGGGTACTTCAGCTAGTCATCATATAAATTGCACATCAAAACTTATAACGTGCATATTCCTATAGGTTTGAATCTCTCCTGTGTTTAATATTTCTTTTGTTATGGGACAGAACCAATCACTCAGCTTTATTGAGTACAGTGTACCTGACAGATGAAAGTTATTTTGAGCCGGGTCTTTTAAGGGTGAATCAAGCTTAAGTGACATGATGCCTCATTGTTCTTAATTGAAAGTGATTCTGTAAAATGCTCCATCATATGCCGGCACTTAATGGTCGGTAGAGGATGTTTATTCAATAGGAGGTGACATCGTCCACTTGGCTACTTCGCCGTTGAAGCCTCTGGACGGTATTGAACCTGACCTCTACTCCAATCGCATTTAATTTAATTTTTACGCTAAAAGCGAAACACGGGAGTCTTAAATGTACTGAGTTAAAATCTGGCAAAACTTCATGAGTGAAAATATGAGTGAATGTGCGTGCCCATCAATGTTCGTAGAGTGGAGGGGGCAAGTAAGGGCTCCTACTCCAGAAAGATACTACATTTAACCCTTTGAAGCGCAACCCTTTCCCAATGCTGAAAAATGGGCAGCCGTTGCCATCGCTCGACTTAACTCCCAGAAAGATGGCGAACGATCGAAACGTTCATCGCGTGCCAAAAAAGGGTCTCTAGATCTGAGGCACGCGATGAACGTTTCGATCGTCTGCCATCTTGCTGGTAGTTAAGTCGAGCGATGGCAACGGCTGCCCTTTTTTTCAGCATTGGGAAATCTATCCAGCTGTTCTCGCATTCTTCCACTTTTCAGCAGATGTCAGTGCTGTTAAAAATAATCGTGACAATTATTTTTACGGGAAATGACAAGTAAAGAATTCTCGGTGGAGTTATGTCACCCGCAATTATTTTTATAGAAATCAAATCTATTCTTCGTGACTGGTAACAGTCAAAACGTCAGAGTTTGGTTTTCCCAGAGTGGCAACACTGCTCGTTAAAGGGTTAATTGTTGAACCGCATCTATGTTATATCAGTAAGTAACATATGTTTTTCATGGAGCTGGGGGGACAATAGCCCCACCCTACGCATAGGTATGGGCTCTCATGGGTCTTAATAATTTCAAAATCCAGGAAATGTCCTAAGAAACTTTTTTTAAAAAATCTTTTCTTTGCATAGGAGCATTATAAGAAACGTAATCCTATGTTAAAATTGACCTCAAATAATCCGACATCAGAGAGCACTTTCTTTCGTCAGGAACATGAAGGTAATTTATTAATTTTATACATCTTTGTTGAGTATCAGCCGAGTCAAAAGGAATCTCCTGCTGTAGTTTTAAAGAACGAACAACACAGAAAACAAATCCTGCAAATCAATCGCGCGGGGCAACTGATAGAAGCCGGCGAATCCAAAAAGGAGCATAATGATTTTTTTTTTTTTTAGTTTTACTGTCTTTCAACATAGTTTACATAATTTTTAAACCTCAATTTACAATGCCAGGCGAAACGTTGATTTTCTGGTGTCATAAATTACATTTCGATTAGCGGCGAGAGGGAAAAAAAAAATGGCTTCTCACGAAAAGGATTGTTAGAACGCAATGAATAGAGTGGGCTATAATTCGTGCGTTGCACAATGCGCCTGCACTCTCCTCGGACGTAGCTCCAGAAACATTAAAACTGCCGCCAATTAAGATAGGAGGACAGGAGGAGAGGAGAGAAGGAGGAGAGGGATGTTGTTCTCCAACGTGATAACTACCTGCAGCTAGCCAGTGATGAAGCACCCCTTTTAGCTGCTTCTCAACTTGACACCGAGAGCAGGAGATTTTCACTCCTTTTCTCTCTGAAGATAGCAGAGAGGCGAAATAAATTCGCGAAAAGAAAAACAAAAGTAAAAACAATATAAAACAAAAGAAGATTGGTTCGAAAGGAGGAAAGGGGGTGAGGAGGTATGGGCAGTAGTAGCCTGATTTCCGATCGTTGTTTTCTGATCGATAAAAGAAACAAAATACTTAAAAAAAAAAACATATTTCCCTTCTTTGGGGATTTCTCTGAAAATGAGCTCTGTCTTTGTCTATGTGTGTGTGTGTGGGGGGGGGGGGAACCGAGTAAATCATGAAGATTCCTCAAACATATTCTGAATATTTCTTTTCCCTTTTTGTTTGAGTCCCCCCCCCCTCCCTCTTACTCATTCAACTTGTAAAACTAGAAGAAATGCCCATGATCGTGTTTCACTCCGTAGTTTTGTTTGTTTGCTTAGGTGGGGAGGCGGGCAGCTGACGTCATCGATCCTGTCACTTTGGTCTGATTTAGAAAGTCCATCTGGCCAATGGCCGAGTGGCTAAGACACTGGACATTGACCGAAATGTGAAGGTCCAGGATTCTAGCCTATTGTTCAGCTATCGATCTAACGGTCTGGAGTCTTGGGCGCTTTTCTCCAGATTTAATGTGAATACACGGTGAATCCCCTTAGAAAGTTTTCTACCCAAGGCACCCACACCACGCTTAGGTAGACAGCCCTCGTGTAGTTTGTCTTAACCAAATACGAGTATTATACAGAAAGCCCTGTCGAAAAAGTGACTCGGCAGGAAAATCCGAGGGATAGTTCCTTCGTCGTAGTGACAACATAACCGGTCACCCCCCACTCCCACCTCATTGTAACCAAACTATGATTGAGACAGGATACCACAATACTTTGGTGTCACCCAACAAACTGCAACCGTTGATCATCGTCATTCATTCTGCGATCTCAGAGAAATGGAAGAGCATCGTCCTGCCGCTGGGATAGTTAGGCGTTACTTCTCTCGATTCGTTAGCATCGTAGAGTAGATATGAGAGATAGAATGTGCTTTTAAAAACCCGAACTCGAGGCACTTGCCCCAGCAGCCGACTTGTGTCAAGATCTCATGCGCACAGCTCGCCTTAGTTTTCTGGGGAGCATTTGTGGCCAGAGCGTTCATGTTCGTTTTCATCGTTCTATTTTAAAGGAAAAAAATCTGATGTGTCCAACACATGACTTCCTTGCACGTTCATTAGATCAAAAATATTTTCGACGCACTTCCTCTAAATTTATTTGTTTGAAAGAGATAAAATATCAATAATAGTAAGGTTTAGCGATTTCTAGCCAAATATTTCGATATCGCCAAGCTGAGTTCAATTTGAAAGATTTCCTTCTGACACTTTATTTGGCGATATTTCACCAAAAGCCGACAAACTTGAGATAGTCAGCGAGATTTTGGGGATAGCCAAAGTAGTCATTGAGCACAGACTTTCAATGAATTGAATGCATCTATACACCTCAATGTATTCAAAGTCATTTGGCTCACCCTGTAAATAAATTCTCAGTCGATTGCTGTCAAAAAAGATATTGAAAACAGTTAGATATTACAATAGTTCTAAATACAAAGTTAAAAAATCTACGGGTTAAAGTTTTAGAGTTATACAAAATAGGAAATAATTTTTGGCGCCAAATTTGGCGATATTTCTGCGAAACTCGTCAATGTCGACGACATTTGGCGAGATTTCAAGCATAAACCGAACAATGAGAGATTATCGCCAAATTTGGCGATATTTCGCCAAAACTCGCCAAGAACGATGACAAATGGCGATACTTTGGGCATCGACCAAATGACTGACTATCGCCAAATTTGGCGATATTTCGCCAAAACTCGCCAAGGTCGAGGACAGACAGCGAGATTTTGGGCATGTACAAAACAATGACTGTCTACAGTTGTATTATAATGAAGATGTCCATACACATTAAAGTACTGAAATTCTTTTCGGCGGTCCTGTAAATAAACTCTCCAGTAGATTGGAATCAAAAATCGAGATGCACAACTAGATGTTACAGCATTCTTATATATGAAATTTCATAATAGTTTTTGAGATTTGAGAGTTAAATATGCACACACGTACACCAAAAGTCGCCAAGCTTGGCGACTTTTGGCATAGTTCTTGAGGGAGGCACGTGACCGTGGTCGGACCATTACCTAACTTATGTGGTAGGACGGAATTGTGCTTGAAATGGATGAATGCCCCTAAAATTGCTATTGACCGTAATGTATTGGAAATCTTTTGAGTGTTCCTGTAGCAGAACTATAAATGATAAAGACACTTTTTTTAATGGAGAAATTCATTTTCTAACTCTTTACAGCATATATCACTTCTGAATCGTTTGAAATAGCCCAATACCTCTAAAAAACGCTTTGATGAATTTCGGCCCATAGAGCGTAATGTATTTCGAATCTTTTGGGCGATCCTGTAGATAAACTATTCAGTCGAATGGAACCGAAAGGGGAGGTGCACAACTAGATGTTACAACAATCCTAAATATAAAGTTTCAACATTCAACGCCTAACAGTTTTTGAGATATGCGAGTTTAATGAATTTCGGCCCATTGAGTGTAATGTATTTCGAATGTTTTGGGCAGTCCTGTAGATAAACTATCCAGTGGAATGGAACCAAAAGGGGAGGTGCACAACTAGATGTTACAACAATCTTAAATATAAAGTTTCAACATTCAACGCCTAACAGTTTTTGAGATATGCGAGTTTAATGAATTTCGGCCCATTGAGTGTAATGTATTTCGAATGTTTTGGGCAGTCCTGTAGATAAACTATCCAGTCGAATGGAACCAAAAGGGGAGGTGCACAACTAGATGTTACAACTATCCAAAATATGAAGTTTCGACATTCTACGCCTAATAGCTTTTGAGTTAGGCGAGTTTAATGAATTTCGGCCCATAGAGCGTAATGTATTTCGAATCTTTTGGGCGGTCCTGTACATAAACTATCCATTCGATTGCTACCAAAAGGGGAGGTGCACAACTAGATCATAGAACAATCCTAAATATCAAATCTCAACATTCTACGACCAATAGTTTTTGAGATATGCGAGTTACATACATACGTACGTACGTACAGACGGCATGGAAAAACTGGCCACAGTAGACTCGCCACTGGTCAAAATGAGTTGCAGACGCGTTAATATGATCGTGCATGCTAGCCTACGATGAGATACATCGAAAAAATTTTTTAAATTAAATTTAGAGGTAGTCAAAATCGGTTTTTATGTCGAAATTTGGCCCCCAAAATTTTTCGGGATCACATTACTTCCTTATACTACGTACAAGGAAGTAAAAATGGTACATAGCTGTGCTCTATATATCGATGCAATTCATGATTTGTGAAAGGCTCTGGAAACACATTTCCCGATAGAGTGGGTTCTTTTTCTTTCTTAAATATTTTTTAAAACATATTTTTTTATAAACGAGCAATACAAGGTGTCCCAAAAGTCCCCGTACAACTTTAAAAATTTATTACAGAAGGAACAATAGGCATACAGCAAAAATAATTACAACAGTACATAGTGTAACTTAAAAAGTTTTTTTTTTTTTTCTACTACCTTAGTATACTTCTACACGAGATCCCTTCGTAGCACGAAGAATGTCAAGTCGATATTCCAATCTGCAAACATTTCAGCATGCTAACATCAACAGTAGTCAGAGCTGCTTGGATCTTTTGTTTCAATTCCGCGAGACTATTCGATTTCGTTCGGTACACGGCCCCTTTCAATAAACCCCAAAAGAAAAAGACCAGTGGAGTGAAGTCGGGAGGCCATCCCTGCCAATCCAACGCTGCGGGAACGAATTATGCAGCGACTCACGAAATATCAGTCCCCACTGAGGAGGGGAACCGTCTTGCTGGAATATGATATTCGGTTCAAGTTCTTGCAGTTGTGGAAAAGCATAAATCTCCTGCATTTCTAAGTACCTATTCGAAGTTACAGTGTTTTCGGAGAGAGAAAAAATCCTTTTAAGTTACTCTATGTACTGTTGTAGTTAGTTTTGCTGTAAGCCTATTATTTTTTCTGTAATATATTTTTAAAGTTGTACAGAGACTTTTGGGGCACCCTGTATATCAATGTACCCACATCCACTAATAGACTTCGGGGACTTTTTTTTTTTACCCCACCCCAAGAGGGTTTGTAACGCATTATGTTGGCAGTCAGTTTCGCTCGTAGTTTACACTTAAAACTCGCCAAATGTGGCGATAAAGTACAAATTTAGTCTCTCTGCGGATTTCCGTGTCAAAAGTCACAAGGTTCATCCTTCCCTCAGATTCACTGGCAGAAATGACTATTACGCAAAATACTACTTATCTCAAACCTCTGCTGTACACTCTTCGTGCAGTGCACGTCTCCCAGTGCAGGAGAGTACATGGGGTGGTATTTTAAAACAGCAAATGAACAATTAGCTGAAACTAAAACAATTAATCTGACTAAAAAGGGTGTAGCAGGATAAGTGTTGCTCTTAGTTCACGGGTTAGTCGTTTTAAAGTTCAGTGTATGTAGAAAGTTTTGGTAAACAGTCCATTTGTCAGGATGGAACACAAATTTTATTGCTTCTAGAACTTCGCCGAACAATCTGTTTTACAAAATTCACGGTAGTATAGTAACAGCCAGTAACTTGCTTATAATAGTCCGCTTAATACAGAAAGAAGCTTTCACAGATGCGTAAACAACAAAATAATTCCACAGTCTAAAATTCAGTGGAAACTCTCGAGGAAAATCATACACAGTTAATCCGGATACACAATGAAGTAGACGGAAGCAGCGTTGAAAAACAAGCTTCCAAAAACAAGCGAAATCTTACTTCTAAAAGCCCTGAAAACACAGAGCATTATACTCTCAGAAGAATGGACATTTGCTGTCTGCAGCAGACAGTTGCAAACTAACGAACTTCCCCGGCCCCTCTGCCCTTTTATATCTTTTCGTCTTACATTCGAGAAAAATCACGATCTCCGGAAAGACCCGGAATAATCGCATTTTGATTATATCATATAAATGTTTATGAGTAATACAAGGCTGTTATGTAGCACTACTGCAGGAAAACAAACATTACAGACACCATTGGAAAAATCGCGCTAAATGTCCGAAATATCATTCAGCTTGGCGATTTTTTTGTGAAATATCGCCAAATTTGGAGCCATACATCCCCAAAAGTGAAGTCAGCTAAGCTCTAGCACCAATATTTCTCAAGGTTTCCAGAAAATCCTATGTTAAGCAATGGGAAAACCCAAAACTCTCCATCTCGCTTTCTACGAGTAGTTAACCGAATTTGATGCAACAAAATGCAAATTTTAATTATTTGACGCCTAGAATATGAATTTGACGCGTCTAGAACCTTTCTTTGAAGACTAATTTTTTCACGACCGCTATACTAAATCTCATATCTTATCTGCGCAAGTCTGCGCAGTCAAATGCGTAATGAATTTCTTAAATAAATAAATCTAACGACGCATTACGATACGAATGACAACGAAGTTCGGGCTTTTTATCATGCTGCTTGTTATTTCGTACATTTAACGTGCTCAAGGGCTAATTTCTTTGTTTTTTAGTAGCATCGTTTCCAAGAGGCAGCTATTATTTTGTCAACAATAATTTCTGTCCTCATATCGAATCTCTGGTGTCAATCACTAAAAAGAAACTGCGTTGACAACTTAAAGAATGCCCTCGTAACCTTTCACAAAAAAAAAAAAAAAAAAAAACTGAAACTGAAACCTAGCACACTTAATATCCAGCAAAAAACAACTCAACCATGAAGGAAATAAAAAAAAAACAGAAGGAGGAAAACAACTCAAAAATTTATTTGGAAAATTGGCCTATGAATTAATTGGTCTCAAGAAGTAAGGAATTCCCTTTTCGATCCCAGGGCGAAAACTCGATTGATCTTGATGAAGAAAGAGAGATAGAGGGCAGTTCCAGCATTCCGCCGGTGAAAATTAGGCCTAGAATCTTCTGGTACATTCTAGACCATTCGATAGCATTCTTCAAAATGTTTAAACTCGATTCCCAAATGCTTCATCAACTTTCCACACGAGGAACAACAGCCTACAACATTTCGAAAAATTCTAGAGCATTTAGGTAAATTCTAGAGCATTCGGCACAACGTCGCTTGCTTCCCAGCTACTTCACAAGTTTTCCCTTAGAAGTTCATTCGTGTGATGCACTCCTTTGACAAGCATGTCTCGGAGCGAACTTCAAACCGAAATTTTCTTTACTGTTGGGGATTGGAGGGCTACCATACCAGGTAACCTCCATAGGGGCTGCGCTGTTTGGTTGCAGAATTTTAGAAGCTCGCACGGAAAAATACACTAATTTTATCTACTGCCGGTACAAAATAAATAAATAAATAAATAATAAATGATATGTCAGTATTAATGTTGACAGTCAAATTGTGCGACATAAAACCTGTCGCGTGTTTTCAAGGAAATAAGGGTGTGGATAATGATTGTATGATTAGTTAGGATTAGTTAGGAATGGTGAGAGATTTTTTGACGTACAACTGACAGCGGTCAAGAAAACCTGAAAAATCTGGAACAGTCAGATAATTAGGGATGGACGCTAGACGATTTTTTGAGAGACGAGGCAGAGATTTACAGCTTTTTTTGCGAGACGAAACAGACATTTTTAGCATTACGATATAGGGATTTTGTGAGACGAGACAACGATTGTAGGCTGTTTCGCGAGACATGAGACGTCGATTCGACAAGGGGGTGATGAAATGAAAAGGTACGAAACGACACGGTGGGTACAAATGTAGACTTTATTCAAAATATACACCATAGGCCTGAGCACAACGATCCCACTGATGAACAGGTGGCACGATTCCTTGTTCCCAGAATTCCTGTGGCCGTGACGAGACCCAATCCGTCACAGCCACAGTACGTCGCCCGAGTTGGAGCGCTTCCCTTCCAGTTGTTTTCTTCAGGCGACCAAACACTTGGAAATCTAAGGGCGACATGTCCGGACTTTAAGGCGAATGTGTGATGAAGCTGATTCCACTTGAACTCGGTCAGTTCCTTGGCCAAAAACGGACACTCCATTTGCTCACTGACTTGTGGGACACGCAGTCTTCCCTGTGAACGGTCATCATCTGGCGATGAATAGTGGCCGGTTAGTTCTGCTGTGAGAAATCAGATAACGCTTCGCTGCTCCTCAATCGTCGAATTTTTCAGAACGCCATCCTGTCCTCCCACGCACTGCCACGTCAATTGGACGTAGGAGGGTGCTTTTCATAAGAGATTCTGCTCTCTCCTGCTGGCCCTCGCATGTTCCTATCCCCGTTGAAGACTAATCGCATCCCTAGATGTCTCGCTACGTTCTCCCATAGCGTCAGAGATTACTCAATAGAGTTAAAATACAGAGTGTTCGAAATTAAACGACCCTATTTTAAGGTTGTCTACAGGCGAAACTGTTGTTGAGAAAGTTATGAAGCTTTGTCATCATCATGAAGGTATGGGAATTTGTTGGAGCGAATAAAAAAAAATTAGTTCAAATGTTAGCCACCAGGGTGAGTTTTTTTTTAAATGAATTACACATTTAGTATATATTTATGATAGTTTACAAATATTATTAGAACAGGACGGCCATCCTTGTCAGCTACCATCTCGAGTCGCAAGAGAGACTGTTCCACAGCTGACCGCAGTATGTTCTGGGGAAATGTGTACGAACATGTTGTGAAATGCTGTCTTTAAGATCAGGTAAAGTCCTTGTATCATCACAACTTACCCAATGTTTCAAACACCCCCAAAGTCGTATGGGTTGAGGTCTATGGGGACCGGGAAGGCCACGGATCAGGAAAGTGGCCTCTTAACAGCGAATATCTGAACTAATGTTTTTTATTCGCTCCAACAAAGTCCCATAACTTCAGGATGTCCTACAAAAATTTCATAACTTTCTCAGCAATAGTTTCGTCTGCAGACAGCTTTAAAATAGGCTCGTTTAATTTCGAACACCCGGTACATTACGCTCTATGAACAGTCATTTTTTAAAGCGTAATCCAGAGATGTGTTCGGGTATTTCAAACGAAAGAAAACAGATATATGTTATTAAGAATTACAGGATAAAGCTAGGGATTGCAATCCGGAAAACCGGCTCCGGCATCATTAGACATTTACCGGATCCAGAAAGTACTAAAAGGGAAAAGAAAGACTACATTTGGAAATACAAAAGTTCCCGGACAATACTTGTCTTATATTCATGACTATTTGTTGACAATAAAGCCGCCATGTGTAGAAGCTGAAAGGGCCTTTACAGCCGCTGGCTATGTTTGCAACTCTCTAAAAAAATCGACCGACAGCTGACACGATTAATACTATTTGTTTCCTACGATTCTTTTTTAAAAACCAAACTTGATTTTTTATAATCGATGTACCGAAAATTATTATTTTAAAAAAGTTTATTGAAAAATACTCGATATTGTGATAATTGTGCTATTAATTAAACAGATCTATTATAACTGACATCATTATTATAAGACTGATTAACGTGACGAAATTACGTAATTATTGTGAACTCAGCTGATTAAGTTAGGTTTAGGTAATATAAGAACCTTATATAATGTAATGTATGTTCAAAAGATGATTTTCATTGATGACATTTGTAAACTCAAAACTGACTGAAGCCTCACCATGGCACAGTGGTTATGTCACTGAAAATGGTAGACGGTCGAAGTGAAAAGGTCCCGGGTTTCGGTCCCATCGCACGGCTGTCGATCTAACAGTCTGGATTTTTGGTAGGTTTTCTCCAGATGTAACGTGAATGCGCGTAGAACCCCTTAGAAAGTCCTCCTAACAAGGCGTCCCCCATCCTTCGCAGATCGCCCTAACGTAGCGTTGCCATAATCACTCAAACAAACAAAACAAAACTGACTGCAAAGACTGTTATACTAAATACTACCTGAAGCACCCGTTCTTCGCACGGAATGGATATTGTTAAAGCAACTAATACAAATGGAAAATAAGTAAATAAATACTGAATATACTTCAGTTATAGTTTTAATCGCCTACAAAAACTGTTTTACAATATTCGTTAGGCATTTTTTAACTATACTTGATCTTACTAAATACGGTTTGGAATGTGCATCAGAATCCGCGAGTATGCCGTATTTGTCTTTCTTGTTCCATAAAATACTTCTTCAAATTTGTGAATGTGAAGGGAAATGTGTAAAGAACGTTTTGGCTCCTTACGCCAGTTAGGGTGCGAATTCCGAAAAATTCTGAAATTTATTTTTAGGTATTTGTGTTAGTTATATTTTACAGCAAGAATTATACGGCTATCTCTTTTTTTCTCTGAGATATGAAGGAAATCTGAAAAGAACGTTAAAGAACGTTTTGTCCCCTTACGGTTTGTACGGA
This sequence comes from Cheiracanthium punctorium, assembly GCA_038373885.1. Taxonomy (NCBI): domain Eukaryota; kingdom Metazoa; phylum Arthropoda; class Arachnida; order Araneae; family Cheiracanthiidae; genus Cheiracanthium; species Cheiracanthium punctorium. The sequence goes on from JAWZYV010013271.1 coordinate 161,852, forward strand.
ATGGTTTGAGTGCGAATTCTAAAAAATCTTGAAAATAACTTTTAGGTATTTGTATTAGTTACATTTTAAAGCAAGAATTTTACATCTATCTCTTTCCTCTCCTGAAATATGAAGGAAATCGTGAAAACAACTTTTTGGGCCGCCACTACTGCCTGGGTATGAATTTTTTTAAATCGCTTCTTAAATGACGCGTTGGGCACAAAAGCTATAAGCTCCTATGATTCCATGTCTGTATCTCCAGTAGATTTGGCTGGGCGATGATCGTCAGTCAAACAGTTAGGACATCTTCCTTTATATATGTTGCAGTGAAAACCCGACATCAGTGAAAACCAGAATTAACTGGGGTAAACGCGTTTTAACTGACAGCGCTAGGCAAAACCCGAATTAACTAATGAAAACCCGTTTTATTCGGGTTTTGACTGATTTGTTAGACAATAATTTTTACATCTATCAACAATTATTGCATTATTTCAACGATGTGTTATATGAAAAGTTGTTTTCAATTGGGTCTCGAAAAGGGCCATCGGTAGCATATTTCCGAGGGGGGAGCAAGATAAGGATTCCGGTTCAACTCGCCCATCGATTTGATTGGTAGCTATTGACACAGATGCAACTGACCCTCATCCGCATTCATCACTTGTTATAACATTAAAGTTATTTTGTTTCTTATCTAGCAACTGTAACTTTTCAAGAAATCTATTTTCCCAATTTTTAGTGCACAAAGCATTAACATTCCGGAATTCACCAGGGAAAATGGGTTTTCCCGAGCGCTGTCAGTCGGAACGCGTTTTGCCTAGTTAATTCCGGTTTTGACTGATTTCGGGTTTTCACTGTAACATATATAGAGATCATATTTATAAGTATAACTATATTATTAATGATTATGTCATTTTATCTCTCACCCCCTTTATTGAAAATTTTCCGAAAAAAGCGACATAAAAATGCGACATAATTTAACATGTATTTAAATACTAATAGTTCACAACAGCTTTAACCTATTGTTACACTATTTCGTAAGCTGTAGAATATGCGTCACATGTATTTTTAATGGATATGTCATTTTATCTCCACCCTCTTTATTGAAAATTGTCTCAAAAATGTGTCCGAAAAATTTCGACATAAAAATTCGACAAAATTTTACATATATTTAAATACTATTAGTTCACGACCGCTTTAATCTATTGTTACAATATTTCGTAAGCTGTAGAATATGCATCACATGTATTTTTTACATATATTTAAATACTCTTAGTTCACGACAGCTTTAATGTATTATTACAATATTTCGTTAGCTGTAGAATATGCATTACATGTTTTCTTTTTACATATATTTAAATACTATCAGTTCACAACAGCTTTAATCTATTATTACAATATTTCGTAAGTTGTAGAATATGCTTCACAAGTATTTTTGTATAAATAGGTTATAATCCTAAGAATTTCAAGAAAGGGTTACCAGGCCAAGTACACGAAAGATGAGATATAAAATAACATAGTCAATTAATATCGTTTTAATATGGCAATAATGAAACCACGGATATATACTATAGGAGTGGACACTCTACATAGCTGTAATGTTAAACTTTTGGTACCCCAAATAAGTTTCAATTATGTAAACATTGGAAATCTAGTGACGTGCAGCGATCCTAGCGGCAAAAGAATAAAGCATTTCCCGTGCTGATTGATAACTAATTTTAGTTGTTTTTAATTTTCCGACCTAGCATGTGAACGAGATTATTAACGCGAGCACTAAATTTAAAATATTTCTTTAGCTTTTGCTTACATGGTTGCCTTAGGAACAAATGAATAAAAAAAATGTTCTATCTTAAGATTATTAAAATATTGAGTTTATATTTGTGAAGGAGTGTGTATATCGTGGCTCACAGAAAAGAAGTTTTCGTCTGCCGCGGTATATATTTACATTAGAAAATGGTGCGAGTTCTTAATGTAACATGAATTTAACATTTTAACATGAGTTCTTTAAAGTTGTGTTAAAATTTGTCACAGCATGAAATAAATGTAAATACTGCTTTTTTGAGTGTGATCGTCATTATAAATAAACACTTTTTAAATATTGCATTCACATATACAACATTCTTCTAAATTTACTACTATTTCTTAGAATACAGCTTTTGGGCAAAACAATAACAGGACATTCCATACATAATATTACTTCGCTTCGAAATTATTGCCTATATTAATTACGAAATAGTATTCTAAGACAATTAGGTAATAAAACACACCTGAAGCCAGAAATTATTATATATCACGTTCAGAAGTCTGTGTATTTCATATTTTTTTGAAGTTCCGCTAATTCAACGATCTCCGTTTACTTCGCCTCCATGGAAATATAAACAACCTGGATGCGCAGAAGCAGGAGATGCGTAGTTACCCAGTGTGCGTAGCGCCATCTGTTTGCAACAACAGCGTTATCCAACTTTCTAAGAGAAGTGTTCCCTCCTGTACATTTACCTTCATGAATGAAACTTAAAAATTAGGGGGGTTATGGGGATCTCCCCCTGACGAGGCTCGAACAGCCGAGTTTTAATGACTGTGTCATTTTATCTATCAACACCCTTTATTGAAAAATGTGTCCCAAAAATGCGACATAAAAAAGCGACATAAAAAGCGACATAATTTTACATGTATTTAAATACTATTCGTTCACAACAGCTTTAATCTATTGTTACAATGTTTCGTAAGCTGCAGAATATGCATCACATGTATTTTTCTATAAATATGTTACACTCTTAAAATTTTCAACATAGGTTTACCAGGCGAAATACTCCAAAGATGAGCAATAAAATGACATAGTCAATTAATATCGTTTTAATATGGCAATAATGAAACTAAATAATTAGGGGGGTTCAGAGGGGTCCCCCTGACGAGGCTCGAACAGCCGAGATTTATTTTATATATCTTATAAATAAAAATGAAATTCTGTTTGTTTGTTTGTTTGTTTGTTTGTTTGTTTATTTGTTTGTTTGTTTGTTTGTGGATTTGAGTTGTATACAAATCCACAAAAATGGACATATCAGCCTGAAATTTTGCACAGATATGTAAAATAATATAGAATAAATCATAGTCCACTTTAAAACTTTGAAAGTCCACCCGTTCCCAGAATTTAAGAGATATTTTATGTTCTCCACGCAAAAAGCTTTCCGTAATTGTAACCCCTGTAGTGAAAAAAGTGTGAAATAAGGATCGTGGTTGCCATGTCTGGCGATTTTGCCGAATAAGATGTTTTAAATTCTCAAAGTAAAAATAAAAGAATAATAACGATTTTTTTTTGTTAGTTTATATTCGTAAGGTTATTTTTTTTAAAATTATAATATCGTGTGCATGGGAAATCGGAGCAGGAATGAAATGTTTTATACGCAAAACAATAAGAATTGAAGATTTCCGAGGCTAATAGGTAATTTTTTTTAGTTTGGCGAAAAAATAAAATGGCTAAAATGCCGATTTTGAGAAAGTGAGTTCTAGCGGTTTGCACAGATTTCGGCTTGACGCAATTTATTGAGAGCTTAAGGAAATAGATTTTTGAAAACAAGTGTAAAGGTTTTATTAGAATACAGCGTTAAATTTTAATGATCCGTGAAGAAATAATGCAGTTGTTAAGGGATTTCAAGCGATCTATCTCCAGAATTCTCGCCAAATGAGTACATTGATTTAAGTTGGGGGAATTCCGCCAAATTTCAGAAAATTGAAATCTCATTTACTACATCGGAGTAACGATGAATAAAACACGTTATAGTTGATAATTTTAAAAATTTCGGCTGTTTTAAGGGATTTCACTTTTGAAATAAAGGCTTGCTTTACTTTTTTGCGGTCGAACCATTTTCCATATTGATTGCTGCTAAGTCAATGCTTCGAATGATTTCCTGAACAAACGCTTGCACAATGGCGTATGTTGGCACTTTGGCGAGGCTTAGATTTGAAACTGGATTTTATTTGAGACTGGGATATATAATGACACTGGTTATAGATAAAAATGAATGTTGGTATGTGTGTATGAGGTTAAAAACTCTAGCACCGTTGCACCATGAAATTTGGTTCACCTAAGTCTTTTATCATTGAGAAGCTTTTTATGCTATCCGTTTTCCTCTAACATGCCACTAGGTGGCGCAGCAGAACGTCGAATTCTATTCCGTTTAGCCGTTTACTATGCGAATATCGTCCAACCAATTTCGATGAAATTTGGTACTCGCGGATATTAGAACACGGAGAATATTTTTCACTATCCATTTTGCTGTAACTTGCCGCTAAATGGCGCTGCAACGCATCAACTTCTATACCGTTCGACCGACCGGCATAAAATTTCTTATACTTACACATTTCAGCACGAAGAATATATTCTAACTGTGTTCCTTTTGATGTTACTCACCACTAGATGGCACTGCAATACATTATTATTTTAACTCGCCACTAGATGACGCTGCAGCAGGCCAAATTCTTGACCATTCAAACGGTCGCTATGAAAATCAGTATACATAGCTATTTGAACAATGAGAATATTTTGGCGTTATCCATTTTGCTATAACTCGCCACTTGACGGCACTGTAGCAAATCATTAATTAACCACTAGATCGCGCTGCAGTGCATCACTTCTTGACTGTGCAACTGATCGCTATGAAAATAGGTATACATAGATATTTGAACACGGGGAAGAGTTTGGCGCTTTCCATTTTCCTATATAATTTGCCACTAGATGTCGCGTCAACACATGAAATTCACAGGGCTGTCCAGCCGTTCGTCCTGAAATTTCGTATTTATCGATATCTGAGTGCGAAGAATATTTCCGCCGTATCCGTTTTGCTAAAACTCGCCACTAGATTGCGCTACGCCGCATGACCTTCTGCACCGTACAAACGATTGCCTTGAAATTCGGTATGCATGGTTATTGAACACAATATAAAGCGATATCCATTTTGCTATATCTCTTTATTACAATAAATAGTAATCACCACAAATTGTAATATCAAAAAGTCCATTCATTCCCGTGCGAAGAACGGGTACTTCAGCTAGTAGTATATAATAACGAAAATACTATTTGATTGAAATCATTGTTCTGTTTTGATTTCAAAGAATTTTTTGCTATTATATTATATCTGACAATGATAATAATATTGTTACGAATTTTCGGGGCAACTCGCTGCTCTGGGGCTTAAAATGGTTTAAAATTCGTATTCTACGCTTCAAATAAATAAATTTAGCTTTTTGTTGCATCAAAATCGGCCAATTAGAACCGGAGATACGGAGGTTTCGCTTTCCTGTACGTTTTTCTATGGGGGCTTCTAGAAATTTCGAGAAATATTAGACCTAGGGCTTCGATCTCTTCATTTTAGGGGACTTATTTTTGGCACCAAATTTGGCAATATTTCGCCAAAAGTCGCCAAGCGTGGCGACATTTTGGTCATTTGGCGCGATTTTCCCTATGGGGCCTGCAAAGCTGCTTTTTCTGCATTAAAAACACCTAATAACCTAACATTTCTCTTCTATGACGTAATCAATATTCTCGCTTTATCTAGAATCCTCGAGAAATAGACTTCTGGAAGCTGCTCGCAGCTTCTGCCTCGGATATATATAGAACCGCGCGCTGCTCCGAAAGTTCAGTGCGAGTTGAACGCGCAATGTGTGAAGAGCTCTGAGTACGCTTGATTTGTGAATTGATAGAAGCTGTGTTTTAGCTTGCTTTATGAAGCTGTTTTTAAAGTGCTGTGTGTAAATTCTTCATTGCTGTGTCTTAAGGGATTGTGTACGATATCCCTTGAATATTTCCACTGAAGTTTTACCTGTGGATGTGTTTTATTTTATGTGAGAAATACAGCATTTGTGAGAGCTTCTGATCTAAACGGATTGTTAAAAGCACATTAATGTTTAATTGTGTTTGCGAATTTTGTACAGCTGATTGTTCCACGACGTTCTAGAAGTAATAAAATTATGTTCCATCCTGACCAGTGGACTTTTTAATAGAACTGTCTACACCTGTCTACACTAACTGGACTTTAGAACGAGGAACCCCCAGGAGTAGCAGAGTAGTTCTGCAACATTTGGTGTCAGAAGTGGGATTCGAACCCACGCCCACAGAAGTGGACTGCGAACAATGGAAGAACAACTTCAAAAGCTCATGATGAAGGAGATGAAATCCAGACAAGACGAGATGAAAGCTGATTTAGAGAAGAAAATTGAAGCCGGACAAGACGAAATGAAAGCTGCACACGATGAGGTGAAAACCGGATTAAATGAGATAAAAACCGGACAAACCGATTTAGAGAAGAAAATTGAAGCCGAACAAGAAGAGATGAAAACTGGGTTGCAGAAAATAGAGAAAAATCAAGAAAAGTTGGAGTAGAAGATAGAGAAAACCCAAGAAAATTTAGAAGAAATTAAGCCAAGATTAGAAATTAAGCCAAATTTAGAAGAAATTAAGCAGGGCCAAGAAGAAATGGAGAAAAGCGTTTCTCTCTTACAAGAAACTCAGACGAAATATGAACAAAGAATTGAAGGGAATGTTAAGGAATTACAGCAGGATATTTGCAGAATGCGTGAAGAATTTGACAATAAAATTGAAGAAAAACTGGACTCTCTCGTGAAGCTGGGAAAAATACCGGAAACATCAGACTGTCGTCACGCCGCCCAGCAGTGAAACTTACCACTTATGACGGAAAGACTCCCCGGGAAGCCTACAAGACCCAAGTTTTAATCTCGCTTAAGCCAATGGTTGGAGCGAGTCCGAGAAAGCGGACCAACTGGCCGCTTCCCTTAGCGGAGATGCAATTAATGTATTGCAAACTATTTCAGCGACGAAGATAGGAGATTTTGACGCCCTCGCAAGTGCCTTGGAGATGAAATTCGGAGAGAAGTGCCAGAAAGAATATAGTAGAATCCAACTTAAGTCAAGGATGCAGAGATCTGGCAAGACCCTCCAAGAGCTGGCTTCCGACATAGATAGGCTGTGCCATCTAGCCTATGGCAGTTATCCTGATAACGTTCAAGAAGAAGTTGCAGTGCAACATTTTAATGAAGGCCTCTTGGACTCTGAAATTCAGAAAGCATTGATCTTGGCGGATAATAAAGATCTTAGGTCCGCACTCGTATTCGCTATGAAGTTGGAAGCAGCTCAGCTGGCCGTAAGAAAAGAGCAGCATAATGTTAGAGCTGTGTCGCTCCAGGAGCCTACGGATGGAGAAGTGGAGAGATTAGTGAATAAATTAAAGACCCTGGAAAATCTGGTGGAACGACAAGAACAGTCAGAGCCAAGAAAAGTGAAATGTTGGAGGTGCAACAGCGAGGGGCATTTACGAAAATACTGTGACGCACAAAAGAACTCTCGTCGTAAAGATTGCAGTTTCCAGTATACCAGAGAAGCCCCTAGAGGAAGACCGGGTAGAGACGACCTTGTGGAACAGAGGCTGTGGGATATTCAAAAGCCTCATTTGAAAATCTTGCAGATTTCATCAGTGAATGGCGGCAGTAATGGACTCTTCGTACTGGGATACGTTAATGGTTCCACATGCCACATGGTGATTGATACTGGAGCGAACGTAACAATCATAAGGACGGATCTGGCCAAGAAATTAAATTTGAAGATTATCTGGACTCCGCCCTCGCTGACTCTCCATACCGTAACAGGTGACAAGATCGAAGTGGGCGGAAAGGCGCAAGTGGAAATCACATTTGGAATGCCAGATATGACCATGTGGTATATGTCGCCAATATTACGGACTCTTTTATTCTCGGACTGGACTTTTTAAAATCACACAAATTTCATTTGGACTATAAGAATAATGAGCTTCGTTCAGACTCAGAAGAAATAGCTGCGTTCGATATTAAAAATGAAGCAGTTTTACCTATTCAGCAAATAATAGCCCAGACTGATATCACTCTACCTCCAAGAACTGATTGTATAGTTTCTGGAACAGTTAAAGAAAGCAATAAATTCCGTTTTGGATTAATCGAACACCCAAACAATAGTGATTCCGTCAGAGGAGTACTTGTGGGAGCAACGCTTGTGGACTTGTCGAGATCAGAAATTCCAGTTAGAGTAGCAAATGTGACGGACAAGTCGAAGGTGATAAAGAAAAATGAAGTGTTGGCGACATGCACTCCTGTTACCTGCATTAATAAGGAAATCAGCCAAACGACAGCTAAATCATCTGAGTGCCTGACGAAGGAATTATTACACGACGTGGAGTTAACGGCAGAACAGAGAAGGGCTGCGGAGAAAGTGATAAGTGAATTTGAAGACCTCTTCTCTCGTACTTCCGGTGACTTAGGTCGTACGAAGTTAACGCAACACAGGATAGATACAGGCAGCCATTCTCCCATCAAGCAACATCCTAGGCGGCTGCCGTTCGCTAAGCAAGAAGAGGTGGGCAGACTTTTAGAGGAGATGCAGCGTGATGACGTCATCGAGCCATCGACTAGTCGATGGGCCTCACCGATTGTTTTGATCCGGAAGAAGGATGGTTCCACCCGGTTCTGCGTCTACTGCAGACGTCTGAATGACATTACCAAGAAAGACAGCTACCCTCTTCCCAGGATTGACGACACTTTGGACACTTTATCGGGAAATGAATGGTTTTCCACTCTGGATCTGAAGAGTGGCTACTGGCAAGTGGAAATTCATCTCGACGACCGTGAAAAGACTGCGTTCACCACGGGACAAGGATTATGGCAGTTCAAAGTTATGCCTTTTGGACTCTGCAACGCACCGGCTACATTCGAGCGTCTAATGGAGACAGTGTTGAGAGGACTTTACTACGAAGCATGTCTCGTTTATTTGGACGATATCATCATCATCGGAAGGACTTTCGAAGAGCATCTCGAGAACATCCGAAAGGTGCTGCAGAAATTAAAAGAGGCAAGCTTGAAACTGAGTCCATCGAAGTGAAACTTGTTTCGTCGGGAAGTACGTTATATTAGTCCGGGAGCCAGTGACAGGTTTTGGTCAGTTATTTCTTCCCGGCCGATATTTCGTGAGATGATTAAGATAGTTGCGTGTTGAAGCCTGGTGATCGTCAGCTGCCGCACCATGGGTGGGTTGGGCGGCGGCCGCCTTCCAGACACGTAAAAAAAGAAAAAAATTCAGTCATTTCCTCCTGGTTGAAAATTTCTGAAATAATAGTTGGCATAGTACTTGTTTGAAAAAAAAACCGTCAGCTGGCCAAGCGGCGGTGGATTATGCGTCAGCTGCTCATACGAACATGTAAAAAAAATTTTTTTCAATGATTTCCTCCCGGTTGAAAATTGACAGATGTTAGTTTACATTCTACTTTAAATAAAAAAAACAAGTCAGCTGGCTGTATGCCGGTGGAAAACCCGTCAGCTGGCACAGTGAAAGTGTGACGCGGAAAGGTTGTGTGGCCGCCGCTAGCCTATTTCAATGCACCAGCTGACGGGTTTTCCCCAGGCATACGGCCAGCTGAATTTTTTTATTATGGCAAGAATTATGTCAACTATTATTTGACAAATTTTGAACCGGGAGGAAATAACGCACTTTATTTTATTGGACACAACGCGCTGATATCCTCAATAATCCTACTATTTTTCATAATTATGTATAGAAATATAAAAAAAAACAATCTGTACTACTTTAAAAACATGAAAACCACCGGTTTCCTCATTTTTAGGCGATTTTTTGGCATTTTCAGCTCCATTTTATTTCTCAGAGTCTTTTTAAGATCCATCCTTCCGAAACGTTTAGACGATCTGTTTCTACTGACTATTTCAAAATATCTCCAATTCCAAAATATTAATTTTTATATTCCCAAAACGATCAAATTATGCTATTCTGAAAACATGAAAAATTTTCGCATTCGAAAGATTTCATTTTGTATACATAGCCATTCTTATACACAGGCAGACGATTTCTTTGCTTGGCTCGAAGTCTGCTTATAAATCCTCGATTTATTTTTGAGAAGAAAAATTAAACTGTGTAATCTAGAAAAGCAATTTAAAAGGAAGGAATCACAATTTTCCCTTCAGAGCCGGATATAAAGTCAATATAACGTCATTTTCCGCTTGCAGAGCCGAATTTTGTCACACAAATGATAAACTTTTTTGACTCGGAGAAATAAAATGGAGCTGAAAATGCCAAAAAATCGCTTAAAAATGAGGAAACCGGTGGTTTTCATGTTTTTAAAGTAGCACAGATTGTTTTTTTTTATATTTCTACACATAATTATGAAAAATAGTAGGATTATTGAGTATATCAGCGCGTTGTGTCCAATAAAATAAAGTGCGTTATTTCCTCCCGGTTGAAAATTTGTCTAATAATAGTTGACATAATTCTTGCCATAATAAAAACATTCAGCTGGCCGTATGCCGGGGGAAAACCCGTCAGCTGTACATTGAAATAGGCTAGCGGCGGCCACACTACCTTTCCGCGTCACACTTTCACTGTGCCAGCTGACGGGTTTTCCACCGGCATACAGCCAGCTGACTTGTTTTTCTATTTAAAATAGAATGTAAACTAACATCTGTCAAATTTTCAACCGGGAGGAAATCATTGAAAAAAAAATTTTTTTTACATGTTCGTATGAGCAGCTGACGTATAATCCACCGCCGCTTGGCCAGCTGACGGTTTTTTTTTCAAACAAGTACTATGCCAACTATTATTTCAGAAATTTTCAACCGGGAGGAAATGACTGAATTTTTTATTTTTTTTACGTGTCTGGAATGCGGCCGCCGCCCAACCCACCCATGGTGCGGCAGCTGACGATCACCATGCTTCAACACACAACCGTCTTAATCATCTGAGAAATTATGGGCCGAGAGGATTTTGGTCGCAAAAATCTGTCGCTGGCTCCCGGACTATATCGGGCACATAATATCCGCCCACGGAGTCCGAACCGATCCTGAAAAGACGTCCGCAGTCCAGAACTGGAGTCGTCCTGAGAATATCCATGACTTAAGAAGTTTTCTCGGTCTGTGTACTTACTATCGAAAATTCGTGAAGGGCTTTTCTCAAATTGTAAGACCTCTTCACAAGTTGACCGAGACTGGACAGAAATTTCTATGGACTGAGGAATGTGAGGACGCATTCAACGAACTGAAGACGGCTTTAACAACTTCGCCGTTCCTGTCGTATCCTCACCCTGACAAGCCATTTATCCTGGACACAGATGCGAGTAAGGAGAGTGTCGGAGCAGTTTTGTCCCAGGATATAGATGGCCAAATAACATGTGATTGCTTACTGGAGCAAGTGCCTTTCGAAGGCAGAACGTAACTATTGTGTTACGAGAAAGGAACTCCTTGCTATCGTCAAAGCCCTGGAGCACTTCCATCATTACCTGTACGTCCGAAAGTTCCTGCTCCGAACGGACCATGCCTCTTTAACCTGGCTTCTAAATTTCAAGAATCCAGAGGGCCAAATAGCCAGGTGGATACAGCGATTACAAGAATATGACTTCGAGATACCTCATCGGAAAGGAGCATCTCAAGGAAATGCAGATGCTTTGTCGAGAAGGCCCTGCACAGACAGTTGTCGCTATTGTTCCACGGCGGAGAAAAATTACCATCTGAAACATCCCGTTGTCCGCCAAGTTACAACATCGGCACCATCTCAAGATTCCTGGAGTGACGAAAATGTTCGGGCGGACCAATTAGCAGATAGCGATATCAAACCAATTGTGGAATCTATGGAAAAGTCCGGCGATAAGCCCAGCTGGCAAGAAATATCATCTTACAGTCCGGCGACAAAACAGTACTGGGCTTTATGGGCTTCGCTTCGCCTGAGAAATGGAGTCCTCTATCGTAAATGGGAGTCGGACAATGGCAAGATGCTCCGATGGCAGTTAGTACTCCCTCGTTCGAGGTTTCTGAAGGTTCTAGAAGAGCTAGCTGCATAATGGCTTAACTGAGGTCCATTTTGGTATAATGAAGACCTTGCAGAAAGTTCGCGAGCGCTTCTACTGGGCAAGGGCTCGAGGCGATGTCGAAAATGGTGTCAAGCTTGTGACGCCTGTGCCGCCCGTAAAGGCCCGAAGAAATGAAGCCATGGAAGACTACATCGTTATAATGTAGGAGCGCCTTTTGAGAGGATTGCCCTGGACATCCTGGGACCTCTTCCACGAACTTCGGATGGCAACAAATACATCCTAGTTTTCATTGACTACTTCTCTAAATGGCCCGAAGCGTTTCCTATTCCCGATCAAGAAGCTACGACCGGCATAGGTATTGGTGCAAGCAGAGGTATTGGTGCCTAGCAGAGGTATTGGTGCAAGAATGCATTTCCAGATATGGAACTCCTCTGCAACTTCATTCCGACCAAGGAACGAACTTTACCTCTGCAGTCTTTAAAGGACTATGTGAACTTCTCGGAATAGACAAAACCCAGACTACGCCTTTATACCCACAGTCCGACGGCATGGTGGAGAGGTTCAATCGCACAATTTTGAACAACCTCTCGCTCCTGGTATCTAGGAATCAAGAGGACTGGGACAAGAAACTCCCCCTCTTCCTGCTGGTCTATAGGAGTGCCGTCCATGAGACTACCGGCCTCACACCTTCCCAGATGCTGTTCGGCAGAGATCTTCGTCTTCCCGCCGATCTAGTGTTCGGCCGCCCTCCAGATACGCGTTCATCGCCAGAGGATTACATGGAAAATCTCCGGGCACGGTTTGAAGACGTGCATCATTTTGCTCGGGAGCGGATCAACCTGAACACGGAGAGGATGAAGAATCGCTACGACACGAAAGCTACAGTACACGAGTTCAACGTAGGTGACAAAGTTTGGCTATGGAATCCTACTCGACGGAAAGGCCTGTCTCCCAAGCTGCAATCGCCGTGGGACGGTCCTTACACAGTCCTAAACCGGCTGAATGACGTCATTGTACGGATTCGTAAGTCACCTAACTCGAAAACAAGAGTTGTACATTACGATCGGCTAGCCGTTTACCGCGGTGGTAATTAGTTATTTGACTATCAGACCATGGTCACTATGGCGTAATTCCTCCTTTCTTTCAACTCTCATTTCTTTCCTGTATTTCTCTTCTATTCCTCTTTCTTCAACTCTCTTTCACTCACTACTTACGCCATGTTTAGTGTACATATTTGTAATATATTGGTTTTTATTAATGTGTATTTTCTTTATTACATTTATTACTTATTAGTGGAATTGTTTATTATGTCTGTTATTTATTTATTAGTGTGTATTTGTTTACTGTGTTTATTGATTATTTGCTTAAATTATGTTGTTAAGATTTGGTTAAAGGTTGGACACTGTATATACTTGTGTGACCTCCTAACTGGGGATTGTACTGCCCGGGATGTGCAGTCCTTGGGAAGGGGGCAATGTTACGAATTTTCGGGGCAACTCGCTGCTCTGGGGCTTAAAATGGTTTAAAATTCGTATTCTACGCTTCAAATAGATAAATTTTGCTTTTTGTTGCATCAAAATCGGAGAATTAGAACCGGATATACGGAGGTTTCGCTTTTCTGTACGTTTTTCTATGGGGCTTCTAGAAATCTCGAGAAATATTAGACCGAGGGCTTCGATCTCTTCACTTTAGCGGACTTATTTTTGGCGCCAAATTTGGCGATATTTCGCCAAAAGTCGCCAGGCTTGGCGACATTTTGGTCATTTGGCGCGATTTTCCCTATGGGGCCTGTGAAGCTGCTTTTTATGCACCCTAATAACCTAACATTTACAACAACCTAATAACCTAACATTTCTCTTCTATGATCAATATTCTCGCTTTATCTAGAATCCTCGAGAAATAGACTTCTGGAATGCTGCTCGCAGCTTCTGCCTCGGATATATATAGAACCGCACGCTGCTCCGAAAGTTCAGTGCGAGTTGAACGCGCAATGTGTGAAGAGCTCTCAGTACGCTTGCTTTGTGAATTGATAGTGCTATAGAAGCTGTGTTTTAGCTTGCTTTATGAAGGTGTTTTTAAAGTGCTGTGTGTAAATTCTTCATTGCTGTGTCTTAAGGGATTGTGTACGATATCCCTTGAATATTTCCACTGAAGTTTTACCTGTGGATGTGTTTTATTTTATGTGAGAAATACAGCATTTGTGAGAGCTTCTGATCTAAGCGGATTGTTAAAAGCACATTACTGTTTAATTGTGTTTGCGAATTTTGTACAGCTGATTGTTCCACGACGTTCTAGAAGCAATAAAATTGTGTTCCATCCTGACCAGTGGACTTTTTAATAGAACTGTCTACGCCAACTGGACTTTAGAACGACGAACCCCAGGAGTAGCAGAGTAGTTCTGCAACAATATTATATATAATATAATATATAATATAATATAATGTATAATATAATAAATAATATAATATATAATAACCTAGATCTAGTCTTATATACAAGGGGTGATCAAATGAAAAGGTACGAAACGACGTAAAAACGTAACAGGTAAATATTTGCATATTCCGCCATGTGAGAACGTAGCAAGACATCGTGGGATGGGATTGGAGTCTCTGACTGGGATCGGAGCATGCGCGGTAGAGAGCAGAGGTTCTTCTCAAAAGCGGCGTCTAAATGATGCGGCAGTCCGTATGAGGAGAGGATGGCGTTCGCGTTGCAAAATTCGACGATTGAGGAGTAGCGAGGTGTTATCCGATTTCTGACAGCGGAAAGTGAGAAACAGGCAGCTATTCATCGCCAGATGGTGACAGTTTACGGGGAGAAATGTGTCTCTGACAAGTCTGTCAGAAAATGGAGTGTTTTCGTGCAGACCGTGAGAGTGTGGGTGATGATCCGAGAACAGGTCAGGCAAACACTGTCATCACGAGCGATCTCATCGACTAGGTGGACGACCTAGTGAGACACTCCGACGCCTACGCAGGTCATCAAGAACAAAAGACCGGGGCTGCTCACGGAGGGTGTGGTTCTGATCCATGATAACTCGCGTCCACACGTCTCCAGTGTCACACACATGTGTTACCGAATTACTCTGCTACTCCTGGGGTTCGTCGTTCTAAAGTCCAGTTGGTGTAAAAAGTTCAAGTAAAAAGTCACTTGTCAGGATGAAACACAAACTTTATTTCTTCTAGAACTTCGTAGAACAATCAGCTGCACACAATTCACAAGCACAATCTAGCAGTAACGTGCTTTTAACAATCCGCTTGGATCAGAAGCTCTCACAAATGCTGTATTTCTCACACAAAATAAGTCACTTTTACAGGCTAAAATTCCGTGGAAATATTCAAGGGATATAGTACACTATCCCTTAAGACACAGCAATGAAGAATTTACACACAGCACTTTAAAAACAGCTTCACAAAGCAAGCTAAAACACAGCTTCTATAGCACTATCAGTTCACACAAAACAAGCGTACTGAGAGCTCTTCACACATTGAATGTTCAACTCGCACTGACTGACTTCGGGGCGATGCCCGCTTCTATAAATAGCCGACGCAGGAGGTACAAGAGGTTTCCAGAAAAGTCAATTTCTCGAGGGTTCTACATAAAGCGTGAATTTCGATTACGTCATAGAAGAGAAATGTTAGGTTATTATGCGTTTTTAACGCAGGAAAAACAACTTCCAGGCCCCATTGGGAAAATCGCGCCAAATGACCAAAAAGTCGCCAAGCTTGGCGACTTTTCGCGAAATATCGCCAAATTTGGCGCCAAAAATAAGTCCTCAAAAGTGAAGAGATCTAAGATCTAGGACTAATATTTCTCGAGTTTTCTAGAAATCCCATATATTTGAATGGGAAACCGAAACCTCCGTATCTCCGGTTCTAATTGGCCGATTTTGATGCAACAAAAAGCAAAATTTATCTATTTGAACCGTAGAATACGAATTTTAAACCATTTTAGGCCCCAGAGCAGCGGGTTGCCCCGAAAATTCGTAACATTGCCCCCTTCCCAAGGACTGCACATCCCGGGCAGTACAATCCCTAGTTATGAAGTCACACAGGTACCTACACTGTATAACACTTAACAAGATCTTAACAACATAATTCAAGCAAGTAATCAATAGCACAATAAGCAAATACACATTAATAAATAAATAATCATCATAATAAATAATTACACTGTAATAAGTAATCAATGTAATAACAAATACACATTAATAAAATCCAATATATTACAAATATGTATACTAAACATGGCGTAAGTGGTGAGAGAAAGAGAGTTGAAGAAAGAGGAAGAGAAGAGAAAGACAGGAAAGGAATGAGAGGTGAAAGAAAAGAGGAATTACGCCATAGTGAGCATAGTCTGAGCTAATTACAACCGCGGTAGATGGCTAGCCGATCGTAATGTACAACTCTTGGCTTCGAGTTTGGTGACTTACGAATCCGTTTGGCTTCGAGTTTGGTGACTTACGATCCTGTGTAAGGACCGTCCCACGGCGATTGCAGCTTGGGAGACAGGCCTTTCCGTCGAGTAGGATTCCATAGCCAAACTTTGTCACCTGCGTTGAACTCGTGTCCCGTAGCCTTCGTGTCGTAGCGAGTCTTCATCTTTTCCGTGTTCAGGTTGATCCCCTCCCGAGCAAAATGATGTACATCTTCAACCCGTGCCCGAAGGTTTTCCACGTACTCCTCTGGCGATGAAGGCGCATCTGGAGGGCGGCCGAACACTAGATCGGCGGGAAGACGAAGATCTCTGCCGAACAGCATCTGGGAAGGTGTGAAGCCGGTAGTCTCATGGACGGCACTCCTATAGGCCAGCAGGAACAGGGGGAGTTTCTTATCCCAGTCCTCTTGATTCCTAGATACCAGGAGCGAGAGGTTGTTCAAAATTGTACGATTGAACCTCTCCACCATGCCGTCGGATTGTGGGTGTAAAGGCGTAGTCTGGGTTTTGTCCATTCCGAGAAGTTGGCATAGTCCTTTAAAGACTGCAGAGGTAAAGTTCGTTCCTTGGTCGGAATGAAGTTGAAGAGGGGTTCCATATCTGGAAATCCATTCTTGCACCAGTACCTCTGCTACGGTTGTAGCTTCTTGATCGGGAATAGGAAACGCTTCGGGCCATTTAGAAAAGTAGTCAATGACAACTAAGATGTATTTGTTGCCATCCGAAGTTCGCGGAAGAGATCCCAGGATGTCGAGGGCAATCCTCTCAAAAGGCGCTCCTACATTATAACGATGTAGTCTTCCACGGCTTCGTTTCTTCGGGCCTTTACGGGCGGCACAGGCGTCACAAGCTTGACACCACTTTTCGACGTCGCCTCGAGCCCTAACCCAGTAGAAGCGCTCGCGAACTTTCTGCAGGGTCTTCATCACGCCAAAATGGCCTCCAGTTAAGCCATTATGCAGCTCTTCTAGAACCTTCGGAATCCTCGAGCGAGGGAGTACTAACTGCCATCGGAGCATCTTGCCGTCGTCCGACTCCCATTTACGATACAGGACTCCATTCCTCAGGCGAAGCGAATCCCATAAAGCCCAGTACTGTTTTGTTGCCGGACTGTAAGATGATATTTCTTGCCAACTGGGCTTAGCGCTGGATTTTTCCATAAATTCCACAATAGTTTTGATGTCGCGGTCTGCTAATTGGTCCGCCCGAACATTTTCGTCACTCCAGGGATCTTGGGATGGTGTCGATGATGTAACTTGGCGGACAACGGGATGTTTCAGATGGTAATTTTTCTCTGCCCTGGAGCAATAGCGACAGCTGTCTATACAGGGCCTTCTCGACAAAGCATCTGCATTTCCATGAAAAGCCCCTTTCCGATGACGTATCTCGATGTCATATTGTTGTAATCGCTGTATCCACCTGGCTATTTGGCCCTCTGGATTCTTGAAATTTAGAAGCCAGGTTAAAGAGGCATGGTCCGTTCGGAGCAGGAACTTTCGGACGTACAGGTAATGATGGAAGTGCTCCACGGCCTTAATGATAGCAAGGAGTTCCTTTCTCGTAACACAATAGTTACGTTCTGCCTTTGAAAGGCATTTGCTCCAGTAAGCAATGACGTGTTCTTGGCCATCTATCTCCTGGGACAAAACTGCTCCGACACTCTCCTTACTTGCGTCTGTGTCCAGGATAAATGGCTTGTCAGGGTGAGGATACGACAAGATCGGCGAAGATGTTAAAGCCGTCTTCAGTGCGTTGAATGCGTCCTCACATTCCTCTGTCCATAGAAATTTCTGTCCAGTCTCGGTCAATTTGTGAAGAGGTCTTGCAATTTGAGAAAAGCCCTTCACGAATTTTCGATAGTAAGTACACAGACCGAGAAAACTTCTTAAGTCGTGGATATTCTCGGGACGACTCCAGTTCTGGACTGCGGACGTCTTTTCGGAATCGGTTCGGACTCCGTGGGCGGATATTATGTGCCCGAGGTAACGTACTTCCCGACGAAACAAATTGCACTTCGATGGACTCAGTTTCAAGTTCGCCTCCTTTAATTTCTGCAGCACCTTTCGGATGTTCTCTAGATGCTCTTCGAACGTCCTTCCGACGATGATGATATCGTCCAAATAAACGAGACATGCTTCGAAGGAAAGTCCTCTCAACACTGTCTCCATTAGTCGCTCGAATGTAGCAGGTGCGTTGCAGAGTCCAAAAGGCATAACTTTGAACTGCCATAATCCTTTTCCCGTGGTGAACGCAGTCTTTTCACGGTCATCGGGATGAATTTCCACTTGCCAGTAACCACTTTTCAGATCCAGAGTAGAAAACCATTCGTTTCCCGATAAAGTGTCCTAAGTGTCGTCTATCCTGGGAAGAGGGTAGCTGTCTTTCTTGGTAATGTCATTCAGACGTCTGTAGTCAACACAGAACCGGGTGGAACCATCCTTCTTTCGGACCAAAACAATTGGCGAGGCCCAGGGACTAGTCGACGGCTCGATGACGTCATCACGCTGCATCTCCTCTAAAAGTCTGCTCACCTCTTCTTGCTTAGCAAACGGCAGCCGCCTAGGATGTTGCTTGATGGGAGAGTGGCTGCCTGTATCTATCTTATGTTGAGTTAAGCTCGTACGGCCAAAGTCACCCGAAGTTCGGCAGAAGAGGTCTCCAAATTCAGCTATTACTTTCTCCGCAGCGCTTCTCTGTTCTGCCGTTAACTCCACGTCTTGTATTAATTCCTTCGTCAGGCACTCGGAAGATTTCGCTGTCGTTTGGCTGATGTTCTTATTAATGCAGGTAACAGGAGTGCATGTCGCCAACACTTCATTTTTCTTTATCACCTTCGACTTGTCCGTCACATTTACTACTCTAACTGGAATTTCTGTTCTCGACAAGTCCACAAGTGTTGCTCCCACAAGTACTCCTCTGATGGAATCACTATTGCTTGGGTGTTCGATTAATCCAAAACGGAATTTATTGCTTTCTTTTACTGTTCCAGAAATTATTGAATCAGTTCTGGGAGGTAGAGTGATATCAGTCTGGGCTATTATTTGCTGAACAGTCAAAACAGTTTCATTTCTAATATCGAACGCAGCTATTTCTTCTGAGTCTGAACGAAGCTCATTATTCTTAAAGTCCAAATTAAATTTGTGTGATTTTAAAAAGTCCAGTCCGAGAATAAAAGAGTCTGTAATATTGGCGACATATACCACATGGTCGTATCTGGCATTCCCAAACGTGATTTCTACTTGCGCTTTTCCGCCCACTTCGATCTTGTCACCTGTCACAGTCTGGAGGGTCAGCGAGGGCGGAGTCCAGATAATCTTCAAATTTAATTTCCAGATCCGTCCTTATGATGGTTACGTTCGCTCCAGTATCAATCACCATGTGGCATGGGGAACCATTAACATATCCCAGTACGAAGAGTCCATTACTGCCGCCATTCACGATGAAATCTGCAAGACTTTTAGGTGGGGCTCTTGACTATCTGGCGACCTCCGCCCCGCGAGATGGCCACCTCCTAGTTTCCCTCTTTAATGATCTTAGAGTTCTCTTGCTGGTCATGAGACTTTCGACTACAATGCTTTTGTACATGACCTTCGACGCCACACTTCCAGCATTTCACTTTCTTTCGGCCATCTCTCGTTCTATCGGATCTTAATTTTCGTTCTATGAGATCTTCAATTCTCTTCAACCTGTTCTCGACGCTCTCCGTGTCTTTGTCAGCTCCCTCTTGGACCGTGACAGCTCTAACAGCATGCCGATTTTTCCTGACGGCCCGCTGAGCTGCTTCTAGCTTCATTGCGAAGACGAGAGCAGATTTCAAATCCTGATAATCTTCCAACATAAGCGACTTTTGGGTTTCTGGATCACGGATGGCTTCAATAAAATGACGCACCGCCATTTCGTCTCGGACATTATCAAGGTGGTCCATGTAAGCTAGATGACAAAGCCTATCTATGTCCGAAGCCAGCTCTTGAAGGGTCTCGCCAGATCTCTGCATCCTTGACTTAAGTTGGATTCTACTATATTCTTTCTGGCACTTCTCTCCGAATTTCATCTCCAAGGCACTGGCAAGGGCGTCGAAATCTCCTATCTTCGTCGCTCCGATAGTTTGCAATACATTAATTGCATCTCCGCTAAGGGAAGCGGCCAGGTGATTAGCTTTCTCGGACTCGCTCCAACCATTGGCTCTGGCGACGATTGAAAATTGGGTCTTGTAAGCCTCCCAGGGAGTCTTTCCGTCATAAGGCGTTAGTTTCACTGCTGGGTGGCGTGACGACAACCTGATTTTTTCTGGTACCTTTCCCAGCTTTACTAAACTGTCCAGTTTTTCTTCTAGATTGTGATCGATCTTTTCCTCAATCCTTTCCTCGCATCTCGCTTGACTTTCTTCCAGGAGTGATACTCTTTTCTCTACTTCCTCTAACCCGGTTTTCATCTCTTCGTGAGCGGTTTTTAACTCATCTAATCCGGTTTCAATTTTTCTTTGTCCATCTTCCACTTTCTTCTCTAGTCCGACCAATCCGGCTTCAATTTTCTTTTCTAAATCGGTCTGTCCGGCTTTCATCTCGTCTTGTCCGGCTTTCATTTCTTGCATCATATTCATGAGCTTTTGAAGTTGTTCTTCCATTTTTTGTCTAGTCAAAACCATAAACTGGAAAATTAAAGTCTTTCTTTAGAACCCCACTCCTGACACCAAATGTTACCGAATTACTCTGCTACTCCTGGGGTTCGTCGTTCTAAAGTCCAGTTGGTGTAAAAAGTTCAAGTAAAAAGTCACTTGTCAGGATGAAACACAAACTTTATTTCTTCTAGAACTTCGTAGAACAATCAGCTGCACACAATTCACAAGCACAATCTAGCAGTAACGTGCTTTTAACAATCCGCTTGGATCAGAAGCTCTCACAAATGCTGTATTTCTCACACAAAATAAGTCACTTTCACAGGCTAAAATTCCGTGGAAATATTCAAGGGATATAGTACACTATCCCTTAAGACACAGCAATGAAGAATTTACACACAGCACTTTAAAAACAGCTTCACAAAGCAAGCTAAAACACAGCTTCTATAGCACTATCAGTTCACACAAAACAAGCGTACTGAGAGCTCTTCACACATTGAATGTTCAACTCGCACTGACTGACTTCGGGGCGATGCCCGCTTCTATAAATAGCCGACGCAGGAGGTACAAGAGGTTTCCAGAAAAGTCAATTTCTCGAGGGTTCTACATAAAGCGTGAATTTCGATTACGTCATAGAAGAGAAATGTTAGGTTATTATGCGTTTTTAATGCAGGAAAAACAACTTCCAGGCCCCATTGGGAAAATCACGCCAAATGACCAAAAAGTCGCCAAGCTTGGCGACTTTTGGAGAAATATCGCCAAATTTGGCTCCAAAAATAAGTCCCCTAAAATGAAGAGATCGAAGCCCTAGATCTAATATTTCTCGAAATTTCTAGAAGCCCCATAGAAAAACGTACAGGAAAGCGAAACCTCCGTATCTCCGGTTCTAATTGGCCGATTTTGATGCAACAAAAAGCAAAATTTATCTATTTGAAGCGTAGAATACGAATTTTAAACTATTTTAGGCCCCAGAGCAGCGGGTTGCCCCGAAAATTCGTAACACATGGAACTGGCCAAGTTCAAGTGGGAGACGTTGGACCATCCGCTCTACAGTCCGGACATGACGCCCTGCGATTTCCATGTGTTTGGTCACTGAAGAAACACCTGAAAGGGAAGCGCTTCCACTCGGACGACGTACTCAAGGACTCTGTGACGGACTGGGTCTCGTCACGGCCACAGGAATTCTGGGAGCAAGGAACCCATCGGCTTGTTCATCAGTGGGATCGTTGTGCTCAGGCCTATGGTGTCTATTTTGAATAAAGTCTACATTTGTACCCACCTTGTCGTTTCGTACCTTTTCATTGGATCACCCCTTGTAGTATAAGATTAAAATTTAGCTAGTTATTCCAGATAAGAATAAAATGAGCAATGAAAATCTAGTAATGGTTGCTTCGCTATAGAACAGTTGATAATAAGTTGATTTCCTAAGAAATAAACTATCTTTTTTATAAACTGTATGATGCACCCACTTAGACATCTTTTATACAGCTCATTTTGGAACGAAATAAAAATGGTTTTGATGTGGCCAATCCGACCGTATCCGGTCGGATGAGATATCGGGACGGATCCGACCGTGTTGAGATTGGTGGCGGATTGCAGTTTCTAGATAAATCTGTCTATCAAAAGTAGTACGTCTATTATTTATAGTTCTTCTAGGAGCACTCAAAGTAAATCCAATGCTTTACTGTCAGTGGCAGGTTTACACACTTTCACCCAATTTCAAATACAATACCATCCTACTACTGTATAAGCTAGTGGTCCAACGACAGTCAGGTGCCTCCCTCAAAAATTGTGCCAGATATCGCCTGTTTTGTGACTTTTGGAGATAAATGCGAAATATGACATGAAAAAATGTTTCAAAATTGAACCCAAGGAAGCCCCCTCCCCTCCCCGCTTAGGTACATAGTCTTTTTGGAGTTTTTCCATAACCACTAAACTAAAATCTCGCCAGTCTGAAGTACAGTACATCACATCATTTGCCCCAAAATTGTATTAGAAAGTGTTTTATAATTGATATGTTTGTCATGATTTATCTTTCTTGCTTTTAATTATTATTATTTTTTTTTATTTAGGTGCTCCGTCCGAAAAGAATCTACATCCGCTGTTCCACTCTTGCGCACCTACATCACAAGTCACACTGAGAGCATTTTTTAAGCCCCATATACGCCAAAAGTCTCCCAGCATCCGTAAACAGTCCTATAGTGGATAATAATGATCCTATTATCCAAACTCACATTTTCAAGAAAACATGCAACACATTTTTTTTTTTTTTCCGCTCGCAAAATTTATCTGTCAACATTATTTACTGCCAAACTGAAAGGTCAACATAATTTATTTTTGCAGGCACTTTATTTTGATTTAATATTAATGGTTTGAAAGCGAAACAAAATTGCCGTTGTGTTTAGATCTGTTAAAAGGCTCCGATCACGGTTGCCAGATTTGTCTAATATTAGCCAATTTGGCTATTTTTGATCACGCTTGGCTAGAAAATTTATAAAGAAAATAGCCAACCTGAATTTGGCTAATTCTTGGCTATTTTTATTGAGGTTTCTAGAAACTGGCCAATATTAACTAATTTTTTTTTAAGCATATTTGACTCGGTACGTTTTTTGAAGAAACTGTCTAACATTTTTAGCCTTAGCAGGAAGGAAAATTCACTGAATTTAATTCAGTTACCTCAATCAACTCTGGCACTACTGAGAAAGGGACGTGTGGTCAGAGATTTTCAAAGGATGGTGATCGTAATGTAGCGGGATGCAAGGAAGCGATGAACGCAAGTAGACTGGGAACCAACCATACGCGTTCGAATTCTTTGTTTTTAAAGAAGGGAGAGTAGCCTACAGCAAAGCCTTTATATGTACACAATCACTTGAGCGGCATTGCATTACTTAGCCAGTAGCGTAGAAAGGATTTTATTTCGAACTGGGATGAGTAATAAATTTTAAGCTAAGTAAGAGTTTACTTACTTATTCAAGTACAATACTTATTCAAGAACAATAAGTTAATTTAGTTCACCAAAAAAAGAAAGGGGCCAGAGTGGCGTAGTGAGGATTTCTTTTCGTGGATGGGGGTCCAAAATTTTCTCATCTATGTATCAATTACATTAAAATAAGTGAAAAAATGCCCTTACCCGTGTTTGTCTCCAGAAGTCGATCCAGGTATGATTTCTAGGGTCCCATTTTTGTGAAAGTAGCTTATTTTTGTGAATTTCAATACGTAATTTTGTGAATTTCAACACTTATTTTTGTGAATTTTCATACTAATTTTTAATGAAAGTTACTTTTTTTTTGTTAAAATATTTGATAAAACACATTAAAATGTAGGGTAAAATGCCAATGAAGGGCCGTTTTAATCCATTATATTTTTGTGAAAGGGCCTTTTCAATCAATTATACACTGCTGGCCACCCAAATTGCAACACCAAGAAAAACAAGAGATATCACAACAAAATTTATTGTGTAGATAACATGTTGACCAAGTAACAAATGATTAAATTTACAGCATTCTATTAAGCGTGGTTTCTGCCAAAATCAGTACCCAGAGTAGCCGCCGTTGTTGGAGATCACAGCTGCCACACGCCTCGGCATTGATTCAAAGAGACTTTGAATGTGTTCTTGGGGTACAGCAGACCAAGCAGCTTCCACACGTTGCCAAAGTTGATCTGGTGTGACGGCTGGGGATGAACTCTGGGTCAGTCGTTGAGCAACCATGGACCACATGTTTTCTATCGGCGAAAGATCCGGAGAGCGCGCCGGCCAGGGAAGCAATTCAATCTGGTGATTGACGAAGAACCCTTGGACAATGCGTGCCACGTGTGGCCGTGCATTATCCTGCTGAAATATGGCTGTTGGCAAGCCCTGAAGGTAAGAAAGGACAACTGGCTCCAACACCTCGGAGATGTAGCGCTGGCTGGTTAAAGTACCGGCAATGCGTACTAGAGGAGTGCGAGAGAGATATCCGATACCGCCCCATACCATAATACCCGGTGCAGGACCAGTGTGACGGTGCATAATGCAGCTGTTCAGCATCCTCTCTCCACGGTGTCTCCAGACTCGAATCCGACCGTCGTGGTGTTGCATACAGAAGCGTGACTCGTCAGTAAAGAGAATTTCATTCCATTCTGTCGTCCACATCCTTCTTTCATCGCACCATTGGCGGCGGAGACGTCTGTGGTTCCGCGTCAGAGGTAGACAAAGCAACGGACGTCTTGCGGACAGACCATTCTGCTGTAAACGACGTCGAATGGTACGCGCAGACACTGGATGATGCGTTACAGACTGAATCTGCTGTGATATGGTTCGTGATGTGACTGAGCGGTCCGTCACTGCCATGCGTACAATCTGCCTGTCATCACGTGACGTGGTGCACTGAGGTCGATGCGGTCGATCACGTCTGTCCGTCGTACCCTCCTGCACCCAACGATCACATATCCGCATCACTGTTGTTTGGTTTCGTCCAATACGACGACCGATTTCCCTGAAAGATAACCCACAATCTCGGTATGCCACTATCCTTCCTCTGTCAAACTCGGATACTTGATCAAAAGATGATCGTTGTTTCCTACGAGGCATAATTTATCGTTTTTTTGAAAAAAAAGCAAGAAAAACACAATTGCTGTACTTGAAACCGTCGAAATCTCCAAGCCTTAAATAGCGCTTTGAGGTGGCGCCACAGGCGCGCTTGATGTGCGTCTGCGCTGAAATTCTAATCATTTGCATATCTCACCTCAGCTAATGCATGTTGTAAATTTCATATTATTTGCATGCTTCCTTCAGGGTGTTGCATTTACGATGGCCAGTAGTGTATTTTTGTGAAGGGGTTGCAAAATGGACCCAATTTTTGTCTACATTGACCCCCTGTTCTCTCTAGTTTCGGGAGAGAGCAGAGCCCGATTATGACAAAACCGGGGCCTGGGGCAGAAGTCTGAATGGAGGTCCCCTACATGTTGTTACTGTATCTGACAACTACTTTACGTACTCGTATTTTTTCTGTGTTCGCATATGAATCTTTGTCATAATTAAATGTATCCAACACGAAGTATACCAATATTATTAGGTTGTAACGAAAGTTTTCCGCCATCGTAAACATCGTAAGTACACAGTTCGCGTTGGCGTATTTGCTCATATTTTGTCAAACGATTTTTGGCATTTGAAAGAAAGAGACTTATTTTATAACACTGTGTTATGAAATCTGTAAAAAAATATAGTTATCATTAAGTACAAGGTGTGTCAAATGGAACTATCACTCTAGAGGATTAGAACCATCATGTACTTCCAGTTGTGTTGCAAAAAGTCAGCTACAGAATATCAACGAATAAGGAGTACAGCTTTAAATACTATTGTTATATCACGTGACACTGTGCAGGTTTGGTACCGAAAGTTCAAAAACAGTTATCTAAGGAATTGGAAGTTAGTTTTTCAAGCAGGTTTGGCGGAAAACTTTCGTTACAACCTGATACATAAATGAGAATGCTTATAAACATTATAAACATATGAAACATCAGCATTATGAAATAAGCTTTATTAAAAATGAAGACTGAAAAAATAGAACTAAAAGCCTGACTTTCATTATATTAATAATCATAATCGGCAAATTTCTATTTATGGGTGCCCCATTCTCACTGGTCACCATGTAGTCACCATATAGTCACTTAAAAACATTAGTGGGTCCTGAAACTTACCACGTAATCACTTAAAATCTAGCAGCCATCCTAGTTACCACTTCTTTTTGCAGAAATCGTTAATCTGCTATGATATTTTTTCTATGGAGGGGGGGAAGTAAGGGAAAAAAAACGATTTTTCTAATTTGTGTGTAAATTCATAACTGAAAAAAAAATAGGCATTTACTACATTGGAAAAAAACCCCTTAAACTAAATTCATATACTGCAATAATTTAGGGGCCCCTTTTAATCGGGGCCCCTGGGGTATATGCCCGTCTTACCTCTGCAATAATCAGTGCCTGGGTGGGAGCCCCCCCCTTGGTAACGCCACTGTGATGGGCTGCAGTTCCCCACCTTCAGAATAAAATCCTGTCTATGTTACTAAGATAAAAGAATTCCTCAGTCCATTCGTATTTAATGTACAGTATGAGGGATTGTTCATTAAATTATTAGGTACTTATTTTGTTCATTTGCCTTATGACCGATTTTGTTTTTCTTTGGGGGCTGAACATGTACGAAATTCAAGAGCAGAAAATAGAAGTTTCTCTTTGAATTTTTAAACAAATGTTTTAAAAAATTTTGTGAGAATGTCGCCCCTCCCCTTTATGTAAGAAAACGTGTCCATACTCTATTCCAATTTCAAATTCTGCTTTTAAAAGTCTAATTAAAAATCCAAAAGATGGCGCTGCAATCGCTGGTTTGGCTATTTTTGGCTTATTTTCAGAAGCCATTTGGCTATTTTCATAAATTTTGATCTGGCAACCCTGGCTCCTATTTCGACGCATTCTAGAGAACATGATACCAAATCCAAGAAGTAAGGATTGCCAATTTCTCAGAATTCTTCGCAAATAAACTGTTAATACCCTCAAAAGCATGAAACCGGCTTTTTCTTTTTTAAGAGGTATTTCGAGGAATTTATAATGATGAGTCCCATCCAGTGAGTGGTTTAAATCTGAGACTCCATGGAAACGCTTTATGGAATAGCCCGGGGCCTTCGGAATTAGTAACGGGCCTGCGCGTGTATTTTGATGAGCCATCCAAAGAGGCCTACGGATGCTCGAGTCTTCGCGTATACATCAGGCATTTCTCAAGCTTCCCAGTGCTTTCAAACGTTATTTAATGTAGTTTTAAGTAGTAATTGCGTTACTAATTTAAGTAAGAATTCATGATTAATTTGTTTGCTATGATACATATTTACATAAAGAAAATAGATGCATATAATTTGAAGGGAAAACAAAGTAGCGCTTACTCTCGTGATTCACGATTGCTTATTTTAATTTCACAAGTGGATATTTAATATACTTTAAAATAACTAAATACACAAATGAGAAAGACATTTTTATAATGAATATTTCATGAACGTAGTCGTATTTCCTACGTTATTTTAAACAATTCAACTTTAACAAATGATGTATTAAAGCGCATTTCAGTGTTTTCGGGATATCCTGTATATTGGAGAAAATTGATAAAATACGCTCTATAGCGCGATCCCCGAATTAATTATTCTTTAATAAAGATATTTCATGTAGTATATATTATTCTTTTGTCCCTTTCTCAATCGAACTTAGGAATTGAGCAAGCATTATGAACGCTTATACAAAACTACATTTGAAGTTTTTGTATAAACGGGCAAAAATCAATAATTTATAATTTACTGTATTTCTGCACTGTACCAGATGTAAGTCTGAATCACATAATCAAGGCATATATAACTGATAAATAACATTTTCAACTGGCAAAATTAAATTGTCTAAATTGTATCACAACGTCATGCTTATTTACAAGAATAAAAACTACTCAAGTAATACGATTTCTGATTAAAATAATTTATTTATAAATAACACATGAGTAATTATTCACTACATGATTTACATACATATTTTTAGAATTTCTAAATACATTATAAGCGTTCACTTACAATCAGAGCAAACATTCAGAGCAAAATGTTCGAATTTTAGGATAAATTTTCATGAAAGAAAATGGCGCAAGATTCACAAAACGATTACTTACATCTAAAATTCTTGAGTACGACAAAAGTATAAAAAAATTGTTTTAAAATAATAAAATAATGTAACATTTAGAATACTTAGAATAATAAAATAGAATACTGTAACTGGGGAAAACAGGCCTCAATGATAAACTCATAAGCAGGCCCGTTGCATAGCGATGGCCCCGAATAGCCCCTTTGTTTCATTGTTACGTAACTTTTAAGACGTTGCGATTTTCCGAAAATATGAATATGCATGAGATTTTAGGTCCCTATTATTTGCATGTTGAATTTTAGCCGTATTAGGTGATGCTTTTTATTGCAGAGAAATGACACAAAATAGCCGTGTCGGGACACCGTCTTATCGTCAAAGATAAGAGGGTATCCTGGACCGGCTTTAGACGTTTTATAAGAGCAGGCAAGTAAGGATTTTATACTTCCTTCCCAACAGAAGAAAACAAAAAACGTTATCCTAGTTATATTTCTCAAATATTAAAGTATAAAAAATCCTGTTTTATTCTTTGTTTAATCCTTTTATTATGTAGATACTCAAAATTATATTGCTAAATCATCTTTATTTATTTATTTATTTTTGAAATATAAAAGAGCTTGTTACTTGTTACTATTTTTAGACAGGCTGTTTCCAGACCCGATATATTCACTTGTCAATCGCAGAGAATTTTTACAGCTGTCTTTGTGATAACCTAGATGAAACTGACATTTAAAAAAGCGGACAAAAGCATTTATATAACTCCTAATTTGTGTAATCCCTAAGGCGTTCGTATGATAGCAATAGGATATATGCCTGTATCTATATATATTTTCCCCTCTGATAAAGGTACTGTATTAATTTTCTTATGATTTTGAGTATAATACACATCTTAACCCTTTAACGTTCAACCGTTTTCACATCTAAATAGAACAACTTTATACAGTACCAGAAGCAGAAAAAGCATACACGTTGCCATCTCTTGTGTTAACTACCAGAAACATGGCCGTTGATCGAATTGCCCATCACGTGCTACATATGATTTTTTTTTTTGGTGGGGGGGGGACTCAGCCGGCTGTGTGCGCGCACAGCCAGCCGTAATGTGCCGAGGATCTTCATGATATATGTGCTTCGTAGGACATAGACACAGGCTCCTTAAATAATTTTCTTTTTTTTATATATAATGAGTCACTGTACAGGGTGTCCCAAAAAAGTGACCTAAGGCTATGATTCCTTAACCCTTTAACGCGCAGTGTTCCCGCTCTGGGACCACCAAACTCTGACGTTTTGACTGTTGCCAGTCACGAAGAATAGATTTGATTTCTATAAAAATAGTTGCGGGTGACATAGCTCCACGAGAATCCTTTACTTTTTAGCACGTCCTTTACCGAAAAAAATGGTCACGATTATTTTTAACAGCACTGACATCTGCTGAAAAATGGAAGAATGCCAGAACAGCTAGATATATTGCCCAATGCTGAAAAACGGGCTGCCGTTGCCATCGCTCGAATTATCTACCAGCAAGATGGCGGACGATCGAAACGTTCATCGCGTGCCACAGATCTAGAGGTCCTTTACTGACGCAGCTGGCTGTGCCAATGGGAAAGGGTTGCGCCTCAAAAGGTTAAATATCGATCGTAGACATATACAGCGAATTACGAAGTTACTTAAAGGAGGGAACAGAATTTTAATGATATCGATTAAAATTTTCAGCAGATTAAACCTAAATAAATACAGAATTTTAATTTTTATACGGCCCCCGTATAAAAATTTTGGTGATGTGTAAATAAATATAATGCTTGCTTAAATCGTTTTTCAATGACTTTAGAAGGGTAAAAATCACGTAGATGCGTTTTAGGGGTCGTACACAAATTACAGAAGAAAATAGTGATTGTATAAGTACAGCTCTGGAAAAAAAAAGGCCCATCTGCACTTTATTCAGCCGTCGTTCATCGTACAGCAAAGCTACATATACCAATTGTTTACGAATAACGTACACTGTAATTTGATATGCATAAAATTTTACTAAAGGAGCCATCTTCATATTTAAATACGCATCAACTTTATTTTTTTCAATGACAACACCTAAATTTCACTTCATATATAAAAAAATTAGATAGTTTTAACTCCGGATAGCAATTGTCAATGCATTTGAACTAAAAATGAATGAATTGCAAGCTTTCGAAAATTAATTTAAAATATTTTTTCATACTTTAATTCTTATCTCTTAATATTGATGTTATGAAGCTGATTTTTATTCCTACAATTAGAATTAAACGGTCCAAGCAATTTACTGCTATTATAACACTTTTTAATAAAATACCAATTTGAACTGTGAATTATTAAATTAATATTCGAAAGAATATTACTTGTGACCTAGCCAAATTTCAACCGATGTAGAAAGTAATTGTACATGGCTGTGCAAAATTTCAAAGTTTAACGGTTAGTAGTTCATTTTATAATTATTAAAATGTCTTATTTAAGGAGTTACGGTCATATTTAAGGAGTAAATGTCTTATTTAAGGAATATATAAATTTATAAAGGGATAAATTGTAGAAAGTTTTCTTTAAAATGCATGTCTATTATATAAATGTGAATGTTTGTATGTTTGTTTGTTTGTCTGGGAACTCCTTCCACACCGTTCGACAGATCGGCTTGAAAATTTTCGCATACGTATAAAAACGACATAGAATAGTTCATAATCAACTTTTCAATTCTGAAAACTCAATCTTTCTACGAATTCTTTCGATTTTTTGATAATTTTCACCTTTAAAAAGCTTTAACAATTTCCGATTGTCTAAAAGTGATCATGTGATATACTATCTATATGCTGGCGATAGAAATAATTAAACAAAGTGGCATATCATAAATGAAATGTCGTCATTTTGATGTCACGAGTTTAAAAATGCATTAGAAACCCTAATTAGGTTACCAAGCTTTAACAAAATATTACGCCACGAGCGAAATGATAAACTCTTATATTATCATATGCTGTAGAAAAGTAAAATAACGTGTGTTTTCTTTCACTAATACATGTTAGATTTCGCAAATGAGAATGACGCCATTTTGAAGTCATGAGTTTAAAATGGAATTAGAAATCTAATGTTAAAAGGTTAATGTTAATGAGGTTAAAAGGATTTGATGTAAGTATTTACTATTATAAAAATTCAAAATATTTGTTTAATACGCCAGCCAACCTTGGCGATTTTGTGAGCATTATGAGTATTCAGGAACCATAATAACGGAAGGAAACTTGAATTTTTTAAAGTTTTTAAAGGGAAATTCAAAAGTCGTCACAAGGTGTAAAATACTTATTAACATAATACATAGTATTCGATATCGATTTGACGACGGCCCTCGTATGTATTCCCAAAAACACAGCGAAATGTCGTCAAGTTTTGGCGACTTTTGGCGGTATAAATATATAGATAAAGCTCTGTTGCAAGTGAGAGTGTTTCAACGTCCTAAGTTTCAATATTACTTCGTTTGAAAACTACTGTGCGAAATAACCAGACTCAACTACCCGGTTCAGAACGTGACGTCATAAATTAAAAATTGCATGAATTACGCTTTAAAAATGTGGAGAGATGTTTTAATGGCAACCATTATAAAAAATATTTATCGTTTATGCTAATGCATAAATTGCAAAGAGTAGAAAAGCAAGCATTGGTTTCAAATATCTAAGTTGTTTCTTTAAATTGAGCATTAAATAGACAGAAACGAAGATAGATAATATAAGTAATAGGTAGTATTATAATAGATTTGTTAGGTTAATATGAATTAAAGAACACTATACCACGTTAATAAACATTTACTGAAATTAAAAGTGTTCTATTCCTAATTTTTCAGTGGTCGTCTTACAACTAACCGTCTTACAACTATAATCCTACTTTGCGTTAATATATCTCGCTATAGTTTCAACAGAAGGGACTACCTGGACTTTTTTCTTTTTTGAAATTTTGTTACGATCATATTTAAAAAATTATTTCTTTCCTACCATGCGAAGAACGGGTAGGAACGCAGTTAGTTTATATATATATATATATATATATATATATATATATATATATATATATATATATATATATATATATATATATATATATATATATATATATATATATATATACTAGCCGCCTCCGGCGACCAGTTGGTTCGCCATTTAAATAAATCTTGTTCGGAGAAAATCCTGTTCCTCACCGGTTTCCTTGGCACTGAAATCTCTCAGATTATGAATGGAATTTAAAATTAAGATGGTTACAAATAGGAGCGGCGCTAGGGCAAGTGGCGGACGTTGCTAATGCAAAAAAGACACCCCTTTTATGCTCTACTTAGTTTTTGAGTTGGAATGACGGCCCTTCGAAGTCGGCGCCCCGATGCAATGCTTATCGTGTCGGGACGCCCCTGGTTACAAAAATAAGATGGTTAAATGATAAGAGCCTACAAAAAGGAACAAATTATTTTCGTCCTATATTAATTCTGAAGAGCTTCTGGATATATTGGCCTTTATCAAAAATGGAAAGGAAAAAAACTATGAAAATCCGAAACACTTTCAGATTTTAAATACGCACTAAAGACCCGCGGATTATAATACTCTTATTAAAAGCGTATTATAATCCATGGGTCTTCCCTATTTTCTTTCCTTATTCCATTAAGTTGGAAAGTATATCATTATTGATGAGTGTGATTAAGCACAATTAAAATTGATATTTCTAACAATTTTCTTTCTGGATGTAATACATTAGAAATAGATGGTAAAAAGCTGCATAGAAAAATGTACAATTCGAACTGAAATAAAGTTAAAAAACTCATTCAGGTGCATTCATAATTCAAGTAGCAAAAGCAGACGATTAATAGCGCTTGGCGCTAGAATCACATCTTCTCAAAATCGCACATCAACGTCAACTATTTTATTTTTCGCCAAATTAAAAAGTTGCACATTTATTTTCGGAAAATTTCTAAATTCTATTTTTCTTTTGAGTATAAAACATTTCATTCCTGCTCTGATTTCACATGCACGCGGTAATTTAATTAAAAAATAACTTTACAAATAATTTAATCTAAAAAATAGTTATTCTTTTATTTTTATTTCAAGAGTCTGAATCATTTAATAAATTTGCCAATTCTGTTTTTCTTTTTAGTATAAAACATTTCATTCCTGCTCTGATTTCACCTGCACACGGTAATTTAATTAAAAAATATAACTTTACAAATAATTTAATTAAAAAAATCGTTATTCTTATTTCAAGAGTCTGAATCATTTAATAAATTTGCCAAACATGGCAACCTAGACAGCTAAATTCTCCCTCTTTCCACTGCAGGGTTACAATTGCGAAATGGCGAGAACAAAAATGATCATTTTGAGACAAGTCTTTTATCGATATCTCCTAAACTAATTCGAATTTAAAAAAAAATCGCTTCGAGGTGTGTCGAGACCAGTCTTGGAGAATTTCCGTACAAAATTTGGTAGGTCTACGATCACCCGTTTCGGAGCTACGCGAGACACAGACAGACAGACAAACTAACGGAGAGTTTACATATTGCTTTATATATATATATATATATACACACATATATATATATATATATATATAATGTAAGTTAAATTTATTTTAAAAAAAATAGTAAAGTTTGAGGTATTAAAAGTAGCAATTTTGGAGCTAATAAATTACAAATTCAGATTTTGTCGTGCGAAAAAATTTGTTCGTGCTTTAGTCATAGTAATTTCGTTTCGTAGATAATTTTTCTTGTTCAAAAAATAACATAGCCCTATTCTTGCCGCAGTGTATGGTTTCTTTCGTTGCACTTTCGAAAAATCTACAGTTTTTATAAGTCTGGCAGTGCGCCTTATGTGATACGCTCAATAAAAGTCAATTTAACAAATCAATGTTTTTAAAAATTATTATTGTTTCCGTCATTAATGAATGAACATTTAAGAATACATATAAACTATGATTAACTAATATTTCCGAAAAAGAAAACTTGCCAAGTATAGGGATTTAATACATTTTTCTGTATTTTTATTGCATGAAAATTATCTATATTTATTTTAGTGGAAATCATTCTTATACTTCGGCTATTGCTGAGTAACTTCCATGCTCGTATTGGTCAGGTGAGTAAAGGATAGCTTCTCACTCTTAGCAATGTTTCTGTCAACATTTCACCTGTCTAAGAAAACCTTCAAAACATCCAATAAAAATTTCAAAATAAATTAGAAAGTGCTCACGAGTATGTGTGAAAGTTTCACATGAAAAAGAAGTTCATTTAGAGAAAACACCACTGTCTTATTACTTAAAGATCACTAATGCCATAATTAAAGTAATTTATAGTAAGATGACAAATCTCGATACGTTAATAAAACTTTAAAATATTCGATATTTTTTTAGAACAGTACAATAAGAACAATATTACATTCTGTAATATCATGCAAAGAATATTAATACTAATATTATAAAACACCACGCTTAAAGGTCAGTTGATTAAAGCACAGCCAGGTAAATTATATTTAAAAATTCTTTATTGTAAAGAAAAAATCAAAAATCATAAGTAAGTACTCTATTACTTCCGTTAAATTGAAACTGTAATTTTAAATTAATATTTTCGACTCGTAATGCAATTAACTCTCTCTAACAGCTAATGCAAATTATCAGTATACTCATTTTAAATATTAACTTTCTCAAAAAATATAAAATTTGTCTTAAAAGTTATCAGTAAAAGTTTGTTTATTACACAGTAAACTATGATGCATTGCCTTAATTGTTTTGAAAATTTTAATATTAAATTGTCGACTTTAAATTAGACGAGATGATACAATTTTTTATGCTCTCATTACAAAAAAATTTAAGCCTAGGAACATTATTTTCCCTATAAAAATATTTCTTTTAATCCTTTCGAGCAAAATTTATATAAGGAGAAAATTCGAAAGTGAGAATTTTATTCTATAAGTGCCTGGCTATATGGAAATAAATATATACTGACTTAAATCATTTTTCGATGCCTGTGAAAGGTAAAAAAAAGTCACATCGGATTATCCTAATTCAGACATCGTACACAAATGACGAAATAAAACAATGACTGCCTAAGTACACATTACATTTGCTATTATTGGTTTGTATAACCGCTCACCAACTTTGTTTAAACATATCTCTGAGCCGTTTCATGATGGCTGAAAGTTAATGAATCACCTAACTAATGCATATGGCACAGTTTAATAATTGGGAAAATTTTTGTACGGGGCCGTATAAAAATTTCAATTTCATATTTATTCAAATTTAAACATACGAAAATTTTTGGGACTGTTAATTATTAGGAGGAACCAAAGGCCAAAGACGTATTGAAGTGGGGGGGGGGGTCCAGACCCCTCACCCGAAATTTTGATTTTTGTTACTAAAATGATAGTGTGATAGTGATATAGTCTTTTTGTGAAAAAAATTGCCCCTTTTGTCGTTTGGACCCCTTCCGAAAATTTCGGACCCCCTTCCAAAATGTTTTCCTGGATATGTGCCTTCCAAATGCATCACTTAATAAGGGCAAAAGGGGCCACTTGTTCGACCCCTCCCCAAATTCAATGAACTCAGATTTCACCTATTTGAAAATTGTATTTTGTATAGAAAAATTATCATATTGGAGCATAAACTTAGATTGGGAGGAGCTTATAAAAAAATGATAATTTTGCCTATCCAAAGTGAAAGCCAAAGCATAATATTACCTTTCAGCAATCTCTTTCTTTTTTAGAGGGGGGGGGGCGAGCCCCCTAGCCCACTTCCCTGGATCCTCTACTGACAACAACTGGGTTTATCATAACTACTTGTTTTCTTTTTATCCTTATTTGTACAACATGAAAAAGAAATTACTAAGGCTCTTACAGTCTCACCCACAGTCCTCGAAAGAATATATCTGGATACGCACTGGAGAAAAGTAGTCACCAAATAAGTTCTTGCCTTCTGTTTCTAAAGCAACATCAAAAGTTTCACTCAGCAATGTTTCGTTTTTCTTAGAGTCTTCCTTCTTTGTTAAGAAAAAAAAAAAAAAAAAAAAAAAAAAAGAAAAACCCTCGATACTGTGCTATTCTAACCTTTTTTTTTCTAAGGACCTATGGTAGTTTAACAGAAATAAGGACTCGTAAAAAACTCATTATGCTATATGAGACAAGATATACGACTGATCACATCCTGTAAATTCTACCGGTTAATAACAAAAAAGTACCTTTCTCTACTAATTTTCAAGAAAATGTTACCCTCCCCCACCTCCGCCTTTTGTCTTGCTCTGATTATTCATATACCCGGATCTTTTATATGTAGGTCTGTGTTTCTATTCCTCTGAAGGAAATGGGCGGAAGTCTTTTGTGAGGCATCTTCTCGAGTGTTCTGTCATGGCAGAAAGGGCGAAATTTGAACTAACCACTCTTCTCGAAACCAAACCGAAGAGCGACTGTACAGTTTGCGCGGTCTTTAAAAGAAATTACTCAGATAAGAAGACCTAACCTAGCAATTCTCAACCTGTGGGTCGCGACCCCCAAGGGGGGCGCAGAGCGTTTACAGTGAGGGCTCGAGAAAAAACAAAGAGCAAGTAGTGATGCATATGTTTTAAAAAATCATCTTATTTATTCTTATTTTTACTCAAAAATATATCCATTTTCGCTTAAGATGTTCATTCAAACTTTACTAATAACATTATTTAGAAAATTCGACTAAATGGTCATTGTTAAAGATTAAAAAACTGAATGTATGCTGAAAAATGTGAAAGAGGTGGGGGCGCCACAGTAAGTTAGCCGTTGCTGGGGGGGGGGGGGCGCGACGTTAAAAGGTTGAGAACCGCTGACCTAAACTAATGCTTAAACCTAATGCCTTGGGCAGACAGCAAGATAAGAACCCGTCGTGTGAGCCTCTTCATAGAGGAGCATTCGACTCCGATACTGCATTGTCCAGTAGTCTTTAAAAAAGAAATATGTACCCTCCTCGAAGTGAGAGAAAAAGTTGCTTTGGGACGTGACTTCGGCTATCTGTTCTTCTTCTTTTTTTAACTGTTAGAGCATTTTAAACGAAAATTATACAGTATTCCTCTGTCTCCCTCTGTCCCCCCATTTAAAACATTGGGGGGGACGTGTCCCCTGGTCCCCATAGCTTGCGACGCCCATGCAAACTTGGGAAATACATTGAATTTATGAAGCAAATGTAGAGAATTTCAGAAATTTCCAGATATGGAGGTTTTTGAAATTTCGACTGCATTGCAGAAATTGAGTTCTCTAACAGCTTGCTTACCGTCAATTCACAAGTCAAAAAATAGTAAATTTGTGTATTTTTTTTATCTTTTTCTTTGTGTGTATCACCTGAATATTAAAATTAGTAACCAGACGTTGGATGATCACACAGCTATCTGTAACCGATTATTTTTACGATTATTGCTTGTTTTTCACAAATAGTGTGGTTTGTACACGTTTAAATTGGGGAAAAAAGACAGAGCAATGCTGATCATAAAAAGAAATCAAATTTTCAAGAAAATTCGAAATGACGTAATTTAAAAAAAAGGATTTCTGTGAAATTTATGAATTATCATTTTTGTAAACGATAACAGTCGATTGTAATCGGTCGCAATTCGGTTTCAAATCTTTTATCACAAAAAAATAAGTAAATAAAGTTCAGGTATAACATCATTTTATGAAAACCTTTTTGTAAAACTTATAAATTATATGTTGCCTGAACAATTTTACAGTCATTTACAATCGTTTGCGCTACTGTTGCAATTTAAAACAGTATTCACTTATTTGTGTGAAATACAATGTGAGTTTTTAGGCTAACTGTTTTAGTTTTACCCCGCTACCACTACTGAACATTTCTAAGATGTATTTATGTAGTTATGTTTTCGTAAATAAAAGTTGCCTTGTGAAAGGTTAAAAAAAATGTGCCGAAAATATTAAAACCCGAAAACGGCCCACGTGGTACGGTCCAGAACTCGAACTCTTTCCCCCCCCCCCCTCCCTAACCTTCCCGGTGCTCATGCGCAACGAGTTCCCTAGTCATTTCCGAAAATTGTCGGACGTCTGGGGCCGGTTACAATTCCTCTTTCCGTAAGAAAAAAAAGGAAATTTAAAAAAAAAAAAATCATCCGAACAGGCGACTGGTCTGCGTCCCTACAGGCAGTCACTGTCGGAAACAGACTGGTCACACCTAACAGTCCGTCAGAGAGAAGAGAGAGAGCGAAATCCGAACTCAGGTGGCGGGTCAAAAGGTCGCATCGACCACGTCCCTTCTTCCTCCGTCAGGGGGGTGTTTGGTTTTGGGCGTCCGATCCCTCCGTCGGATGGTGAGTGAGTGCGGCGGTGTGGCAGGTCGATCCGCATTCTCTGCAACCGCCGGCTGCGCAGGCGCGGAAGAGGGAGAGAGAGAGAGAGCGAGAGCGAGAGAGGAGGGAAAGAGAGAGAGAGAGAGAAAGAGAGAGAGAGAGAGAGAGAGCGAAAGAGAGAGAAGAGCATCTCGGGGCCCCGAGTGTGTGCAAGGCGCGACGAGAATCCAACCCGGAGAAGAGGAGAAGCAGGAGCCCGGCGTTGTGCGTCGTCTCTCTCTCTGTGTCTTCGGTTTCTCCTGTTCGGGCAGCAGCATCCATCGGCGGAAACCCAGGCAGTTTAGTTCCTCGCGAGGTGGTGTCCCTCTCGGTGGTTCCGATCCATCCGTCGTCTTCTTCTTCAACGTCGTGCGTACGGGGTGTGTGTCGTGGTGTGCTGTGTTGCCCCCCCCCTTTCCCCCTCCGCAAGCGTCGTCGTCACCGCGTACGACCGTGGTGGTGGGACCCCCGAATCTCGCCCATGGATCCCCCCCCTCGGCGGGGCCCCTGAGGAGCCCTCCAGGCGCAGGGGCATGCGCCCCCCGTCGTCCAAGATGGCGGGCGTCGGAGCCGCCGCCGCGTGATGGTCGCCCCTCGCCCCCGCTGCAGAGGAGGACCCCCGGAGAAGGCGGTCGCGCGGGTGGGGGGCCCCCCCGGCGGCCGCCGCTAGCCGGGGCCCCCGCCTGCCGGATGTGGACGGGTGCCCCGATCCGGACTACGCTCCCCGCTCCCCCTGCCCCCCAGTTCCTACACCAATGAACTATGAGATTTGAGCATGGGAGTCATCGCACCGAGTGTCTCGCTGCTCTGATCGTAGTACTCGTGCTGCTGCTGTTGCTCTGCTGCCGCTGCTCTGCCTCCTCATCCGAACAGCGTACCACGTCGTCGTTGTTCGGGACCGAGCTGCTGCTACGTCGTGCCCAGTGCCTTCCCCTGGACGAGGGCGTGGAGCCCCGGGACGCGTGCCCCCGAAGGGGCCGTCGGTCCACCGACACCCACGTGCGCCTGCGGTTCTGTGACGCCTACGAGCCGGCCCGGCTCCTGGCGACTACTGACTGCGACCGGAGGGGCCTGGATAACCTGCTCCGGCTGGACGAGGAGGCGAGGAGGGCCGCCGCCCAGTTCGGACGCATACTCGATCGCTACGACTGCGAAAACGCCAACTCCGTCTCCTGGACCTGCAGGGACTGCGAGGTAAGTCAGTCACTCCGTCCGTCCATCCATCCATCCCCAAACCAGGACACCGCTGGCGTAACTGCCCTCCCAACAACAACAGCGAAAAGATTAGATTTAACCTATGAGCCGAGAATAACATCACGATTCAGGTCTCTCCCCTTCAGAAAAGCTAACCTAGTTACGCCAGTGATGTACACGGATCGCAGTTGCGATGCTACCGCAAAGATCTGGTCAATGGTAGAATTGCAAAATCTGGTCTTTTTGATCTTGATGAAATGACATTGATTCGGAATAATACGGCAGTCTTACGAAATCATTTCTGTCAAGTATGTAAAAATGCTGTTGATTTCAGTCGGCTGCAATCGTTCCGAAATGTGCTAACCGACCAGCAAAGAGTCACGACCAAGACTCGTTCACGTACTACACAAGCCATCTCCCCTCCGCCCTCAACCGAAAAAATCCGCACGAGTATTGCCCATCCTGGCTGAAATGGCCGCAACATTCCTTCTCACCCTATCTGTAGTGCTGTTCATGTCCGAGCGAGGATGTTGAAACGGACGTACGTATACATCCAACTTTTTCTTAAAGATATCGGTTTGGGAGTCACTCTTTCCTCGGATGGAATCGATACTCTTCTTTGGTCGATTGGATTTCTGTCCGTTTCGGCGCATATTCAACCCACAATAACGATTATCGAAAATGTACCAGGCCCACTTTGTAGTTGACATTCAGACTGATTATTTAGAAAAATTACCAAGAAGTTGGTTGATTTTTATACCACGTTCAGATAACATTACTCTCGTTCATGGCACAACTGAATTGACCGCAGACACTTTTGTTCCAAAACTATTTTACACGCTACTCCCTATAACAGGGTGGTTGGTGTATCTTCTATATACTCATATTTCTTAGCCATTCAAAAGTTTTTGTGTCATATTCTGTATTCTACAATCCTTAACACGAGGTTTTCCTCCTGCCTTTTAATTTATATCCCTTGCTTTTCATTCCTCCTAAATTCGAGTATACTATCTGAATCACTGCTTTCCACACACATTCACTCAGAACTATGTAAGTAACTAATTGATAGTTCTAATTGAAGTATTGGGAAATCTGTAAGACTGAGTAGATACTTGTTTCCCATTTTTCTTCTCCAACCAATTGCTTCTCGGCATATTCATGTAAGTTCCCTAAGTGAGTTTTAGATATTTTTTAATCAGGAGAATCGTAAATTCTTTATAAGCTAGAATTCTAAACGTTGAGATTTTAACAATATCTGCTTTTATTTATTTATTTATTTATTTTAGAGTCGTATCGGCTTTTTTCTCTTTTTTTTTTTTTTCGAGTGAAATAGTTGTCATATTTGAATGTAAAATATTCGGTTTCATTGCACATTACTGTATAACACTTTTCGCTTTGGGTGACTGGATGTCTAAAAAGGGAAGAATAATATGCAATATAAATTAATGAAGCTCCAGAAAAACTGATTGCATGCTATGCTAATAAGTTACATCGAAATATTTACCAAATTTTCGATAAAATATTTAAACTAATTTATTTTTCAATTATGCAGTTCGGCAAGCAAAACAAGCGAGAGGTGTAAAATTATGTTAAGATATTAAATAATGAGAAAGTAGTAATTTAAGTAATTTATATAAATACTATTCAACTAACATTTAAAAACAAATTAATGTGGAATGAATATGTCAAACTTTTGAGCAAAAGTTTAGAAAGTAAAAGTCTCAATGTGATAACCAATCAAATTGGCTCATAATGTAATGCACATACTTCATGTTCCTCGATAAAATTTAAACCATGGATTGCCCTAAAATTCCAGACGCCGAATCCGATGTTAAAGCTTTTGTACACAGGTATCGGGCTATAGAATTGCCGAAGACACATCTCGTGCGATCGGCACCGTTGTTGTGTATAGCTAATTCGATAAAACGATTGCACCAACTCACGAGAATTAATTTCAGCCGTGATTCTATCCCAAGTGCGATACCCCCGAGTACACTAAGTGAGAGTACTTTCTGATGAAAAAAAGAAGTATATATTTTTTTTTCCCTCTCTACTATAGCCCTCCATGTTCTTTGCGGAGGAATGCCGATCAAATATCGACCGGCAAGTTCTCGAAGCTCTCACCGAGTGTGCTTGCTCTGTTTGGCCGCACATCCGAAAGAAATCTCGAAAATTTCCCCTTTTATGTATATTTAATCCGCGCTGTCCACAGAACAATAGGCGTGGAATCAGAACTCATAAAAAGTAGACAAGGAAAACAAGTGGGGAGGATGTCACTGTAACGGGAATCATAAACGAACGCTTCGGGACTTTCTGTGTTGTAACGAGGGTCGTTTGAAGGACGCGGCTCTCCCATCCACCATCCCACCCCCCACCCACCCGCCGTCTTTTCTCCCTCCACTCTCCCTTCCTCCTTCTTTTTAAAGTTTCCGTTCGGCAAAACTGACCGGCCGGTCGTCGCAAAACCGACGGCGACCAAGATAGAGAGAGCGTTTGGGGGGAAAACGAAAAAAGCGATGCTGGGCCGACGAATTAAAAAGGAAGAGTGCGGCAGGGAAAGTGGTTTTAAAGGGGTGGCGGGCAGGGTTTGCGGGATGCTACAAATAGATGTCAACATCTGAAGAAAGGGGTGACAAGCGAGGGAGGGGGGGGGATGGGGTGATCAGATGGAGATTTCGATGGCAGCGCCCCCCCAAAAACCTGCGTGCGCAGCTTCGAATTTCTCCTCTGCGACATCCCTGACTCGACTGGAAGAAAATTTTTGCTCTATAATGGCACATTAATGCTTGATACCCTGCAATTTGAAAATGAGAGGGGCTCTAAATTATTGCCCGCTAAGAGGTTTTACTTTTTAGGCAATTTGTTGAGGGGGAGAGGGGCGGGACATTGCTAGAGATATCGTCTTAAAAAATTTATTAGTTCGGGTTGGGCTCACAAAGCGGACTGATGAGCATGATTTTTTAAACTCTTTCACCCACATTGAAGAATAAATTAATCTCGAATTGTTTATGAAATAAATGTCAACACCTGTACATATTGATATCATCATACACTGGGTCAGGTGCCTTCGAACAATGAAAGTACCAACAAAAGATGACCGTAATTCCATTTGTAATAGCTCCAAAAGTAATAACTTTTAAATTTCGCACTTCTTGGCAGTTGGTTTAGAAAGATTTGTTTAGTCTTTGATAGCTCTTGGAACAATTCTACGTATAGAATTAAATTCTTAGTAAATGAAATTAACTGCTTTCCTTTACCCCCATCTATTTAGTCTCTAGCGTAGCATTCCATGTAAGATATGTATTGTTAGGTTTCTGTCATTTTATTCACAGGTAAAAAATAGCCTGTTATTAAAATGACGGAAAATAATTTTTCTGAGACATATTTGACATTAAAATTTTTGTTTTTATTTGCAGAATTATGCAGTTAACAGTGATAATTTTTGCAACTTTTAATTTTTTTTTTCTTTTTATGAAATGTGCAGCAAAATGATTTGTCGTCATTTAAATTATAAGCTATTTTTTATGTGTATATCAACTTTTGTGTTAATATGTTGGATTTTTCACAAGAAATCTTGCGTCCAAGACTAAATACAGGCAAAAAATTGACTCTACTAGTTTTACTTATAAAAAATTTTATTTAATATGTAGAAATGTTCCAAGAGCTGTAAGTTTTAAAAACTATTACTTTGGAGATACTGTAACTGAAATCATGATCATTTTTCGTTGATATTTTCATTTCTCAAAACATTCCTGACTCCTTGACACATTCAAAATACATTTTATTCTTGAAAACAACAGCATTCTTTACAACCTGATATTTTTTACAGAGCACAGCACTGTCACGTAGAAAGTAAAATGCGATGGTCGCAGTTGTCCTGAAATCGCTGCAAACCCCGAATTTCAAAGCTGTCTAAAATGTTCTAGTATTTTTAGCAGCTTATGTACAGTTTTTCTTCAGTTTTTTTATTGAATCCTTTTAGAAATTTGGATAATGAAATAATTTTAGGTACGTTTTTAAATATCGGTATTTTAGGACAATTAGTGCCCCTGAAAATGTCAGAAAGTGCAAAAAAGTTAGAATTCTTTATGAATACAATGATTTATTAACAAAATTAATTTAAATTTTTATGTTGCAGATCTGTAAGATACAATTTTAAGCTATATAAATTAATCATAGTGTATTAAAAATATTTGAATGACTATTTTTCTTTTAGAGAATAACGTGAGCATAAAATAATTTTAAAACTATGTGAAAAATATTTGATATTTAACTAATATTGTA
Organism: Cheiracanthium punctorium; assembly: GCA_038373885.1. Lineage (NCBI taxonomy): Eukaryota > Metazoa > Arthropoda > Arachnida > Araneae > Cheiracanthiidae > Cheiracanthium > Cheiracanthium punctorium. The sequence goes on from JAWZYV010013271.1 coordinate 206,160, forward strand.
ACACAACACTGTTTTGTCCTGCAACAGTCACACTATTAGTTATTGCAGAACTTAGAGTGCTTTTTCATGTCAACCGTACTAGAATGTTAATGATTTTTTAAAAAGTTTTCAGCTGAAACTTTTCAGAAACATTTCGGTAACACGTTGGTATACTACAAATCTATTTTCAAGTAATACAAAAATAAAAAATAACGTTTTATTGAACTCTACAACAAAAGCATGCTATCCTCTTTTAATTAAAATTGTGGATTAAAATTTGTCACTATTTAGCATTCTACCCTAAAAGTCTTCTCTTATAATTGCCTACTGAGTTATCAAGAGGTTCCCTCCCCCCATAAAGTTATATATGAAAATGTGCAGCACTTTTACAAATTTGTATGAATTTACAGAGAGTGTTTCTCTGATTAATATTAAAACTGTTCAACATTAGTGCACACTAGTATTTTATTTTACTATTCTTTTGCCTACAGTTTATGCAAGATAATGCGATACTGACCAATTCAATTTATCTTTTATCGATAAAATGAATATTTTCTTATAATACTGCTTGGAAAGTTTTATGAAAAAGTTTGAGATTGTTTGATTGATATGATGATGAGTAAATATATAGTTTAGAGTTAATTTTTTAAATTAAACTACGCCATTTTAATTATTTAGAGGAAATATTATTAATTTCTATTAACATTATTTTCAATATCTGAGTATCATTTTAACTTCAGCTAGCGATTATCTGAAATTTCAAATTCCATCATTAAGCTCTTGTATATTTTTGAGTCTTGGGTAGTTTATATTTAATGTCAATATGGTATAGAAATTAATTATATTTTCTATTCTATAACAATATTATGCTAGTATTTTAATAACTGTTCTACAATATATAATAGCTATGATACTTGGATAATGAATTATGCATTATAGAAACTGGGGATATTTTCTGTAACATTTTTCCCCAATCTGTGAGTCAATAGAGAGTTGGCTTTTGAAGGGTATCTACGGTAATCGAATTTACTATGTAAAGATGAATGTTAATAATTTGGTTATGGTATCACCTTGAAAACCGCTTGCCAAACTATTTTACCTCCTTGTTTTATACGCCAAGTACTTAGTGAATACGGCAGTTAGTGATTTGCATGGGCACTCATTATATATCACAAAAAGTGAAATTTCAGTATTTAAAAAAAATAAAGTTATAAATGTCATTTCCAAAGCTTGTCCGAAACTTCAAACCTTATTATTTGAACCTTTGTTTTAAAGACCTGAAAAACTTTAAAACAAGGACCAACAATTACCTAAATATCATTTATCTATTTTCAATATATGTGGAACTTTAGATATAAGAGGTTAACATCCATTAAAATTGCTTATTTAAAATTTGTCTCTAGAGGTAACTATCATTACCAAGGTGTGTAATATTTTTGTTGTTGTTGTTGTCCACAAAAATGACACTGCCATAGTTATTGAACAGCTAAAGGAACAGGGCCACATGACCATACAAGCAGATTATGTCTGTTTTTGTTTAAGTAAACAAACATTATTTAATTTTGCTGTTTTTTCCCCAAATTTATCGCGAGTGTATTTATTATGCGTCAATACCAAGTTCATTATTACTGAAATACGTAATTAATAAATTTAAATTGGTTGCAGGATTTATAAAGAACTTTGGTACTGCATTCAAAATAAAGATTGCATTGGATTTAAATTGTTATAATTTAGCCTAAATAGGCTTAACTTTAAAAAATGTCATTACCAAGGTGCTCTGAAAACATGAAAATGACTTTTAAGGGAAGAGTTTTAAAGTAAGAGATAGTTTTACACTTCAAGAAATGCATATAAATATTGCTCATTTGATAGTGTGAGTATTTTATTCTATGGTCTAATTTAGTCTTGCATAATTAAGTTATCATTATCACAAATGTTACTATCATGACTGTCATTAACATGCTTCAGTGAAAAATTCAATATTTAATTAAAATAAGTAATGCTGCCAGAATTTTCCCTCAGCGGTAAAGTTCAAAGGGAAAAAAGGGACAAAAAAGAAGAAACCCCCCCCCCTTTTTTTAATGTGTGTGTGCGAGTATGTCACTCTAATTTAGGAAAACCTGGACCCCTAATTCCCCACCCCTCGGTTACCCCACTAATTAAATCTATAACTCAGGCAAACTATATCTGCTGGTAATTTTCTTTATGATACCATGCATAGATAATTGCATTAAACTAAAGAAATTGGGAATTAAAACAAACAAAAATTATGTTTTAAAATCAAAATCGCACATTACGGGAGACGGGGGTACACCCTAGTAGCACAACTAGTTCAAAAAACGTTCAAATTACGTTGGAAACACGTTTTTTGACGTTAAAAAACGTCTTTTAAACGTCTTTTGGACTAATTGTGCTACTAGGGCAGTGGGCCAATTTTTAGATTTTTAAACATAATTTTAAAAATACTTTAAGAGCAGAAAATCAAGCTAATGTATTATGTTTTCTGAACTATTGGCTATCCTAATTAATTTTAATTCAATTCTAAGAAAAGTTTTTGTACAATAAAAATCCATTTTCTAAAGTACATTTTGTTGACCCACTGAACCCCATAAAGGGGTACACTGGGTCAACAAATGAGGTACAGTGGGTCAGCTAACGAGAAGCACGATAAAAAAATTTCTTTCACTTGATAGTTAGTAATTTAAATTTTTTATTGACTGACAGTATTTAGTATTAAGTTATAGTAGCTCAAAGTTTATGAGGTAAATTTTAATTTCATGGTTCCAAAATATACACACACTAAATTTGTTAATAAAATTAAAGAAAAAGGTTTTAGTTAGTTGATAACTTTTTGAGTCCTGTTTAGTTTAAAAAACTTTAGTTTTATAGTTATTTTTAAGACATAATATCAAAAACTGTTATTTTACAATAACTATTGGACATTATATAGCTGAAAATCTTCTAAAGTCAACTTTGTCAGTGTTCTCTAAGTTCTTTTTAATACATTTTGTTCTGGCAACTTTCTCACAATATCTTTACTGCTGCTGTATAAATCTCTGTCTCGTCAAAGATAAGTGAATAATCTGGCTGAATTCCTTTCGTGTAGTGCACTTCACATTCATTTTCATTTTTGCGTACAACTTCAGTAACATAGTGTTTAAAACTTCATTTTTTCTTCCCGTAGACCTTGAATAATACGAAATCTCTCTCTAGCTTGAACATTTAAATCTTCTGCATCTTCAAATTCCAAATCCTCAAATTTAGATCCACTAGAAGATTCTTTTCATTCCTCCTCTTCTTCAGTTGAGCTCTTCTTGTAAAATTGCTTGCAATTTTTTCTCTCTCTCTTGCTTCATGTCATTAGGTCTTCTTTTTTTCAATCATCTCATTTTGGATTGTGATTCTCACATGTGTATATGTAAGAATTTCTGGTTACTTTCCGAACATGTACCATGTAAGGAAAGTATTGTAATCATGAAAAAATTCGACTTCGAGATTTTGGTGTTTTTACACGTTTTGAGGGCTTCTGAATCCATTTATGCTATTTTTACGAGATGTATGTATGTATGTGTCTATGTGTGTGTGTGTATGTGTGTTTGTGTGTATGTGAGTGAACACGATAGCTCCTGAACGGAGCATTCGATTGAGCTCAAATTGGATATATATCTCATAAACCACCGTCGCAAGACCGGTATTGATTTTGGTGTGTATAGGACTTAATAGTTTTTCTACAGGGCTACGACAAAGATTTCTTTTACATTATGGCCTATGGGGGGAATTTCTTAAAAGTGCGCTAGCGTTTAAACGGTAGATTCGATTGAGCTCAAATTGGGTATATATGTTATAAACCACCATTGCAAGACCGGTATTGATTTTGGTGTGTATAGGACTTATAGTTCTCCTACAGGGCTACGACAAAACTTTCTTTTATATTATGGCATAATGGCATATGGGGAGAAATTCTTGAAAGTGCGCAAGCGTTTAAACGGTGCATTCGATTGAGTTTCAATTTGGTATATATGTTTGAATTATTCATCGATTAAAATTTATTTAAATGCTTGGTAATGATCTTAATCGTAAGTGTTCGGAAAGTCGAGTGGAGTCACTCCAGATTTTTTTTATAGTTTGCCTGTCAGTTTTTTTTCTCTTTTACATCAGAGTTAGGGAAAGGCTGTTACCTACTCTGGTGTCATTTATTGTCTTACATAATTTTCTTGAGAAACTGAACATTCTGTGGCTGATGTGGAAGACTTTTGTTTAGATAAATTTAGATCATTTAAGCATTAAAAAGTATGAAACTTACAGAACAGTAAGAAACTTAACGAAATATGTCAATGGGGACACAATAGATCATTGACCCACTGTACCCCATTTCTGGTGACCCTGTGTGCCCCATATGAACCAATGCATCCTTTTTCACCTCAAAATTACAAATAGTTAATGTATTCATTTAAATACAAGTTAATGGAAAAGACGGTTGTACGCAAAATTACTTGAGAAAACAGGGATTGCATAAATACATAATAATTTTGATATTATTGGCATTGTATAACACTTTACACCCTTTTTGTTTAAACATACCTCTGAGCCATTTCATGATGAAAGGCTGAAATTTCGTACATCATGCAATTAAGTAAAACTATATAAACATACCACATAACTCCTATTTATTTGAAAAATTTCAAGTGTACCAACATAAAGTCTTACTTTCATGCATATTATCTGAAAACAAAACTGTTCTTTCTTTCCTCCACAATCAAAGTGAGATGTTTAACTTTTTCCACAGAGTTGTTTGATACCTACTTTAAATAATTTTCTCATTTGAAAACTATTCACTGAACCAGAAATATCTTCAATGACCCACTGTATGCCCGCTCTCCCCAATCTGAGAATGACCTCTTAATGTGTGTGCTATTTTAAAAGTTCTATATTAATTTTAACCTTTGAATACCAGATTCTTTAGCATTCTAACTATCTATTTTTCCTCGGATTAGCTGAAGAAGGCAGACCCTTTGTAACGACCGAAACATTAATAATAGGGTACTATTTTTTAGGTATTATACTATTTACAAGTTATTTATAAATTTTCACCTTTAAACACATCATATTTTTTAAGAATACCTATTAGGAAAGATTTTTATCAACTCTATATTTCCTGAAAAGTTCTCAGAGTGGCATTTGAAATAAAACAAATTAAAACTAATGTAAAACCAGCAGCTTTTACGTAACTTACGGAAACTTATTACGGTACATACAGGTTGTCCCAAAAACGCTGACCTAGGCTTTTATTAATTAAATATTTCTCTCGATTGCAAATGTATACAATAAATTGCAAAGGTAAGCGGGGAGGGATACAAAACTTATGGTATCGATTAAACTTTTCGGGGATTAAATATAAATAAATTTAAAATTTAAATTTCTGTACGGAACGCTAAAAAAATCCCAGTTAGTAAAATGTACCCCACACATTAATTGCATGATGGACGAAATTTCAGCCTTTCATCATAAATTGGCTCAGAAGTATGGTTAAACAAAAAGGGTGTAAAGTGTTATACAATGCCAATAATATCAAAATTATTATGTATTTATGCAATCCCTGCTTTCTCAAGTAATTTGCTTACAATCTCTGACACGCGATCCTCTGATGTGATTCTTTTTTTCTTCGGAAGACATTCAAAAGTGGTTTAAGTCAACATATACTTCTTTTTATATGTCTAAGCAGTTTTGTGATGGATGGCAAAAACTTCGTACATCACCTAATTAATGTATGGGGCACAGTTTGCTAGCTCTGAATTTTTTGTTTGCTGGCTATATTGACTTTTTATTTATTTACATTTTGACTCCAGAAAAGTTTAATAGGTACCATAAAATTCGGCTCCTCTTTTGTAACGTATCTTTCATATAGGTTAGGGAGTAACTAACTGCTGAGTAAAATTGTTAATAGAGAAAATTTTTTATTTTCAAAATTAACACTTCATTTTAGTGGAATGAGATTTTAAAGTCAAGAGGTCATGCCTCGCTTGCAATAAAATTTCGTGTCCCGCAATGTCGATATTTTATTATAATGGTTTCAGAAAATTTTGCACGATTTTCACAAAATCTAAAAAAGCAAATAAACATTTAAAAAAAAAAGAATTTTTTTAAAGTTGAATAACCAAAAATTTTAATACCTCCCGCAGACGGCCTAAAGTGATGCCTCCTCGAGGGGGGAAAAAAAAAGAGAAAAAGAAAAGCAATTTTTGAAAAGTTTCAAAATTTATTCATATTTTTCGAAAACATTGTGGCATTTATTGTTTGAATCGTTGCTGATCATGTTACTAAATTTCATTCTATCCTATTAAGACGTTTTTGAGGGATGCGAGAACAAACATTTACACGACTTTTACAAAATCTCAGAAAATGTGACATATTTAAAACAACTTTACTACTAACATACAACTACTAAAACAACTAACATACATTCCAAATCTCGTTCTATTCTATTGCGTCTTTTAGGAACGGAACAAACATTTACTCAATATTCGCAAAATCTCAAAATCTATTTTTTTTTTTTTAAATTCAGTGCCCATAGTTTAGTTCAGTGATTATCTATCGTGTCACCATACTTCATTTCTTTCGCTTTAGTCGTTATTGTGTGATGCGCGAAAAATATTTACGCTGTTTGAAACGATTTTCGCTAAATTTAAAAAATCTAATCAATTTCTTTTTTTTAATTCGACTTTCATAATTTAAGTAGCATGCTCATCTATTGCGTCATCAAATTTCATTTACTCGCTTTAGTCGTTATTCATTGGCTTTAGTCATTTTTACGTGATTCGAGAACAAGAAAAGCGTCACGGACAGAATGACAGACGGGCAAACATTTTTTTGACGATCGTGTCGGCTTCCCAGGCGCTTGAAACGGATAGAAATCACAAAATATTTATATAGTAGTAGTCAGAGGCGTAGCCAAGTGGGGGGTTAGGGGGTCATAACCCCCCCCCCCATGAGGAATTTCTTGCCATACAAAATGTATATTCCTCACTACATTATCACACACACGTATACATATATATGAGTTGTAGTAGTCGTAACCCCCCCCCATAAAAAATTTCTGGCTACGCCCCTGGTAGTAGTATATAGTAGTAGTAGTTATATAGTAGTAGTATAGTATTGTATAGTATATTTATATTATAGTTCACCAAGTAATATACAGACAAAATTCTAATTTTATTTATATAGATATCTATGACCAATACTTAAGGAATAAAAACTTGGGTAAGTGATTTTGGGACACCTTGTACATACGCGGTGATTCAGAACTCTCGTGAATATGTATATATACTATATGGGAGAATCAGAAGGAGTGAGAGAGTGGGAGGGATGGGACACCATGAACATAACTTTCTTAAGTTTAATGAGGCCTAGCAGCAGCATATTTTTAAGAATTATTTATTTTATTGATAGGTTGTGTAAACGGGTGATAGAGACGGAACAATTTAATTTGGGGAAGAATAATAATATGAAAAAAATGAAATTTTATCTTCCCACAAAAAGAACTTACTTCCATTATTGATAAAGATATTACTGCATCCACCAAAGACGGTTGGCGTAAGTAGTCACGCAGAGACTCATTTTTCGTTTGATTGGACATTATGTTAGATAAATATTTGTCATAACATGCAATAGACCTTGAAAACATACAATCTCTGACATTTTTTTTCTGTATATTTATAAAAATTTTGTATAAATTTCAACTTTTAGAAACATGCTCATTACCTCCATCACGCAAGGGAGGGGTGGGATATTTTTCTTACAATTGGCCTATATAATTAATTACCATTCAGTTTATATTTTTTAAATATGTTAAAATGTTTCAAGATTTTATTTTGAAACTTTCAAAGTTGTACCGGGTGAAAATGATTTGGAAGAAATACTTCTGTTAAAAATGTCTCATCTTTTCCGACTCTCCCCAATATATGTCTTAAAAGTTGTTATTTGCATTGTTAGCGTCATAGCTGCATTTTAAAATTCTTTCAAGTCTTACACTTATTTTGTGTTTTACAGAAGGAGAGTTGATAATTTTGACGGGGAGATAAAATGTTTTTAGCCAGGATAAGGTGAACTGATTAAAGCCATAAAAATTTGGAAAAAAAACCTAAATATTCTTAGGTACATTAACAAATAAAACATAGCACATACGGTTATAATCACATAAATAACTAAATATATATTCATTTATACATATCATATATACCCTGTAACTACTCACTATTTTTATTTTAATGAGCTAATTTAAACAGTATATCATAAGTATTCAAATATGCTTGACCTCATTCTAATAGTAGTGTTTACAAATTGCTCAAATTACACATTGAATTTTATACTTTTTACTAGAACTGCTACACAGCTTCTTAGATTTCACACGTCCATATTTGTATAATGTTAATTACAATAAGTGATATATTTTAATATCTTGATATTTTTATTAAGGTATATACGTACGTGCTAGAATTTTGCTCAGAGAAATTAGTTGATTTCCTCAATTAAATCATTGTTTTTCTTATTTGCATTGTAAATTAATTTATCAAACTCTTTCACTTAGTAAAAACTATCATACAATCATTTTTTAGTTTCAAAGTTTTACATGTTGTGAAATTTTACCCCCTTTTATCATTAAAAAAAATTTATGTTTAATTTTAATACGCAGTGCTTGTGCCAGGATATTTTCCTGGATTTTGCAACAATTTCATGCATTTATAGTAAAAATTTACTGACCAGTATAGCGTTTTCTACTTGCACAAATACTGTTATCTCCATTTTGATCTTTACTTGGAAATACTCCTTAAATAGCAAACATGGGCGCCCATGACTATGGATAGGGACATTAACACCCCCCCCCTCCGTGCAAACAACCATATAGGCGACCACGGACTGTAATACATAACCACATAGTTTTTGTTTTATAGCCCCTTGCTTACTATCGGCGTAAACCATTCATTAGAACTCATTTGTGTTCATTGTATATTTATACTACGAAGCTGCTGTAGAATGATTCCTTGATTTGTAAGTTTAGCCTTTTTACTATTATATACTGCTCTGTAATACGATGCAGCTTTTAGCGCTTTTATTATAGAATATTGATTTCTTATTTTTTATATAATATTCATTAATATTGATGCATTCAAAACCTGGCCATTATTAGGCAATATCCTCTTTAATAAAAATATGGATATACACATACACACATAAATTGTTTCCTTATTGATATACATTTTTTCGATATACACGGTGGTTATAATTAAACTTCGTGTGCAGGATTTTACAGCTAAAACGGGAGAACGGATTGTAACTCATTTTGTTGTATGTATTCAAGGAATTTCGAAAACAAATTTTAGCTTTAAAAAATGCATGATAATTCCCAACTTTAAGAATGGAAATAAATTGCCCTTTTTGATCAGTACTTCATTTTGTATATAGTCTCAGAAAATATCTAAATGACCACTTGTGTAAAGTGTTTTAAGTCACTTAATGCTGTTTCATATCGTGGTGAATATTGGCCGTAACAATATCAACCTTACTCTAATTTCAGTGTTTTTGTACGTGCAAAGTTTTCCTAAATATGAATATAGGGATCTGGGGGCTGCATACAATATTTAGATTGGATATTTTTTCACTAAATGTTTTTCTAAATTATTATTTTAGCTGAAACCCTTTAATATCTTTAGTCTGCATCTAATTTTGACCATTTTTGTAAAACGAAGCATGCTTATGGGACTAACGGTTGTGAAAGTAAAGGCCGGTCAACTTATAGGTGGATATGCTGAACATACTGTTCCCTAGCTAAAGCACGCCCGTGGATGCAAATACGCATGCGCTAACTGAACGAGTCCAGTGGGAAAATAGGGGTGAGGATACGAAGCAGAGGATTGTATATATTGGAAATTTTTTAAGTACTCCTACAGAAGAATTATAAATACTTCCTAGACTTTTTTGGATAGAGAGCATTATTTTGGAGTACTTTATAGCATACCTTCTTTTTTTTTTCTTTTTTCTTTTTTTTAATGGAAGAAATGTCTCTAAAATACGCTTGGAACAATGACTGCCCCAGAGCGTAATGTCGTGAAATTCTTTTGGGTGCTCCTGTAAAAGAACTAATGATATGTATGGTTTTTCCATAGGATACATGGCGCAGTACAAAGGAATAATATACAATTAAACTTTCCCTTTCTGCAGTTGAAACGAGTAGGCGGATTGCCACCCAATTTGGCATATGGACTGTACACCGGATGCGCTCCAGGGTATTTCTTAAAATAGTTCATAAAAAATCCACCCAGTGGCGCTTTGCATGATGAAATCAGCTGAAATAATTTGCTAAATTAGTTAATAAATGTTTAAAAAAACTATTGAATAAATTTCAAATTTGTTTATACATTTCGAATCAGCCAGTTCCATTGCTAAATTTGCTGCTTTTTTTACGCGAAGGACCACTTGGTGAATATTTTTGAGCCAAAATTCTAAATTCTTTCAGCGCATCTCACGTGTAGCCTATTAACCCCTTAATCTTCGCTCCCGTCAAAATCACGGGCTAAGCTTTCTCCCTCTATTTCTCGTGCCCGTCAAATTTCCGGGCAATACTGTTCAAAAAAATGCGCCAGAAAGATAAGAGCGTTCCAATTCTGATGCACGGATTTTTTTGTAATATATAATTTTACACAACAGATGACAATACCAGAGTATTTTTAACTTAATTCGGAGATAGTTCATTTTTAAATACAGGGTAGCGGTACTCAAACACACGTGTATTTGTGATATGCATTATGCAATCTTAGCTTACTTTTTTTTTTAATTTATGTTCAAAGAAAATTTTAGAATTGTTTACTTATTTTACGTAGTAAGTTTAATAAAAATTTCTAGTGTTTAAAACATATATTTTTAATGATTCCCTGCTTACTACAAAACACACATTCAGTCACAATGACCCTGAATGTTGGCTTTTCCAAAAAATTATTATTTTTTTTCTCTAGTGCTTAAAATGTCCAAAACCTTAAAATGAATAAATATACTATATATGCACTTCTTTTATACAATTTTCTGGAATAAAAGAAATAAGCACTTTTATGACCGTTTTCTTGAAAATAATACGGCGGTTAAGGGGTTAAACCCAAATTTGATTCCAATCCGCTCAACTGTGGAGCCAGGGGAAGTTTCATCTCAACCATCCTGTATATAAATTTCGCAGAAATTTATACCTATTTACTGGCGTCAGAAAACAGACCGAAATCATGTTGGTCCTGTCCAAACACCTTATTTGCGTGACGACGAGAACTCAAGGTATCCCTTTCCCCCCCCCCCCCCCCGTCCAATTGCGTATTGCGTATAGCGATTTCATACGCGAATTCCTCGGCAGTCGATGCGTATATTTACGGCCATGCCGAAATTACAGGCATTTTTTTTTCAGCTTTGCTGGTGGGGAGGGCGTTCAGAAAGACTTCTCGACGAAATGTGAACTGTACATGACCTTGACACGCATTACAGATTCTGGAGGGAGCGTTCGGAATATCATGCCGGCTTTTATGACCTTCCTCAATCGATACCTTTGCGCCGTGAGAATTCGGCGCGTTCTAATCTCGCTCTGGGATTCCAGAGTCTCGGGAGGTGAAAGGGGTTCACAATTAATGATCGAAAAATTTATATCGGTTAATTCATTATCAAAATTAATGCGTGGCATGATTTAATTTCCTTGGAGAACTGGTATTTCCTCGTATAATTTATTTTTATTTATTTTTTTAAAAGTAAAATCACAAGAGTGATGTTGTATGCCCGAGTAATTTAAGTAGTATGTTTAAGTTCTCGAGCAGATAATACGTAAAATTCTGTTATACATATATTTTCATATAAGTTCAGATGCACCATACAACCCAAGCACTTTTTTTTTTTGCTTGTCCCGCAGTCGTCTGAGCGCAAAACTCCGTTCCCATAAGAACACGGGCAAGTGAAGCAGCATCCGAGTTGGTCAGTGCTTGGGAGGGTCAACTCCCTCTCGGCTCGACTGCTGTGGGACCTTGTACGCTAAGGGGAGCGGGTGCACGTCAGATCCGGCGTGGCTCCAATGTCCTCCAAGTTGTTTAAACAATACCTCTGCAGGGTTGCCGATTTCAGGTGGTGGTGGGTCCCTCATCTGCAATCGGTTCAAAATTGGGGACCAACAAGTCCAACCCCCTCGGGGGGGGCAATGGCACCCCTCTTTCCATGGATAGTGTCGTCTATCCATGAGCACAACAACAACGTTTTTGCTTCAGAGCGTTCACGGGCAGAGTTGTAGAAAATAGAGAGTTTTTGAACAATGGTTTCACTCACGGTAACGCTTAAGTTAGATGCCATTGGACAGTACAGCGCATGCGCCAATATAAAATGCGAAACGTGGTTGATGAAAATATTCCGAATAGCGGATAGTGTAAGCGTTGACGTTGGAAGTAAAGGTATGCAAAAACTCCCTATTGGATAGGGGGTAGGCTTTAGCGTAGGGCAGGGAAAGTAATATCTTGTAAGCACGAATCGAAATTGTTGTTCTTAGGAAGAGAATTCTGAAATTAATTTTACGGATCTTTAGCCGGGAATCAGAAATTGATCTCTTTTTGGTGACGCTGTATTTTGAAATGTACAAAAGTTGACGTAGCATCATAAATTATAAAAAAAAAAAGAGAGATTTCTGGGCATGAAATTATTTTGAGCCTCCAATCTGTCTGAAAACAATAGGCAAGCACAAGAATGAGGTGCGCCACATGAAACTATCCAAAAAGCCAAGTTTGGCGCATGCGCCACGATTTGGCCACCCCTGCCGTAGACTGACAGCACGTTTTCACTGCACACAGTGTAGGATTATGTTCCTCAATAACGGTCCTACATAAAGATTTATTTTATTTATTTATTTTCTTTTCATCGCCGCTGTAAGTTTCAGTATTACTCCGTTAGAAAATTACCCGAGTAAGATAACCGGTATTTCTGTGCGGCAGTGAAAAACGAGACGTCATAAATTTAAAAATGCGTGAATTCGGTAAACTTTGACACAACATTTACGTCGGATTCGCTATTACGTGCGATTCTAAATAGCTCCTCAAGATGAAATTTTGACATTTTTTCATCGGATTAAGATGAACTATTTTCTTCTGCTGAACCATGGTGGATTTAAATAAGAATATATAGTAAGTGATCGGTTTTTCATTGGCCAACGGCTACTTTTTACGGTATTTCATGGCGTTTCATCGCTGAACGAAATTGAGTACTTGTCCCAGAAACCAAAATTCCATCTAAAAACGATGCCCGGGATGTGCCCAGCAGACAATGGGTGAGCCAATGCCCATAAGACAATGCTTGGGATTTAATCTAGCCTGAGTAATCAGGTCAAATGACTGAATTTTGACATAATACAATGAACCGAGGAAGAAGCCAGTGGTCCGCATATCAGACAACGCTCTGGCGAATGGTACTTTAGACAGTTTCACGTTCAGTGAAACCCTACGTTCAGGGGAACATAACCTATATTGTGGTGGTAACCCGAGCTGAAACTTTTTTTGTGTAAGGTTACAAATATCTAAGCGATAAATAATTCTACGTGGGTTAACATATATCCCTCCTTACTGCAACAAAATCCTCAATTATTCAATGATTATGCTCTAATTCATTCATACTACTGATAGCCTTTAGCGATTATTAGAAGCAATATAAACGTAGATGAGTAAAATTATTTTGCACGAGTTTTTTAAAGCGATATAATATACAAATTATTAACCTTTAACACTTACTATTAAATTATAAAGCATTTTTCTGGTTTTTAAATTGGATCACTGGCGGCCTCCTCTAAAATTTTCTGAAGCGTAGAAAATTCTCTAGATAAACATAAAACAACGCCCTTGGGCTAATAACTGTTAAAAAGAAAATTATACGAAATATGCGCGCAAGATAAGTTGCGTTGTTATCAACCCACGAATCCCTCGCAGCTTAAAATGCCCCCACGCACTCTTTATAAATTTTTCCTTTAGCGAGATAAACCACTTAGACAAAGAAAACATATCGCTTTGATCTGACAGCACAAAATCCAAAATTCTAATGTAAAATGTTTACCTACTCGGCCTACGATTATTTTTCACTAACACCTACACGTACACTCTTCTAATGCTCTCTCTTCTCTCTAAAAAATAATTTATAAAATGGTCCAATGAAGTGAATAATTTAGTAATCGAAACTTGGTTCTCTTAAATTTAGTTGCTTTACTTCTTTGTAGTGCAGGAGTTTCTGTTAACCCATTTGTGCCTGGATATTTTTGCGACTTTCTTCGATTTTTACTGACAACAGAAATAATAGATAAATTTCTGATGTCAACTTCTTGAACAAGGGATGATTTCTTTGAAAATCATTATGCATAAAAATCGAAATATCAACATCCTACTGGGTCATGTTAAAATATTTTGTAGAGTTGAGGCTCAATACTCATGAATAAAGGCTAGGAAAAATAAATAACGTTTTCGACTAATAGCGAAAATGCTGTCCCAAAAAAGAGACGCTAGGCATAAATGGGTTAAGATAAAAGAGGAAAAATAAATCCAAAAGTTTTAGTTCTATGATTTATAATCGGTTGTTTTTTAGTATTATTAAAAGATAACAAACATGTGACCAATTTAAAAAAATCTATATTTGCGTAAATATGCGGCTTATGTCTACAAAAAGTATTACAGATATTTATTACAACACACAGAATATTGAGTTGTGTAAGCCCATATTAGGGGCATCTGCCTACGGGAGGGGGTGCTTTGGTCGGACGGCTCTTTAAGGGGCTGTAACGCGTATTCACGTTATATCTGGAGGTTAAGCTGACCAAAATTCCAGACAGCCACGCGGTAAGCTCGAATGCTGGACCTTCACACTTCAAAAGTCTACCATGTTCAGTGTCTCAACCACTCGGCCATAGTGGGCTGCGGATTGTATTGGAAAAAGTTACAGATCATTTACAAGTCTATAGAATGTAGAATCAACCGAAAGAAATTAAGACTTTTCAACTAAAATATACTATACATATACGCATATTTATGATTTTGGTTTACTTGTTTGTCCGTCCGTGCTCTATGACATCGATTACAATGAAATTTAATGTCACTTCAATCTTTAATATTCAGGGTGTCCCAAAAAGGTGGTATCATGCTTTAATTCTATATCCATTGGGAAAAGTGGGCGAGGCAATTGAAAAAATGTTCAAAATAAAGTAGGAAAAGGGTTTGATACGGAAAAAATCTCATGTGGACAGCACATGACTTTTTTCTTTGTCCATTAAATAATAAATATTTTCGGTGCACTTCATGGTATTTCGTTTGAAAGCGATACAATACTGCAATCATACAAAAGTTTAGTAATTTCTAGCCAAATATGTCAGATATCGTCCATCTGGGTTCAGTTATAATTAAGTCAATTATAATCAGTAAGATTTATTCAAAAGTTTTAAAATTATTTAGCAAAATATCCCAAATTTCATTGAAAAGACTCTAAACAAATCCCTAAAAATATCCCTGTAACTAAAAGTATCACTATTACAAAATTAATATGAAATAGATGTTGTAGTAATATTAAGCAAATAATATCAGTATTTTTAAAAATTTATATAAGACCAATGATGGAGTTTTAAAAATTTTTAAATTGCTTCGAAAAAAAAAACTCTAAATTTAAGTAGGAAGTCCCAAAAAATATCGCTATCCTCATATTGCAAAATTAATATTAAGCTGTTTTTTCCGTCTACTTACAAAACCGCTGACCGAGTGGCAAGAACACACAACAAAAAAAAATCTGTATAGTAACAAACATAAAAATTTTGGAGTGACTCCACTCGACTTTCCGAACAACTGATCGTTACGAAGCGTTTAAATAAATATTATTCATTTAATCGAATGCATCGTTTAGACGATAGCGCAGTTTCAAGAATTTGCGCCTATAGGCCATAATGTAAAAGAATACATTTTTGTGGCCATGTAAAAAAAAAAAAAAAAAAAAAAACTATAAGTCCTGTAAACACCAAAATCATTACCGGTCGTGCGAAGATGGTCTGTAATTACATACCGAGTTTGAGCTCAATCGAATGCATCTTTGAGGAGCTATGCGTTCACTCATACATACACACGTGCATACTTATGCACATATACATCACGGTAAAAATAGCATAAATGAATGAATTCAGAAGACCTCAAAACTTGTAAATACATCGAAATCTTTAAGTATAATTTTCTCATGACTACAATACTTTCCTTACATGCTACATGTTCGAAAAGTAGAAAAGTATTAGTAGAGATGATTGTTTCGTGTGGTAAAAAAAAAAAAAAAAGAAAAGAAAAAAAAAAAAACCCATCCACCTTTTCTGCTTGTGTAAATTTTTTGAAACTGAAGAAGGATGGATCTTTCGTACCACCTGAAACGATAGTCTTAATATGGACCTTTCTAAAGTTTGTTATCACTAATTTCATTACTACTAACTATTAACTGACTGTTATGTGTGTTATTATACAAAGTTTTGTTAATATCAACGACTGACTATTGTTTGGGGATAAAAGCAGAGAGCCCGTCTCAAACCTGCCCCGGGACCCCAAAATCCTGTCGTCGAGCCTGCCATACATATAAAATTTGTCGAATTAGAATATATAAACACTCAAAATATGGCTTTAAAACTGTAAACAAATGTGGTATGGCTACAGTAATGGTAAACAGTACACTTACAAACCCTCTTTGCCAGAACTTTTACTTTCTGCTATTAGAAGTATTCTCCGTCCTCTCTCTGAACTCAAAAGTATAAAAAGTTTTTGAGCAAATGCACTCATGGGGGAATTCAGAATCCAAATGAGAGTTTCAACCATTGTTTATAGGAACGCTTACCCAAAAATGGTTTTGTTTCAGTTAGTACTTTGGAATTGGGCATTTTAGAGGCAGTTATCTGTTTTAATGATAATGCTTGCAGAGCCCCACAAAAGTTATAAAACATTTGGGAAATGACACAGGCCATAATATGAAATATTCTTCGAGAAAAATGAATGACGCTCGAATTAGGAGAAGCATAACTCAGTTTCCAAAAATTCACTAAATCAGACAGAGTTTTTAAAAAAATGATAAAATAAAATAAAATTGATGCAAAGTATCAAATCAAAATGGTTATGGTGCTGGAATGTTTTAAAGAAACATATTTTAAGCATTGTGAGTATATATATTTTTTTTAAGTGAAACTTTCTTTAAGCACGTTGGGATGGGGAAAAAGCACTGAATTCGGGTGACCGATATGCTAGCGGGACGCTCAGATACATATGGTGAAAAAGTGGATTGTGACGTCATGGGTAGACCGTCTCTTGTCTGAACTTTAGGTTTTCTCCAGATGTAACGTGAATACGTGTTAGAACCCCTTAGAAAGTCCTCCTACCAAGCCACATCCCCCCGGCAGATCGCCCTAGTGTAGCGTTGGCATAATCACACACAATCCTTCTTTTAATTTTAGTGCTGCCACCTGTTATCATACTTTTCAAACTGCATTCTTCTGCTTCCACGACTGGTATCGAACTGCGGACCCAGGAAGTGGTAAGCGAGCGTTCTAACAACCAGACGGATTTGACTCGGGATGAAGTGACTAAAGTTTGAAGTGATTGTTGCTTCAATTTCGGAACATGAACTTTTATGTATCTAAATTTATAAAATTAGACTTTGCCTGAAACCTACTTGGTATTAAAATTTTTTTCGATTTCTATTAGTTTTAAGCATTTGGGACCCCAGTACGACCGTCAAGAGAAAACAAATGTTTGTCTGCCTGTCGTTCTCCCTAGTGACGCTTTTTTATTCGCACACATCACGTAAAACTAACTGAAGCGAATGAAATAAAATTTGGTGACATGATAGGTGGTCACTCAACTTAAACCATAGGTGTCAAAATTTTTAAAAAATTCATTAGATTTTGAGATTTTTCGAAAATTGTTTCAAACTACTTAAATTTTTGTTCGTACATCGCGTAATAACGACTAAAGCGTAAGAAATGAAATTTGGTGACATGACAGGGGATAACTCAACTTAAGTAGGGATTGCAATCCCGCACTGTTTTTCGCTATTGCGGGATTGAGATTTGTTGATCCCGCGGGATCCTGCAATCCCGTAATTAATATTTCATTCAACTAAAAATTGATTTCGATAGAGAAAAGTAGGAAAAGTCATATTATACGCTCTATGAAGTTTAGCATTAATAATAATACTTTATCTTATTTGATAATTAATACAATACCTTGCATAAATATGAAAATTATAGTCATGCTGTTATTTCTTAGTTGCTAAAATAGAAGAATATAAAAAAAAGACAACGTAAAGAGGCACTCGTCTTTCTAGACTTCATCTAATTTTGATAGAGAATACAAAAGCGCTTAGCAAAAGATTTTTTTATTCTTTCTATGAAACCCCGAAGGAGCCATACATTTTTTAGTGGCTAGCTGAAGTTCACCTTTTAAAGATATATCCCTAGCATGGATGGCCATATGGTTGTTAATGGAGGGGGGGGGACAAGTCAAGGGTTCTGTTCCAGGAAGATACAATATTTAATATTGAAGCCCTTCTGCGTTATACCAGTACGTAAATCATAACAACATGGGAGCTAGGGGGGGGAACTAAGGCGCCTACCTGCCAATAGGCATGAGCGCACAAGATCACTAGTTCTTATTGTTCATTCTTATGCAAACATTTTTGGCCAATGAATGATCGGGAAAGAGGCGTGAAAATGTAATAAAAATAATTTATTTTTCAGTTTCAATCCCGCGGGATTAAGACCGTAATCCCGCGGGACTAGTCCCGCAAATATTTGTGCGGGATCCCGCAGGATCCCTTTCCCGCGGGATCGGGATTGCATTCCTTAAACTTAAGCTATAGGCGTCGGATTTTTAAAATGTTTTGATTAGATTTTGAGATTTTTCTGAAAATCGCTTCGAACTGCGTAAATTTTTATTTTAATGTGCATAAAAACTGCGTATAATTTGCACAACAAGTGTATACTTTCAAAATATTAAGAAATATCCACTTTTTATGTACAAATTGTGTACAATCTATATGTTTTTGCAAAAAAAAGTGCAGTGTTTTCCTTGCTGGGTAAGTGCTATAATTTTCTATAATTTATTTAAAAACTGTACTTGGTTCGGACAGCTATATAGTTATTGTGTAATACAGTTCATTTGATAATGTAGAGTATGTAGTGTTAATAATTATATACTGTACAGATGCGGAAAAAAGTCCCACGTGTACTTTTTTGGCCGTCGCTCGTGGTACAGCCAAGTTACAGATACCAATCGTTTACGATTGAAGTACACTTTAATGTGACATTCATAAAAATTGCATAAAAAGCCATCTACATATTAAAATTCGCACAATTTTTTTTAATTATTAATTAATTAATTAATAGTAAATTAAAGTATGCGTTATTTGAAAACGAATGATATATATATAACTGCTGTACGATGAACGACGGCAATAAAAATAGCAAGTGGGACTTTTTTTTCCGCAGCTGTTTATTATTTGAATTATACGTGTTATACTACAGTGCATGTGAATTTTAATTATAAATCCATCATTCATTACAAATAAATAGGATTACTGTTCATTACAACATAAGTGCACAATTCCTGATAATCAATAAATTTACGTACATAATTATTAATAAAATCGAACAAAATCCAACACGTGGAAAAATGTGTATCGCTGATCTATACCGTACATATAGCAGCTGTGTCACTTTGCGGACTGTACGTGCACTCCCTCTCTCTTTTTAAATTTTAAATGTGCACACAAGTCGAGGGCGAAATTTGAAATATAACAACGGTCAAAAAAAGGGGAGGGGAGGGGGGTTGGGGGGGGGGGTTCAGTTCTCATGCTTAAATTCTGATTCTAGACATCTTAAACACTGATGATGAAAACACATCAATGAAAAACACTTAAATTTTCATTTTTAGTTCTTAAAGTTTGCTTTTGTCTGATTTACGTTGATAAGTATATTCTAATTTATTTCATAAACGAAAGATGGCAGCACTTTTATTAACCCGAAAGTAAACTGTGTTATTATTTGTAATTCTGTAGTACTGCTTGTAGTGTTATTTGTAGGATTATTTGTAATATTATTATTTGTTTGTATTATTATTTTCTCATACGAACGTAAAAGAAATACGAAAAATATTCACTTTTAGACATTAATTTCTTATTATTTTACATTTATATGCTATTGTTTATCACAGATCTTCAATAAAAAAGACTTTTATATCCAGCAAAAACTTCTCTGATCATAATTTAGAGTGGAATTATAAAAAAATAAAAAAATCAGTGATTTTTGACAAAAAATTGAAAAATTGCTTTAATTTCTACAAAAGCAAACTTTCAAAAAAAAAAAAAAAAAAAATATTTTCCTTAGTTTTGGCGTAGGAGAAACTAAAATTTAACAGGTAGAAGTCAGACCCAAAAATCGTGTTGACCGGTGTAATTAAATTAAAAAAATAAAAATTTCAATGTTAACTCAGTGAAAATTGCGTTAAAATGTGTACAAACGTGCAAAAATATGTGAAATTGTGAGAATATTATAGATAAATGTGCGATTCCTTACAGCCTTAAAAAATATTTAAATTTCCTTTACAAAGAATTTCAAATGTATAAAAATCTGAATAAAAGTTCGTGTTTATTTTTTGTTAATAAAAATACAATAATGAGTGAAAACCTACTTAATTGCATAAATATAAATTTTAGAAAGCTTGACAAGAAGTTTTCACTTCTGACGTGCAGTCCTACGACTGGCTGTTTTTAATAAGTTATTTTTGAAGAAATATTGATTTTAAAATAAGATTTACTTGATAGAATAAACATTATATACATTTTATAGTAAATCATAAATTAATAATATTTTTTAAATCAAGAACTATATTCTGAAAAGATACGCATTATAACATTTTAACAAGTACATATAAATATAACAGTGGTTCTCTTTGTTTTTTTAATCACACATATGCAGTAAGCTAAAAAAAAAAAGTAAGAACGAAAGAAACTGGCAGTTGTTTGAAGTTACATACCTACATATTTCATTTCGTTAGTGTATGGCATACCAGGAACATTTCCCAACATTTTTAGTTTATTTATTTATTTAGTTTATTTATTTATTTATTTATTATTTGGTCTTTTACTCCAAATGTGTTTTTCTATGGTAAACTCTTCTAAAAATTTGATTCAGTTAAACAGTTGAAACTTTCCAAAATTGTTCAACTACCTTGTTTCTTTAAAATACCTAACATGAGAAATATGAATGAAAAAAAAAATATATATGTATATTTAAATAACGAATTTTCTTTTCTTTTTTTAAATTTTATGGTGTTTTTTCAGTTTTTAGTAAAATATTTTTAATTTTATTTTTATTCAGCCAAAGTGTAAACTACTTTTTATTTTTCTCAGATTGTATCTTTTCTAATCCCATACCAAATTTTAAAGTGATAAACTCAATAATATCTTTCTAGAAAAGTGTACCAAACAGACATACTGTTCAAAAGAATTCATAGAGATATGTAAAAAGTTAATGAGTTCTTATAAACTAATTTATACATCAAATTAATTTTTTAATGGGCTATAATGTGTGTGTATATATACAGTGGGCAAAAATTTCATTTCTACTTTTAAATAAAATATACATGATGTTAATTTTTTTTTTCAAAAACTGCTTCTTTTTACTCGTCAAGATATTCCATATGTCCTTAAATCTGATTTTTAGTTCTAGAGAGTGTCGTGAAGGTTCATTTTACGCAGGTAGAAGAACATGAATGAATGCCCTTTCCAAAACAAAAGATCTCGACTAAAGTATTCCATATATTTACAAGGCAGGAGCCAGTGAGTGTGTTGGGGCAGATATAGGCAGTGCTAAAATTGAGTTAGCGGCGCGAGTTTTAATGAAGAAGTTTTGTGCAGCGAAGATTTTCCCATTTCGTTTCGCGGAATTCCTGAATACTTGATCAAGATTGTTTTACCAATGGGAAAGTGGGCGGTCGTTTCAGCTGAATCGGCAAACAGGGTTAACGTTGATGATTTGAATTAAATAATGACTGTATAAAGCAAGTTACATTTCAATGTTGTGTGTGTGTGTTTTTAATATATTTTAATAAAATTTGTTCATTGGGTATACCGGGTGATTCAAAATAGATATTAAAGCGATTATCTTCTAGTGATCGAAACATACAAGGGCATTCGGAAAATAAGCTTCGTTTTGAAGAAAAAAAAATTAGTAAAAAAATTCTTTTTCAAGCCAATTTTATTTTTACATGAAAGGGCATACCTTAATTTTTCTACATAGTTACCGCCAATGTTCAAACACTTGTCGTCGTGGGTTACCAGCTTTTTTATATCTTCTTCATGGAAACTTCCCTCCAATGACGATAACCACGATTCCACAACAGATTTCATTTCATCGTCGGATTCAAAGAGCTTGCCGACTAGCTGGCGCTTCATGTACAGGAGCTAGTGGTAGTCGGACAACACCCAGTCTAGGCTGTACGGCGGGTGATCGAACTGCTCCCAACGAGACTGTCGAATCATCTTTTGACTGTTACCAGTAGTATGAGGCCGAGCATTGTCATGGAGGAACACAAATTCCTTTACTGAGCATTGCTCTACGTTTTGTTTTGAATTGTACGCTGTACTTTTCTTCGCCGTAATCGTGGTTATCGTTATTGGCGGGAAGTTTCTTTGAAGAAGGTATAGAAAAGCTGATAACCCGCAACGATAATGTTTGAACATTGGCAGAAAGTATGTAAAAAAGTAGTTTAAGGCATGCTCTTTCATGTAAAAATAAAATTGGATTGAAAAAATAGAGTTTTTTTTACTAATTTTTTTTTTTCAAAACGGAACTTCGTACGGCCTACGTACGGCCTCGTACTTTCAAAGAAAAAAATTTGTCAAATAAAGAGTAGCTTTCGGGTATGCAACTTTTATTACTAGGAGGCTGTATACATATTAAATACTTAATTTAATTTTTACACTGACCCTTATTTACTATTAATAATATTTGGGAAAATATTGCTGTATGTCCAAGAAGGTAAATAAAAAAACTCCCACGTCTCTGAGCGAAATAACTACCGAGATATAATGTTAAAAATTATAGCTAAAATATGATTTCCAGGAGTCATGTGTAGCTGTCGAATGACCACTAACATAGATTAACGCAGTTTGAAATGTAATTACATTTTTCTCACCTTTAGACATTCCCTTGGTGACAAATGCAAAAATTTTTAACTTAACGGTATCTCGGTAACTATTCCCCTCAGAAATATGGTATTTTTTTTATTTGCATTCTTAGACACAGAGCAACATATTTCCAAATATAAGTGATAGGAAAGGAGGGACCGTATAAAATTTAAACTTCGTATTTTAAAATGTGCACAGCCCCTAATAAAAAAATATCGTATCTGAAAGCTACTCTTTATTCTAGCGAACTTTCCTAATTTTTGAAATGAAAACTTCTTCTGGCGCGTTGGGCACTTTTGGGATGGAGAAAAATAGAGAATTCACGTGACCATCACGCTCAGATACGTATGGGGCAAAAGTGGATTGTGACGTCATAGCTACGTCAGCTCCTGCCTGCTGAGACTTTTATCTCCTTCCTTTAAATTTTAGTGCTGCCACCTGTTATCATACGTAAGAACTTCAAGTTACTTGAAACTGCCTCCTTCTAGCTTCCATGACTGGTATCGAACCGTAGACCCAAGGCGTGGTAGGCCAGCGTTCTAACAACCAGACGTGTTCGACTCGGCATGAAATGACTAAAGTTTGAAGTGATTGTTGTTTCAATTTCGGAATGGGAACTTTTATGTCATCTAAGATAAATAAAATTAGACTTTGCCTGTACACTACTTGGTATTAAAAATTTTTGCGATTTCTATCCGTTTTAAGCATTTGGGACCCCAGTACGACCGCTATCAAAAAAAAAAAAAGTTTGTCTGTCTGTCGTTCTGTCAGTGACGCTTTTTTTATTCGCACATCACGTAAAACTGACTGAAGCGAATGAAATAAAATTTGGTGATATGATAGGTGGTCACTCAACTTAAACTATAGGCGTCGAATTTTTAAAAAATTCATTAGATTTTGAGATTTTCCGAAAATTGTTTCAAACTGCGTAAATTTTTGTTTGCACATCACGTAATAACGACTAAAGCGAAAGAAATGAAATTTGGTGACATGATAGGTGATCACTCAACTTAAGCTATAGGCATCGGATTAAAAAAAATATTTGATTAGATTTTGAGATTTTTCTGAAAATCGTTTCAAACTGCATAAATTTTGTTTTAGTATGCATAAAAACTGCATATAATTTGCACAACAAGTGTATACTTTCAAAATATTCAAAAATATCCACTTTTTATGTACAAATTGTGTGCAATCTATATGTTTTTGAAAAAAAAGGGGGGGGCAGACTTTTTCTAGCTGGGTAGGTGCTAAAATTTTTCATTATTTATTTAAAAATATGTACTTAATTTGGATAGCTATATAGTTATTGTGCAATAAAGTTAATTTGATAATGTGGAGAGTGTTAATAATTATCTACTGTACATTATTTGAATTAAAAGTGTTATACTGCAGTGCATTTGAATTTGAATTGTAAATCCATCATTCATTACAAATAAATAGGATTACTGTTCATTACAACGTTAAGTACATAATTACTGGTAATTAATAAATTCACGTACATAATTATTAATTAAATGGAACACAAAATCCAACACTAGGAGGAAAATGTGTATCGCTGATGTATACCGTACGTATATACCAGCTGTGTCACGTTGCGACCTGTGCGCGCACCCTCTCTCTTTTTAAATCTGAAATGTGCACAGAAAACGAGGGTGAAATTCGAAATGTAATTAAACTTAAAAAATCAAAATTTTCCAATACTAACCCATTGAAAATTGCGTTAAAATATGTACAAACGTACAAAAATATTTTGAAGATTATAAGAAATTGTGAGAATATCATTAATAAATGTGCGATATCCTTACAGCCTTAAAAAACATTTAAAAGGTTTTTTACAAAGAATTTCAAATGAATAAAAATGTGAATAAACGTTCATAAATGTTTAATTTTTGTTAATAAAAACACAATAATGTGTGAAAACCTGTTTAACTGCATAAATATAAAATTTGTAATAAGCTCGCGAAATTTTCCCTTCTGACGTGCAGTCCCTGTCTGACTTTTTTTTTTTTTTCTTTTTAAAGTATTTTTTGATCACTTACGGTTTAAAAGATAATCGCTTTAACATCTATTTTGAATCATCCGGTATACCAAATAAACAAATTTTATTAAAATATATTTTTAAAACTTTTTTGGGGAAATTTTCAAATCGGTCAGTGCCTTTTGAAAGGACGAACAGAGACAGAGCGAAAGCATAAACACATTTGTTGTGGGTTCGATTTTGGCGAATCACTAAAGAACACCGTGTACATCCGGTGTACGTGCACGTTAAATCCGTGGTCTCCTCGACGAGTCTTCCGAAAGTCTTCTCGGCGGTCGCTGGCAGTTTCCGAGGTCTGCCAAAGTCCTCGGAAGTCCCCCAACATCTGATGAGGATCCAAATTGCAGCGGGGAAACTCCGGGAAGGACGTATGTAGCTCAAAACGATGTATTCAGTGACTTGAGCTGTCCTCTCCTGGCAAACAAACATCTATTTTTAATCACCCGGAATATTACATCTTTAAATGTTTTGTTATCAATACCTTTTCGTATATCATGTTGACCGGAAAGTAATGTCGTTTTTCCGTAGGTCGATATTTCGCCAAGCCAAAACTACAAAAGCTAGCATTACGATATTTGTCATGCATGTGAAACCGCTTGTTTATAATTAAAAAGTTATTCAAAGTTTATTTCTTTGATTTTTATGTAAAAGAAACTGCTTTACTTTCCTGTCCCCCTAATTACATAAAAATGTGTCATTCTCTAGCTTTTTCTCCCCCCCCCCCCCCAATGGTGAAGATTATTGATTGGCTATTTTGTAATTATGAAATTGCGTTGTTAAGGTTAGAAATCCAGGTTCGATACACTTTGTTGCAATATTATAAAAAGACGGTTGAATACTTTAAAAGAAACTATTGAAAAATTAGGTTATTGCAAGGGCTGGTGGTGGTGGTGGCTCAGCGAAATAAAAATACGTCCTACAAGGACTGTGGCAATAAGATGGAATGAATTGAAAATTACATCAGTACATAATTACATATTGGCGAGAACAAACACTTGGCCGAGATAAATAACGCCAATTCCAGAGCAAACATAAAAGTTAATCCAATAAAATTAAAATAACGGAATCGCGAACAAATAATTTTAAAGATGAGGCAGGGAGGGCAACAGAACAAAACTTACGCCATCAGGATGCCAAGCAGGGGAAGCAAAAATGTTTGTTGCGATTGAAAACGGACGTAATGTAATCTATTTTTAGCACAACGACGCCACCAGGTCTGAAGAGACAAAAAAAAAAAAAAAAAAAAAAAACAATCAAGAATAATTCTGTGCTGACGTAAT
Source organism: Cheiracanthium punctorium (assembly GCA_038373885.1). Lineage (NCBI taxonomy): Eukaryota > Metazoa > Arthropoda > Arachnida > Araneae > Cheiracanthiidae > Cheiracanthium > Cheiracanthium punctorium. The sequence goes on from JAWZYV010013271.1 coordinate 232,692, forward strand.
TTTCAATTCATTCCATCTTATTGTCGTAGTCCTTGTAGGACGTATTTTTATTTCGCTGAGCCACCACCACCAGCCCTTGTAATAACTTAATGTTTCAATAGTTTCTTTTAAATAAAATAGTTTTAAGTATTCAATGTCTTTTTATTATATTGCAACTAAGTGCATCGAACCTGGATTTCTAACCGTAACAACGCAATTTAATAATTGCACAATAGCCAATCAATAATCTTCACACACACCCCCCTCAAAATGATTGTTGTTATTGAGCATTTCAGTGGTCCTATTCCGAGAAAACTAATCTTCAGTCCCAAGTGTGATTGACCTCATTTTTTGCGTCATGCTTTTAAATTTGCGTTTTTCTCGGAAAATGATGTTGTTGTTGCTAATGCCCTCTGGCAACCGCGCTGTGGTGACAGATCCCCCTACATAGGCAGGCGATGGGCCGAAGGAGCGGCTTCCATTTCAATGAGCCCCAGTGGGAGGAAGTCCGTCTTAGCTCGGGGTCCCGTAATTTTGAACCCATTCCAGAGGAGGGACCCACCCCCTGAAATCGGCACCCCCAGAGGTATCGTTTAACAACTTGGAGGACTTTGGAGCCACGACGGATTTTACGTGCACCCGCTCCCATTAGCGTACACGGTTCCACAGCGGACGGGCGGAGAGGGGGAAGTCCCTCCCAAGCACTGGCCAAGCCGGATGCTGCTTCACTTGCCGTGTTCTTATGGGAACGGAGTTTAGCGCCCAGACCACTGCGCGCTGTAATGAAAATATCTATATAAATAAAATTAGACTTTTGTCTGTACATTTCTTGGAATTCAAAAATTTTGCGATTTCTATCTGTTTCAAGCACCCGGGAATCCGATGCGACCCTCAAAAAAAAGTTTGTCTGTCTGTCATTCTGTCCGTGACGCTTTTTTTGTTTAAGCATCACGTAAATACGGCTGAAGCGAATGATATGAAATTGGGTGTCATGATAGGTGGTCACTCAACTTAAAACATGGGCGTCGAATTAAAAAAAAAATCTTGATTAGATTTTGAGATTTTGCGAAAATTGTTTCACACTGCGTATTGTGTTCGCACATCACGTAATAACTGCAAAGGTGAAAAAATGGTATTTGGTGAAATGATAGGTGGTCACCTTAAACTATAAGCATCTAAAAAAAAAACGATCAGATTTTGGGATTTTGCGAAAATCGTTTCAAACTGAGTGAATTTTTGTTCACACATTACGTAATAACGACAAAAGCGAATGATATGAAATTTGGTCACATGATAGGTTGTTGTTCAACATAAAGTATAGGTGTCCAATTTTTTAAACTTTTTATTAGATTTTCAGATTTTGTGAAAATTCTCCCAAAATGCGGTTATATTTTTTTTAAGCATCGCGTAATAACGACTAATACGAAATTTGGTGATATGATAGGTAGTTGCTAATCTTAATTTATAGGTGTTGAATTTTTAAAATATTTTTATTACATTTTGAGATTTTGTGAAAATCGTTTAAAAATGCTAAAATGTTTGTTCCAGCATCACGAAATAAAGACAGCAGGGAATTAAACAAAATTGGTTGATAGGTTGTCACTCAACTTAAATTCTAGGCTTCCGATTTTTCAAAAATGTTGATTAGATTTTGAGATTTTGCGAAAATTATTATAATATGTGTAAATATTCGTTTGCGCATCCCATGATTACGACTAAAGCGAATGAAATGATATTACTTAGTTACTCTCTAACCTGTAATATTTTAACAATACATAAAAATTATAATTGCGCTTTCTTTACTTTGGCAACATACTACATCCATTCTGTGTACTCCAACAATGCTGACGAAAGTTCTTGCTTTTAGAAATTTGCATTCAGTACTAACCCGTCAACGACGGGTACTTCAGCTAGTCTACAAATAAAACAAGTGGAACATTAACTTTCTGGCACTTTCAAAATACTCGGAATCAAATGGAGTTTTAACGACATTTCATTTCATTTCCTTCGCTGTGTATCGTCATGTCCGTGACGGCCCCTTGCTGTATCGCCTGCAGATCATCCAGGTCCACACATGTGCCCTTGCGTTAGGCCTCCGTGAAAATCGCAATCCTCTTGTGTCGGATTTTTTTGAGGCCGTTTTGAGAGCTTTAGTGATTAATATCCTTAAGTAATCCTTGTGTGATTAATCCTTAGTGATTAATATCCTTAAGTAGTGATTAATATCCTTCAATAAGTCCTTGGATCCATTACGTAGTACAATTTAATGGGTGTACAAGAATGTATGCGTGTGCAAATAAAGTGGTGTCCATATGAGACTTTTATGTGAAGGTAGAAAAAAAAAATCTTTTCTCCAACTTTCGATAGCTCATTCTTTAATTTTTTCCCCCTTCAATTCGCGAATATCTATCCAGCAGCACTGCTTAGAGACCTGCACGGGCCGGCCCGGGCCGCGGGCCGGGTACGGGTACGGGAATAATAAATCTGTTGTCAACGGGCCGGGTCGGGCCGGGCCAGACTTGTGTCTAGTTTTTTTTTCCCCTACCCTTCCTGCAACCAGCAAAAAAAAAAAGTATTTTTAGAAATTGGCTTCTGTAGGTAATAAATTATGGAATCGTAGGGCTATTACTCTGTTTACTTTGAAAGATTGATGTGGGAAAGTATTCACACCCCGCAGTTGCACTTAGAAAAAGATGTCATAACCATTTGTTTTCCTTTTGTATACCATTAGTGACACCTATGATGGTGCCAGACCGAGCTGATACAGCTATGTTCCGATTCCACGTCGACCGGAGATTTACACATTATTCTACTTTATGAATTAACATCTAATTAAAAATATTCCACTTTTCTGAATATATATGCATATAAATGGTGGTCATTTTAATATTAATATTAATTTAATGTAGTAGTTAACATTAATAACTTTACTTAATATAAAATGCCTAAAAAATATTTTTTTATCGATCTATTTGCTCGTCTTTATATTTTTTTTAAATTTCTGGAATTTTCGAATTTTTGTTCCTCAATTATGGGCCCGTACGGGCCGGGCCGGGCCGTGATGTTTGTTTCAAATGTGTTACGGGCCCGGGCCTACAAATTCAAGAATCTTCGGGCTCGGGCCGGGCCGGGACTCAATTTTCAGGCCCGTGCAGGTCTCTTAGGCCACTACTGCCGGAATATCTCCGTTATTCAAAGAATATTCGAACCTTTTCTTCCCCCTGTCAATTCAAGAAACTTCTTCAGATTCAACGAATTTTTTTATTCTTCTGATTTCGGGAAAAAAGAATTCACGAAAATATTACGTTACCACAGAGTACGGAAATTATTCCTTGAAAAGTGAGGGATAAATTAGCGTATAAAGACGATTTTTTCTGAGAGTGAACTCCAAGGGCTCGAATTAAATCCGGCTTTCCGGATAGGCCACCCGTTAGGAAAAGAAGCAAATAAATAAATAAATAACGAATTATTATTATTTTTTCCGGTAACGCAAGCGGAAAATGACATATTTAACCGGCGAAAGATAAGTTATTTCCACTGCTATACGAGTTCTGCGTGTTCTGGGAGTGTTTTGACACGACTATTTATTCCTCAACCTAAAGTGCTCATAAATGTTTTTTTTTTATTATTATTCTTCGTTCGGGGCCATTTTCTTTTTTATTCCTCTTGCCTTGCTCCCCTTTTGCCACGCAACAGTTTTCGGGGTGTTCTCTAAACAAAACAATTTATATCTTATTTTAGATTTAACTCGAAAACGCCCTGAAAATCAATATTTGAGACGCTGAAAAGTGGAGAAGTTTATTGTAAATGGTTCTTAATTTTTTTTTTTTCGCCCTCAAGCCAAACCCGTTATTTTTAGTTACTGCTGCATTCAACGGGTGAAAAAGAAATGTGTATGTGTGGATTTTTGATTGATATTTGAAACTTTTCGCGTGACCTCATTCCCTGTTCAATCCATGGTAAAAAAATTTTAAAGGGTGAAAATGGTATCCAACTGGCCTTGCTTTTATTTACTACTTAACTGTAATTTCTTGAATTAAAATTCAAGGATATGTGCCGCAATTGAGTGGTAAAATGTGCTGAATTAGTTAGAAAATAGAGGATGCTTTCTCGGGTAACGTTTTGTTTGATAGGCACGTGCCCAGTTTTTTTTTTTTTTTACATCAATGTTGAGCTTTAGCAGAGTCAAAAGAAATATTCTTCCCACAAAGTAATTTTTATAATTTTATGTGTAACTACAAACTATTCTCAATACATTTCTTCTTCATTTACTTAAAATAATAATCTACTTATATAACACGTTAACGTAGGCAGTACCAAATTCAACAATATTCCCACGCTGCGAACAACAACAGCTAGGTGCAAACATTAGTGTAAAAGCAATAACGCTTGAGTAAAAAGCCAAATCAACAGTTCAATGACGTCCAATGGAGCAAACCTATGTCACGCAGTAGGAGATTACGAAATAACAATAAACAAAAATCTGGAGTGACTCCACTCGACTTTCCGAACACTTACGATTAAGATCATTACCAAGCACTTAAATAAATTTTAATCGATGAATAATTCAAACATATATACCAAATTGAAACTCAATCGAATGCACCGTTTAAACGCTCGCGCACTTTCAAGAATTTCTCCCCATATGCCATTATGCCATAACATAAAAGAAAGTTTTGTCGTAGCCCTTTAGGAGAACTATAAGTCCTATACACACCAAAATCAATACCGGTCTTGCAACGGTGGTTTATAACATGTATACCCAATTTGAGCTCAATCGAATATACCGTTTAAACGCTAGCGCACTTTCAAGAAATTCCCCCCATAGGCCATAATGTAAAAGAAATCTTTGTCGTAGCCCTGTAGAAAAACTATAAGTCCTATACACACCCAAATCAATACCGGTCTTGCGACGGTGGTTTATGACATATATATCCAATTTGAGCTCAATCGAATGCTTCGTTCAGGAGCTATCGTGTTCACTCACATACACACAAACACACATACACACACACACACACACACACACACACACACACACACACACACACACATACACACACACACACACATACACACACACACAGATACACACATACATACATACATCTCGTAAAAATAGCATAAATGGATTCAGAAGCCCTCAAAACGTGTAAAAACACCCAAATCTCGAATTCGAATTTTTTCATGATTATACACTGCTGGCCATCGTAAATGCAACACCCTGAAGGAAGCATGCAAATAATATGAAATTTACAACATGCATTAGCTGAGGTGAGATATGCAAATGATTAGAATTTCAGCGCAGACGCACATCAAGCGCGCCTGTGGCGCCACCTCAAAGCGCTATTTAAGGCTTGGAGATTTCGACGGTTTCAAGTACAGCAATTGTGTTTTTCTTGCTTTTTTTTCAAAAAAACGATAAATTATGCCTCGTAGGAAACAACGATCATCTTTTGATCAAGTATCCGAGTTTGACAGAGGAAGGATAGTGGCATACCGAGATTGTGGGTTATCTTTCAGGGAAATCGGTCGTCGTATTGGACGAAACCAAACAACTGTGATGCGGATATGTGATCGTTGGGTGCAGGAGGGTACGACGGACAGACGTGATCGACCTCAGTGCACCACGTCACGTGATGACAGGCAGATTGTACGCATGGCAGTGACGGACCGCTCAGTCACATCACGAACCATATCACAGCAGATTCAGTCTGTAACCGCATCATCCAGTGTCTGCGCGTACCATTCGACGTCGTTTACAGCAGAATGGTCTGTCCGCAAGACGTCCGTTGCTTTGTCTACCTCTGACGCGGAACCACAGACGTCTCCGCCGCCAATGGTGCGATGAAAAGAAGGATGTGGACGACAGAATGGAATGAAATTCTCTTTACTGACGAGTCACGCTTCTGTATGCAACACCACGACGGTCGGATTCGAGTCTGGAGACACCGTGGAGAGAGGATGCTGAACAGCTGCATTATGCACCGTCACACTGGTCCTGCACCGGGTATTATGGTATGGGGCGGTATCGGATATCTCTCTCGCACTTCCTCTAGTACGCATTGCCGTACTTTAACCAGCCAGCGCTACATCTCCGAGGTGTTGGAGCCAGTTGTCCTTTCTTACCTTCAGGGCTTGCCAACAGCCATATTTCAGCAGGATAATGCACGGCCACACGTGGCACGCATTGTCCAAGGGTTCTTCGTCAATCACCAGATTGAATTGCTTCCCTGGCCGGCGCGCTCTCCGGATCTTTTGCCGATAGAAAACATGTGGTCCATGGTTGCTCAACGACTGACCCAGAGTTCATCCCCAGCTGTCACACCAGATCAACTTTGGCAACGCGTGGAAGCTGCTTGGTCTGCTGTACCCCAAGAACACATTCAAAGTCTCTTTGAATCAATGCCGAGGCGTGTGGCAGCTGTGATCTCCAACAACGGCGGCTACTCTGGGTACTGATTTTGGCAGGAACCACGCTTCATAGAATGCTGTAAATTTAATCATTTGTTACTTGGTCAACATGTTATCTACACAATAAATTTTGTTGTGATATCTCTTGTTTTTCTTGGTGTTGCAATTTGGGTGGCCAGCAGTGTAATACTTTCCTTACGTGGTACATGTTCGGAAAGTAAAAATGCCAGATCTTTCGGACTTTTTCACAGCTTTAAAATATCGAATTGACAATATCTGGCCCTTTGATCGCTCATCTAAAAAAATATCACCATGCATTGGGCTAAAGCACATTTTATCCACTGGCTGTTTCAACATCGGCTTTTAGGAAGACCGACACCTAAAATGTGTAGCAACCCTAATCGAAATAAATTGAATGACCAATACAGTTAAAACAAAGAAACATGATGAAACGAGTCCAGAAATTGAGTCAGCACTGCACCAAGAACAGTAAGATATGGGGCAGCGAAGTATTAACTAATCTAATAACAACTAATTTCATTTTCTAATTTCTGGCATGTTACGTTAGGGGGGTTTACATGTAACATTGAGGGCAATTTTATTCAAAATGCCCTCAATATAATGATATATTCAAATGAGCTATATCTAAATTTTATTGAATTTTAGGGGGCAATTACCCCTCTTGCTCTTAGCAAATTACGCCTATGCCTTCGAGTAACACCACACTGCAAAAAAAAAAAAAAAGTCTGTCAAATTTACAGAAAAAAACCGTCAGCCAGAACGCCAGTTTATTTCTGTTTTCTTTAACAGACGTCTTCCATAAATTTTACAGTTTCTCAGTTTGCTTTACCGAAATCTTCCGTATAAGGAAAAAGATACGGAGACTTCTGTAAAATATACACAAATGAACTGGCTTTCTGGCTGACATTTTTTTTTCTGTCAGTTTAACACTTTTTTTTTTTCAGTGCAGAGAACCACTCCTTGCGCCTCCAGCACCCCCTAGCTTTCTCTGGAGTATTTGTGGCCAGCGCACCAAATATTTTTTAAATGTTTGATCTTTTGAACTACGTAGAATACAATCTGATTTTTTTTTAATGTTTAAACCTTTTTTTTTTCTTTGCCACCCAAAAAATCCGTGTCGACGGTGTCTACTTCCTTCACTTTTTAAAATAAAGGTTTTCTATCATGCCGAGAGGGAAACTAACAGAAGATGCGAATTCAATCTTTAGGAGAAAAAAGTCTTCCTACATACATTGAAACCTCTCCGAGCGGCCACCCTTGCATAGCGGTCACCTCTCTAAACGGCCAATTTTCATGGCACGGAATATTCGGCTCATAGACCTAATGTTAAAATAACCTCTATGAGTGGCCACCCGACCTCCGCTCTAAACGGCCACCGAGTGGGATCTCCCATCTCATTTTTCGGGAAATTTTACTCACTCCATGCTTTAATTTTGAGTGGAAAAATCTGAAATTTGCAAGTTGCACTTTTTGCAAATTTCAGATCACGGTCAGGTTTATATTCGAGTATAAGACCCAGGAATTACTGGAATAGAATCTGTTATCTCTTTTGAAATGAAAACTGAGGGACTAACTGGACAATTAGGCGCTGAAGCTGTCCTACAAAATGCGAGGAAGCTAAACTTTCAACACAAGCAACTTAGAGAAAATCGGTGAAATTATCAAAAATTCCGAAGCGGTTATAAACGAATCGGTTGGAGATCTGTTTTTTAAAGTAAAAAACGAACTTGAAAAAATGGTTGTTTCAGAGATAAATAAAAACTTAAAACAGACACAAATTGTATCCTTTTTTTTAAAAAAAAAATCTAAGAAAGCATTAAAGTACTATTTTCTCGTTAGATAAGTTTTAAATCTCATTTTAAATTAGGAACATGTGTCAGATTTGTTTATAGTACGCATTATAGCAATTAAACGAGAAAATAGTACTTTATTTAATGCTTTAGTTTTTTTTTTTTTTAAAAAGGATACAATTTGTGTCTGTTTTAAGTTTTTATTTATCTCTGAAACAACCATTTTTTATAGGAATATGTGTCGACTTGTTTATAGTACGCATTATAGCAATTATCTTATAATAGTAAATAAAACCCTTCAGAGCGGCCACCCCCTGTGAGCGGCTAAATATTCTCGGTACGGTGGGGTGGCCGCTCAGAGAGGTTTCACTGTATATATATCGTGCACGTTTAAAACAGTGTCGTAAACAGCCTACCAATCAAAGTAAAGATGTTGAATCTATGAAGAAATATAGTGTTCCAAAAAGACTGTACAACGCTTTAATTCTTTATTTTTAGAGATAAGTGGGCAGTGTAAAATTCTTCTCGTTAATTTCCAAAAAGTTTCACTTTTTAATTTGTAAAAGACACCCCCCCCCACACACACACCGACCGAAAAAAAATTCTCAATTAATGAAATTTTGTTCCATGCACTAATGAGGTAATGTACAAAATTTGAAAATTATATCCTATTTTTTTAATTTAAATTGCTCACTTACCTCTAATAGATGAAAAACTAAAGCGTGTTACCACCATTTTGGGACACCCTGCATACACATATAAACACCTATAAGTTTCAAAGTTTTTTTTAAAATAAAAATAGCTCTAGTGCTAGTTAATTATTTCAGAATTTTCGTTTTAATCAAAATCAAATACCATTGTTTATTATTTTTTTTAACCTTTATTTTCTGAATACAAAATATATGTACTATTTTGCAAATTTCAGATTTTTAGAATGAAAAATAAATGTCTGTGATTGGCATTTATTTCAGTTTTAGGAATTTAAAAGTAAAGTATATATATATATATATATATATATATATATATATATATATACAGGGTGTCCAAAAAATGTGGTAACGGGCTTTAATTCTCTATCTATTAGAGATAAGTGGGCAAGAAAAAAATCTCCTCGTCCATTTAAAAAAGTCACACTTTGCATTTGTATACGGCCCCCTAATAAAAACATTCCAATTAGTAAAATGTGCCCCGTGCACTCATGAGGTGATGTACCAAATTTGCGCCTTTCATCTCACAACGTCAATGAGCTATCTTTAAAAAAGGTGATTGGGGACAATACATGATTTTGAATGTAAACGTCTATTTCTAGCGAGGAAAAAAAAATATTTTCTTTCGTAATTTCTGTACGACCCCTGAAATGTGATTCTTCATCGTGATTTTTTCCCTTCGAGGGCCATGGAAAGTGGTTTAAGTCAGCGTTATATTTATCTTCCTGCATATGACACTTTTTAGGGTATAGTTCCCAAATTTTGTATGTCACCTCACATGGGGCACATTTTATTAATTAAAAATTGTTTTGTACGGGGATCGCATAAAAAGTGTCACTTTTTGAAAATTAGCAAGAGGAATTTCTTCTTAACGGATTCTTATTCCCGACCTTATTTTAAACATTTTTTTTCAATTTAGACTGTCCGCCTATCTCTAATAGATAAAGAATTAAAGCCCCTTACCAACTTTTGGGACACCCTGTCTCCCATATATATATATATATATATATATATATATATATATATATATATATATATATATATATATACAGTGAAACCTCTTTTTAAAGACCACCACTGGGACCAAGAAAATGTGGTCGTTAAGGAGGGTCGGTCTTTGAATTCAGGTAATACGATACATGCTGACAAAATTTTTAGCGTACTTAATTTTTTATAATATGTAGAGAAGACAGTGAGACTTATATATATTTTAATAAATGAAATTAGAATATGTTTAAATTGAAAAAAAGAAGAAAAATATAATAAAATTTTGTGTTGAATTTTCCGTGCTTAGTTCTCGCCAGTATCCGCATCGCACATTGGTCGAAACAATGACGTCATTTTCGGTAGTATTTTCCTACAGTGCGCAGATTTTGTGATGGAATTATTTTTCGAAGAAATGTTTTAAAAGAAGGAATTGTGCTGAACGATTCACTGTAATGTCTAAATGCATAAAATTCTATTTTCAATAAATATCCTCCAAGAAGCAGTAACACAAGTAACTGCGTGCATGCCGCCGCTATTGCATTCACTGACACCATGGATTATTTAGTGACTGGAAGCTGTGTTATAACTCAACTAAACAAGTGCAAACTTTCGTTTTCATCAGACTGCGTGATTGCTGATCATACGAATAACGAACTTACTCAAATAGGGGTAAATAAGAATTTTTTTAACAATTCGCGGTCGTTAAAATAGGATTTTAAATAAATTTGTTTCTTATACATAGCAGTCGTTGGTCGCGTCAGGCAGGTGGTCGTTCAATAAAGAAAATAAACCATTATTTATAATTATATGGTACTCGTGACCGCTAAGACATGGTCGACAAGACCAGGTGGTCGTTAAATAGGGGGGTCGTTCAACGCAGGTTTTTACTGTATATAATATATATAATATATATATATATATATGTATATATATATATATATATATATAATATCTATATATATATATATATATACAGAGTCTCCAACCTCTACGGAATATAATTAACCACTTTTTCAAAACAGCAAATTTTTCAAACATTTTTTTCAAAATTGCCCGCAAATCCAATGTCAGACTGTCTTTGGAATGTTGAAATTTCGCTATATTCTAATACAAATTTTACTGTTCAGGGAAAGTGGTTAATTATATTCCGTAGAGGTTGGAGACTCTGTATATATATATATATATATATATATATATATATATATATATATATATATATATATATATATATATATGTATATGTATGTGTGTATGTATTCAAAATTCCATATTTAATGTTGTAACAGATACATTAAGTGAACTAAGTAAAGACAACAACTGCAATAAAAATCCTAAATATTACAGCCTTTACGAGGAACATCTGCCTAGAGAGGGTGGGATGCCTTGGCCGAAGGATTTTTTAAGGGGTTCTAACATGTATTCACATTACATCTGGAGAAAAACCACCTACCTCTAGTAAAGTAGTAATTTTCTTTCACCTATGCGACAATTAGAACCTCAAAACCGTCTTTTGCTTCATGTTTCTTTTTTTTTTTTTCCTGGCAAATACTGTATCAAGAAATCATGATGAAATCTTTGCTGGAATGTTTTTTTCATAACAGAAATATTTATCACTGATATAAGAAAACGTGGATTCCGATATATTTTTAACCTTTTAGTACAGATTATTTTTGTGTACAAAGGCGCAGCGTTGTCAGAGGGGCACAGGGGAGGAAAGCCCCACTATCGGAAAATCTTTCAAATAAAAACAATTTTTTTTTTTCAAAATTTAAAAAAAAAAAAATCTTCTCCTTTCTACTTTTAATACGATATATGACACCTTAAATGTTTCGATCGCGTGAAGCTTATGGTTTAGTAAAGTAAAATTGTTACCAACAGAATGATACCTTTAAAGATCAATGTGCTAGGGTAAATACTAACCGTTGCATTTTATAGATAATCACCAAATTATTTTACTTAGACATCCTAATTAAGGTAATATCCATGGCTTTTCTCTCTCAGTTTAAGGCGGGGGGCAAAAATTGAATGCCTTCCCGTAAGGCGCGGCAAATTATGAAAGTGTTTAGCGGAAATTTCAATTCTTCTTTTCTTGCTTATGAGATTTTTTTCGCTCGTGAACAATAAGATTTTTCTTTTTTAATTATTAATCTTATTTCTTAAGGATGTCAAGATTAACGCCATTAATTGGTTATTATTAATCATTAAAATTGAAGATTTTTAACCAAAAAAGCAGGTTAAGTGAATACTTTTTAGAATGAACCTGTTCTTATTAATTACGAATAAAGGTGGATTAGTGAAATAATTTTGAATAAAAACTTCAGATTTAACTTTTTAACTTTATAATTTACTACTAATTTAAATAGCGGGTTAAAATAAACACACTAACCACTGGTAGTGGATTTTCGAGCCCCTGCCTCACAGCGGTGGCTAGACACAAAGATGTTTCTAGGTTAGCTCCTAGGTAGCGGATTTTTGAGAGAGCTTCCTAAAAATTGTGGCCAGATCAACTGATGCTTTTCAGGTTAGCTAAAGAATACTATACGAGAATTTTTTAGACACCCTCCTCAATGGTGCCCAGACCTTTGGATGCTTTTCTCTCAGGTCAGCAAAGGACCACTGAAAGTGGATTTTCGAGTCTCCCATATCCACACACAGCGGTGCGCGAACCCACTGTCTTTTGCGTTTCTTAACCCTTTGAGGCGCAACCCTTTCCCTATGCTGAAAAAGGGGCAGCCGTTGCCATCGCTCGACTTAACTACTAGCAAGAGGGCGGACGATCGAAACGTTCATCTCGTGCCAAAGATCTAGAGACCTGTCGTCAAAAAGGGGTCTCTAGATCTGTGGCACGCGAGGAACGATCAGCTATCGTCAAAAAAGGGTCTCTAGATCTGTGGCACGCGATGAATGTTTCGATCGTCCGCCCTCTTGCTGGTCGTTAAGTCGAGCGATGGCAACGGCTGCCCTTTTTTCAGCATTGGGCAATCTATCCCGCTGTTCACGCATTCTTCCATGTTTCAGCAGTTGTCAGTGCTGTTTAAAAATAATCGTGACAATTTATTTTACGGGAAATGACGTGCTAAAAAGTAAAGGATTCTCGTGGAGCTCTGTCGCCCGCAAGTATTTTTATAGAAATCCAATCTATTCTTCGCGACTGGCAACAGTCAAAACGTCAGAGTTTGGTGTTCCCAGAGCGGGAACACTGCGCGTTAAAGGGTTAAACTTGACCAAAGATCGGCTAACATCGGATCTTTGAAGGTCCCGAAAAATTTCGTTATAGCTGGAATTCACGCTTAATGAATCACGATCGAAATTCATAATGATAACCGGTTAATGCAATTAAAATGCATCATTCATACCAGCAACCGAAAACGAGCGGTTAATATTAACAGTAACAGCATTTCTAACACTAACTGCAATACTAAATATATATTATCTAGCGCATAAAAAGACACCCGAGGGTCTTTTTCCGAAGCGCTTTCAAAGTTCTCCCTTTTTCCGGTTTCTTTTTGGGATGGCGGCGTGGGCCGTCAGATAAGGCTGAGTTTTGTTGTGTTTTATGGGCTTTTAAAAACGTTCGACGTGGCCATTTGCCGGCGTTGACCTTGCGTCTTTAAACGTTAGTTCCGGACCAGATGGCGCGATCTTTTGGTTTCTTTTCCGTGTCTGCTGCCCGTCCGACAGATGTTACTTCTGGGATGAGGGAGAGGGAGGAATAGCACTCAAGTTCAATAAAAGATTCTTTTTAGTTTATTTATTCTTATTACTTAAAGGGGGGGGAGGGTTGGAGAGAGAAATTTCCTTGAAGGGGGGCTATTAGAGAGGGATTCTTCAAGCTGCCGAATGGTTGCGTAGCTCCCTACGGAAGTGTAAATGAATGACGACTAGATACATTGCTCTTTAAGGTAGCCTCTTTCAATTCTACGTAAAAATTCTATTAGGATAGGAATTAGGATAGATAGGGTTAGTTAGTTAGGTGGCTAGGGGTCAATACTTAGCTCATTGGCGGCTCCTCCATTTGAGCGCGTGAATTCTCGGAGGAAAAACTTAAAAAAAAATCTGGAGTGACTCCACTCGGCTTTCCGAACACTTACGATTAAGATCATTACCAAGCATTTAAATAAATTTTAATCGATGAATCAGTCAAATATATATACCAAAATGAAGCTCAATCGAATGTATCGTTTAAACGCTAGCGCACTTTCAAGAATATCTCCCCATAGGTTATAATGTAAAAGGAATATTTGGCGTAGCCCTGTAGAAAAACTATAAGTCCTATACACATCAAAATCGATACCGGTCTTACGATGGTTGTTTATAACATGTACACCCAATTTGAGCTCCATCGAATGTACCGTTTAAACGCTAGCGCACTTTCTAGAATTTCCCCCCCATAGGCCATAATGTAAAAGAAATCTTGGTCGTAGCCCTGTAGAAAAACTATAAGACCTATACACACCAAAATCAATACCGGTCTTGCGACGGTGGTTTATAACATATATACTCAATTTGAGCTCAATCGCATGCCCCGTTCTGGAGCTATCGTGTTCACTCACATACACACAAACACACACACACACACACACACACACACACACACACACACACACACACACACACACACACACACACACACACACACACACACACACACACACACACACACACACACACACACACACACACACACACACACACACACACACACACACACACACACACACACACATACATACACACATCTCGTAAAAATAGCATAAATGAATTCAGAAGACCCCAAAACGTGTAAATACACCAAAATCTCGAATTCGAATTTTTTCATGATTACAATACTTTTCTCACATGGTACATGTTCGGAAAGTAATAAACACATTAAAAAATTAAATAAAAAAATATTAAGTAAGTTAATTTGAAGTTACGGAACACATATGAACATGGAACATATGTGTTCCGTAACTTCAAACTCTGTCACTTACCTTGTCACTTTTAGAATTTGACACCAAACGGGCGTAAGGGACCAAAATGTTTTTTTTTACGTTCTTTTCACATTTCCCTTGATATATCACAGGAAAAAGAGATAGCCTAAAATTCTTCCATAAAAATATGACGAACACAAATGCCTTAAAATCATTTTCAGATATTTTTAGAATTCCCATCAAAACGGGGATAAAGGAGCCAAAACGTTGTTTTCAAATTTGTCATCATATCTCGAAAGGAAATATAGAGATGGGCATAAAATTCTTCCCTTAAAATGTACCGAACACGAATGATTAAAGATCATTTTCAGGGTTTTTTAGTACTCGTGTCCAAACTGGTGTAAAAGCCCAAAACGTTGTTTTCATATTTGCCTTCATATTTCGAACGAAAATTAAGATAACCTTTTAAATCTTGCATTAAAATGTAAAGAACACAAATTCATAAACATCCTTTTCACGATTTTTCGACCTAAAATCGACAAAAATCGATCTCAATAGGAGTTTTTAGGCTTATTTTATCTCTGGAGTGCTGTTAATTTCAGACAAATTTTTGTCTACCTGGTGAAAGGGCGAATGACTTTTCAAGGGTTGCCAGGTTGAACATTAAAAGTCACGAAGGTATGCCAATTTTTGGTGATTTATCTCCAAATTTCGAATAAAAAATAAGTTACTGAAATTGCAGCCAGCTTAGTGATATCTTCCATGTTTGTCGAAAAATTGCCTAATACTACTGGCTATTTAATTGAAATATTGGGGTCTATATTCGTGTAAATAAAGGTGAAATATAATTAGAATATGCCTGTCGAGGATTTAAAACAGCTTTAGTAGGCGATTTTAATATAGATTTCGATTTTGAAGAAATACTTTATAGAACAAGAAAGACAAATACCGCACACCCGCGGATTGTGATGCACATTCCAAACAGTATTTATAAAGATCAAGTATAGTTGGAATATGCCTAACGAATATTGTAAAACAGTGTTTGTAGGCGATTAAATCTAAAAATATATTTAATATTTATTTATTTATTTATTTTCCATTTGTACTTTTTGATTTAACAATATCCTTTCCGTACGAAGAACGAGTACTTCACCTATATTCTATATTTCTTCGTTTTTTAGATAGCGATGTATAACTTTGTGTTATTATACATTTATAAATTCTTATAAATATATATCATAACACAAACATATACATTACACAAAGAAAGGCTAACACAACATACATAACACAAAGGAAGGTTAGTTCATTCTTATTAACTAGCCTTTCAGTTGATATTTACTTTAGGAGGATTTCTCCCCCCCCCCACACCCCTCCTCAATCCTCCGGGTTTTTTTTTCCTTAATATAAATTACAGCTTTACTAACACAAAATCCTTAAGCTACGATTAAACATAACAAACCCAAATTACAGTGCACTAAATACAATCATACTAAGAAAACATTAAAAAATAATCAAAA
This sequence comes from Cheiracanthium punctorium, assembly GCA_038373885.1. Classification (NCBI taxonomy): domain Eukaryota; kingdom Metazoa; phylum Arthropoda; class Arachnida; order Araneae; family Cheiracanthiidae; genus Cheiracanthium; species Cheiracanthium punctorium. The sequence goes on from JAWZYV010013271.1 coordinate 249,023, forward strand.
TTTCATGTCAAGACAAAGGATAATAAACAATATGGACAGTCATTGCACATATCGTGTCATTTACCGCGCCAAAACTAGTCGCCAAAAGAAAGAGACAAAAAAAAGGTTGATACCAAACCTGTACCTATATTTTAAACATAAAACAAGTTCAATCTGTATCCTGCCTCTGTTACATAAAACTTAAGTGTTCTATAATTGAATATATTGAAAAGAAAATTCACTTGAGTGAGAAATACGAGATCTCGCAAATATTATTGCTATCTACTTATATATTATTAGCAAAATAACGGCAGGAATGTTGGCTATTTCATTGTCATCCTAGTTCACGTTATTAGTGTTTGAAGTTACCACTTCATAAAAGCACTTTGCTTTTTTTGCTCAACACTACAGCATTTGAAGTGGCCTATACGTAAATATACTTTGAAATAATCAATTTGGTGGATATTTCTTTCAGTAGGAAAAGTATTTGAAGTGGCCCTATCCATAAAGATAATTTGTTGCTATCAGTATGGTAGATTATTCTGGCGACATCTGGTAGTAAACGACATTACTGGATCATATCCGTGAGATTTAATTTTACAGTCATGCTCTCTTAATGCCGCTAATGCATTAATATTACTTTAATTAAGAAAATTCTTTAAAAAGAAAGAACCTCTTACTTTTTTAATATAATTTATACTAAGTAAATTTACTTTAAAATTCCATAAACTGGATAATAATTTTTTTAATCAATATATTTTCTTCGATATAGTAGCAGTGGAAGCATTGATAAATATGAAAGATAGGGAAATATAGGGTAATGTGACGCTGACTTAACGGTAAACATTGATAGATTCTAAAATGTACACACAAAAAGTAAACTTTTTTTTTAACTGTGACTTCATAGGATAAGGAGCGATTTGCATACAAAAATGCTAGGATTTTTCACATCATTTACGTAGTTATACCATGGATTGAGCAGTAATGCTCGACATGGTAGGATAATTGCGCTCAAATTTTGGATACAACATTTAAGTATGACAAAAGTCACATATGTAGTTGTGTGGGCTTTCACACCTCTGCAGGCTTTATGCGATCACTTTAAACAGGCTTCGCAGCGAAACTACGTTTACTTATCCCTTTAACGCGCAGTCTTCCCGCTCTGGGAACACCCAACTCGGACGTTTTGACTTTTGCCAGTCACGAAGAATAGATTGGATTTCTGTAAAAATAGTTGCGGGTGACATAGCTCCACGAGAATCCTTTACTTTTTAGCACGTCATTTCCCTTAAAATAAATGGTCACGATTATTTTTAAACAGCACTGACATCTGCTGAAAAATGGAAGAATGCGAGAACAGCTGGATAGATGGCCCAATGCTGAAAAAAGGGCAGCCGTTGCCATCGCTCGACTGAACGACCAGCAAGAGGGCGGACGATCGAAACGTTCATCGCGTGCCACAGATCTAGAGACCCTTTTTTGACGACTGCTGGCTGTGCCGGCACCCTTTTTCAGCATTGAGAAAGGGTTGCGCCCCAAAGGGTTAACTCCCTCAAATTCTCCGCAACAGATGTTCGTCTCCATATTCTCTGTACAAATCAGTCCAAATCATCTGGATCCTCATCACACAGCTGGGACTCATCCATACCTTCCTCTGAGTGGGTGTCACGTACTTCCTTCTTGAAACCTTACGTTTCATCGTAAGCTTCACGTTTGATTACGTTGTATTCCACTCACGTGAGCGCCTATTAACCCTTCATCACTCTGTGGCATCTGAATTGAAAATTTTTCTTCCGGTAACTCGCTTAAAGTTGGACTCGTATAATCGTAACTCTATCAGTGGCCAAAGAAAGATTTAAGCCCAACTCTCTTATCCATTCAAATACCTATACGGGTCAAAGAAGGAACGTCGTCTTCCTTGCGTCTTTTCAACGATGACAACAAACAGGTCAAACGTGGATTTAAAATTAGTAACGAAAGGGGAGGAGAGGGAATAAAAAAACCCAGGCAGCCTGAGAATGATTCTTCTCCGATGAAATGCTTCTTCATATTCATCGCCTCTGTCTTGGAGCTTTACTGGATCCGTCACTGACTAGACTTTACTATTAACCCTTTAAAGATGTGGGTTGCACGTAGGGAGTCGCTAAAACATTTAAGTACTAGGGAATATTCTGCCCTGTTCTGTATTGTTGTTGATGCATTTTCCCTTTACATTGTTCTTCCACCAGGAAATGGATTATACAAGTATCAATCGACTCAAACACATGCATTTGGTAGAAGAATAAATGCATTATTCAAGAAAACGAACGGCTTTTTCTTCAATCAAAAGCAAATGCCATAATTAACAGCGAATTTCCTTGTCTTTGTTTGACGAATAATTAATTGATCATTCTCTAAATAAACAAATCATAAGAAACTCGATAAGTCAATTATAATTTAGTAGCTATACATTTTATAAAATGCCTTATCTACCATTAGCGGACTAAAAACCTGAAAATGATTATTTCAGTAGTCGACTGATCGTACTGGTGTATGCGGCGTCCCAAAAACACTGACTTAGAGTTTTATTCCCTAAATGTTGATCATATTTACACATAGGTAATGAATTACAAAGCTACGTAAAAAAATCTTACACAATTTTATGGACGTGAATAAAATTTTCAAGAGATTAAATCTAAATAAATATGAAATTTCAATTTTTACTCAGCCCCCGTACAAAAATATCCCGATCAATAAAATGTGCTTCATACATTAGTTAAATGTGGTACAAATTTTCAGCCTTTCATCATAAAAAGTTTAGCTACGTTTAAACAAACCTGGTGAGGGGCTATACAATACCTATAATAGCCAAAGTATTATATATTTATCAATCCTTGTTTCCTTTAGTAATTTGTATACAGCCCCTAAAACGCGATCTTCGATGTGCTTTTTTCTCTTTGAGATTCATTGAAAAATGGCTTAAGTCAAAATGCATTTATTTTCATATATCTCTGAGCGTTTCTGTGATGATAAGCTGAAATTTTGTGCATCATCTATTAAATGTACACGGCACATTATACTAAGTGGGAATTTTTTTCGTAAGAAGTCCGTATTAAAATTCGTATTTTAGATTTTATTTCCTGAAATTTTAATCTCTACTAGTGATTACATTGGCAGCGACGTTGCGTCGACGTTACATTTCGTGACGTTCGTCACATATCAAGAGTGACGTAAATGTAAGCCTTCCACGTAAATGACGTCCCTTCATGCAAAATATGTCAAGTCGCATTTTCATGCTGAAACGTCCATGTAGGTCACTACGACGTGCAGTGATGTCACAAAAACTATCATTGGCGGACATTGGTCAGTCGGTCGCCGAAACTTCTCAGCGACCAACACCTGCTATCACAAAAAGTCACGTGATGCATGAGTCTCGGTCACCACTGTGTGAAAAATAAAGAATTCCGATAAGGAGCGTATAACGGACAGAGACCGAAAACTATCTGAATACCAGAAAAATACAAAGAAAAGAAAAGAAAAAAATGGAAAAAAAAAACCTCTAAGAATTTTATGAGATCGATCAAAGATAACCCTTCGTAAACCAGGGCTTTGCCAAATCGCTCTCTTTCAATATGAATACAAATATATGTGAAATCTTTAAAGCTGTTACTAATTAACTCAATTTCTTTTTAATGACATTTATATCATTTTATATTACATCCTTTAATACGTCGGTATTACGATACGAGAATTATTTTATTTTAGGCATCAAAATTTTTTGAGAAGAGCAAAATTTAAAAGTGATTCCGAATAAAAAAAGTTAATGATATTTTCTAAGTTTTACTTACAAAGAAATTGGCGCGTTAAAGCACGTAAAACATGCTATCAGGTCGGCAGCAAAAGTATTAGAACATCGTTTTGTACCATATCAGAGATTATAGTTCATATTACTACTTGGAACTTCTCTATACATAAAGTTGATGAAATGAACATGATGTAAATTTAGTGCTTAGTTCCTTTCACCTTAGACATACATAAATAATAGATGTACAGTGGCTGCCGCTTAATTGGATCATCGAATCAAATCACAAAAAAACGGAACGGAATTACTCTTTTCAAAGCCTCAATCAGAGCCGCCGCTTTTTCGAATCAGCCGCTTTATTAGATCAAAAATCGATTACGCGAACGTCATCCAGCTAAGCGGCGGCCACTGTACCAGAAAGCAATGTCCTTTTAATTTACTTAAAGTTCAAACAAATAGTACTGAATGACAAACAAGCTGTTCCTAAGCATAAGGACTCTTTTTCTCCCATTTGTTCAATTTCAAAGGGAGACATTTAATAACACATAATACTTTTTTTTTTCTTTCAACAAAAATATCCCCTTTTTCCACGTCTACACACCTTGGGGGATCCTATTCGTAATATTCTGATATCGATATTTAGGTATTCGTGAGTGATGTATTTGGAGGCAAGAATTTTATGGATGCCTCTTTTCTTCTTTGAAATCACGCAGGGTATGGGAAAAGAACGTTTTGGCCCCCTATCCCCCATAAGTTATGAGTTTTAGAAAAAGGCTCTCCGATCTAGCACCTACGATAAAAAACTTACGTGCAGGCCGAGTTTCGTAAAGGCAAAATAAAGGCTCTAGGCAAAATATCGACGTAACGAAAAAAATGACATTATTGTCTGGTACTCTCAGCCCATTAGTGCCCGACTTTTTACATCACAGTCTCCAATTTATGTTGACGCCGGAAGTGATAAAGAAATGGCCGACATTTGTGGGGTATGAAGAATGTATTTCTTTTACTTAAAAATATGAATAAAATTGTGAAAGATTCGCATTGTTATCGCTGAGTATTTTATAGAAATCAGATTTATTATTCGAGAAATTGAAATAGGAAAATGAATGAATGTTTATTTATTTTTTCAACTGACGAATTTTGCGACCGCCCTAAAAATAGAACGCTGGCCGTTAATGGGTTAACCCTTTGAGGCGCAACCCTTTCCCAATGCTGAAAAAACGGCAGCCGTTGCCATCGCTCGACTTAACGACCAGCAAGAGGGCGCACGATCGAAACGTTCATCGCGTGCCACAGATCTAGAGACCCTTTTTTTGACCGTGCACAGCCAGCTGTCGTCAATAAAAGGGTCTCTAGATCTGTGGCACGCGATGAACGTTTCGATCGTCCGCCCTCTTGATGGTCTTTAAGTCGAGCGATGGCAACGGCTGCCCTTTTTTCAGCATTGGGCAATCTCTCCAGCTGTTCTCGCATTCTTCCATTTTTCAGCAGATGTCGGTGCTGTTAAAAATAATCGTGACCATTTTTTTTACGGGAAATGACGTCGCTAAAACTAAAGGATTCTCGTGGAGCTATGTCACCCGCAACTATTTTTATAGAAATCCAAATCTATTCTTCGTTACTGGCAACAGTCCAAACGTCAAGAGTTTGGGTGTTTCCAGAGCGGGAACACTGCGCGTTAAAGGGTTAATGCATATGTTGGAAAGTGATTCGTAATCCATGCGGTCATTTTTTTGTCGCGATTTATCTTCCTCGCAGGATTTTCTTTCTTCTTCTGTGGGTTAACAGGCACTCGAGAAGCTGAAGCAGAATGTTACAGAAAAATGGTCGAGCTAAGCGGGTGGTAAGGAGAAAGGAGTATGTATGCAGAGAGGGAGAGGAGCATCGGCAGATGGCCTCTCTCAAACATCGCGGTGTCGTGTGTTTAGACGGATAAGAGAGAGAGAGAGAGAGAGAGTCCCCATATGTTTCATCCACTTTGCTAAACAAACTGAAGCCTTTCCAAACAAGGGGATCGGAGGGCGGAAGCACAGTGCGACGGTCTCATTCTCCAAGACACTCTACGGAGTGATGTGCCTGCCCTGTCAAAGAATTCTGCTGTCGATTGCTACTATTCGAATGCCATCAATGATCGATACCATCGAATAGTGAATATTCGAGAATTTTACTATTCGAGATTTCGAATCGCAGTCGTTATTGGAATGCTACGGGCTGAGAGTTCGAATAGATCGATTACTACTATTCGAATACTATGAGTGATTTCTATTCGCGATTTCTGTTCGAATACTAGTCGAGATTTCGAATGGCATTCGTTATTGGCATGTTATGTGCTGAGCGTTCGAATAGATCGATTGCTGCTACTTGAATAATCAATCCATCCAATAATGAATGTTCGACATTTTTGCTGTTTGAATAATATTATAGCTATTCGCAATTTCTGTTCAAATACTATTCGAGATTTCGAATGTTATGTGCTGAGCGTCCAAATAGATTGATTACTATAACTCTAATAGAATCAATAATCAGTCCATCAAATAATGAATATTCGAGATTTTTACTATTCGAATAATATTCGTGATCATTCGCCGCATTCGTAAACGCCAAACGAGTTACACTCGTGCAACGAGTTTCCATCTAAGGTGTTCGTAAAGGAAACTGAGTGCTTTCAATTTATAAGCTAGAGCGTTCGTATACAAAACACTGAGTGCCGTTAGATTCAAACTATGTAAACTGAGCACGGAGCAGGTTCATCCAGTTGCTGAGAAGATACACTTGCTGCACGTTGTTGCTGTTTTCAAATGGCGTCCGTTTTTATGGGAAAAGTATGTTGTTATGAAAAGTATTTTACGTTTGCTGAAGCTGAAAATATTATTTTTTCGAGGAGGAAATTCTTGCATACGTTAGAAACTGCTACCAAGGTACATACTTTTTCAAAGGTAATCATTTTCTTGAATTTTTCTTTTAGTAAAATCGAAATTTGAACTTCTCTTGCTAAATACTTTTGAAAAAATGAAGTTGAAATTTCTAAATTTGATCCGTGCACTTCAATGATGGCCACTCTTTCTTCTAAAAATTCTGTTGATTTTACCATATTGAGTATGTACTAAATACTCTCCTCAGCAAAAATAACACATTCGCGAGTTGTAAACAAACACGTCTCCTAGGCGACGAAACTAAATATAAACTGAAGTTGTTCGTAAAGTCGAAAGAAACTGATAGCACTAAACACACGTATTCTAGTTTTCTTACGAAAACTCGTGCAATGAGTTTGTCGTTTAGGAATGCACCCTTTATTCGCAATTTCTTTTCGAATACTAATCGAGATTTCCAATACCTGGTACTATTCGAATGTGTGTTGCGAGTTCGAATAGATCGATAAGCTCGGGTGAATTTAATAATCGATTGATTCGAATAGTTCCATACATTCATGCCCATCACTAACTGTGTGGCACCACTGAATTAATTAAAAGTGGCCAAATTTTCGGAACATAAAAGTGATGACCGTTAGCGCAGGATCACCGATTCTGAAACAAAAAATGGGGACATTTTATGTTAAGTGTCCCGGAAATGACGTCGTTGTTTATTATTATTATTAAATTCGACCAAATACGATTTTAAAAAGTTTCTAACTGCAAATAAGATGTGTCCAAATGTCGCATTTGCTGTGTTTTAAAGCATCCTAGATGTCCAGTCAGCACATGAAGATTTGCGGGAAGACGCGAGAAAAATAGATAGGAAAAGAGCATGTGATGATGCATGTTTTAAAGAATCATTTTATTTATTATTATTTCTACTCCAAAACACATCTACAGGGTGACCAAAAAGTCCGTAAAAACTTTTAAAATTAATTAAAAAAAGAAAAAATAATAATAGAAAATTGCGGTTTGCACAAATAGGTTTAGTTGATGATGGGATTTTTTTAATGACGAGAAAGTTTGTAGTTCAAAATGTTACCGGTAGGTGGCGCAGACATCACAATGGGAAGCAATAAAAAAGAAATCCGAAATCTCTCTAATCTCATCCATGCAAACCGCAATCCTGTATCGTTATTTGTTCTTTTTAAAGAATTTTTAAACTTTGATGCACCCAGGATGTATCAAAAGCTCATGAAAACTTCAAAAATTCATTAAAAAAGAAAAAAATGATACAAAATTTCAGTTTGCATAGAAATGATTACAGAGTTTTTTTTTTTTTTTTTTTTAAACTTAGTTCCCACTGTGCATGCCAGCGCCACCTCTCGGTAACATTTGGAACTACAAACTGTAATGTCCTTGAAAAAATGCCCATCATCCTTTAAACCTACTAGTGCAAACCACAATTTCCTATTATTATTTGTTCTTTTTTAAATGAATTTTTAAAAGTTTTTTACAGACTTTTTGGGCACCCAGTATTTTCGCTTGAAATGTTTTTTCCAACTTTACTGATACCATTATTTTACAGAAAAGGCAATTCACTGCTGATTGTTCAAGAATAAAGCTGATTGTTCAAGAATTTAGGAGTGCAAGTGTGTGTGTGTGGGGGGAGGCGACACGAAGGTTATCCGTTGTTGGTGGGCACAATGTTAAAAAGGTTGGGAGTCGCTGCGTTAAAGCAATGTAAAATTTATTTGTGGGGAACTAATTTATACATAAAAAAAAGCTCATTCCCCTTCGCAAAGTGTTGAATAAACCAAAATGTTAACCGTATACCAGGCACGAAGCCAGAAAAATAATTTAGGGGTGCACCCTAAAAAGAGGAAAAGATAAAATTTCTCACAAGAAAGACTGATTATTGACACTCAATCCGCAAAATTCAAATTACGCGAAGGGCCCAGTCCCCCGTGGACCCACCCTTTGCCTACGTTCCTGAAGTAAGCATATGCCTTTTGGGGGCAAGGGCTGAAACCTCCTAGCCCAGGAATGGGCAAACTTTTTGGTCGCGGGCCAAAGATCGAAAAAAAAAATTTGGCGGGCCAAGATAAATTTTTCTAAAATTTTAAAAACAATATACACATATTACAATTTATATATGTTAATGAGATGAATGAAATTGCGATTTCATTTCTAAAAGATCGTTATATTGAGGTTCGAAGTGAGATGCACTGATTCTAAGGAACGAGGCTAAATGCTCATCTGCCAATCTACTTCTGAAAGAATTCTCTCTAAGGTTCATAGTTGAAAACACTTGTTCACATATATAAGATGAAGCAAACATAGCACTGATTTTCTGGGCGTGAGATATTAAATTTGGGAATATACTTGTTACTTTCGATAATGATTTGTAAAACTCTGGCATATTTAGAAACAACTGCTTGAGATGATTGTTTGATTGCAATTCAATTCATTCAAGCTGCAAATCTGACCTCACTGCTTCACAATTTACGTTCAAAGGCATGGTCAAAATATCCAATTCTGTTTGAATGGCACTGAAATCTTGAAATCTGCTTTCGAACTCGAAGTGCACTTTTTTCAAGCCATCTTCATAATTCTTAATATGGATTTATAATATATAAATATATATATATATATTCTTTCACTTTCCGTCGGACCGGCAAATTAAAATTCCATCCGCGTGCCGGGTAAAACTTTCCGGCGGGCTGGATTTGGACCGCGGGCCGTAGTTTGCCCATCCCTGTCCTAGCCCCTTCCTAGGATCTATCATTGAAAGCGAGGTAAACGGAAAATCGTAAACGCGCTGAAAAACTACAACACTTTAAAAGAAACGATTTAAAGAGAGAGTAAAAAAAAAAAAAAAATTGCTTAATCAAATAATTAAATTCTCCCACGAGTTGATTGATTCAAAATTTTTCTTTTCTTTTTTTTCCCAGGCGGACTTCATTCCTTCTCTCTTTTTCCAAGCCTGAATTTTCCATAGGAAGAAGGCAAAACTTCCCGGCACACGCGCGTCATCATCAGGTGAGGATGGTGTGGGTGGGGGGAAATCGATATAGACGCCGCCGGGAGAGATGAGAAACAAACTTCGGTGCATTTTGCTCTAAACGGAGGAGGGGGGGCGGCGGCTGTAGTGCCTTGCCCATTTCGCTTTTCTTGGAAAATCGTGTGTGCTCTCGCCGCATCAGGAAAAGTACCACTCCACTCTCACTCTCGAGAAGGAGGCTGAGGCGGGAAGGGGGAGGGGAGGAGGTGCGAAAATGACGCGCCGGTTGCCCTGCTCGTTTTCTTAGCGTTTATTTTATTTATTCATTTATTATTATTTGAATTATAAATTTCACCAGTATTAAAAAAATAAAATTACTTTAATTATAAAAAAAACTTACAATATTTTTTAAAAATTAAAAAATTCCAACAATATTTTTAAAAAATTTAAAAAATCCAACAATATTAAGATTTTAGGGAAAAAGGTCTTGCTAAGAAAATTTAAAAACAAATAACTGTGTATAAAGATTTGTAATATAAATTGTATGTAGATTTAAAGATTTTATTTATTTATTATATTTAGCTACTTCCAAGGATATTGAAAAATACTAAAAACACTCGATAAAAGCTGGTGTATTAAATAGTTGTATAAAATAAATAATCGCGTGTATAAAATAAATAATCGCGTACAGGCACACTAAATTTATGCATTGTTTTATAGATTATATTTAATTATTTTTTATGAGTACTTTCCATTAATATTAAAAATACCAAAACTATTTTTGTTTAATAGCGCTTTCCAACAACATCTAAAAATGTTTAAAAAGAAAAACTCAAAATAGTTGGTGTTAAAAACAAATTAATAGAAATAGAAATAATAAAATGAATAAAAATAATAAATGATAAAGGGACGATATTTTCGATGGAGAAATTCATCTTGTAACCTTTAACAGCATCTATCACTTCTTAGTCGTTTGAAACAGCCTAATACCCCTAAAACATGCTTTAATGAATAGTTTGAGATATGCCAGCTACATACATACGTACTTACAGACGGCATGAAAAAATTGGTTAAAATAGACACACGGCCGTCGGCCAAAATGAGTTGCAGACGCATTTATATGAACGTGCATGCTAACGTACGATGAGATGCATCGCAAAAATTCTTAAAAGTAAATTTAGTCGTAGTCAAAATCGAGTTTTTCGTCGAAATCTGGCCCCCGAAATTTTTCGCGATCACATTACTTCCTTATCCGTATCCTTCCTTCCTTATCCTTTTCCGTACAAGGAAGTAAAAACTACATCTTTGTTTCAAGGAGATGTTCAATACAAATTTCCGGAGGTAGTGTATCAGCAGTATGAGACACCCTCAAACTCTTACTCAGGCAGCAAAACCAACCATCATGCTACATTCATCTATATAAATAAAACAGAGTGTAAACTGTCCGTTAGTTAGTTAGTTTGCTTATTTGTTTGTCTGCCTCTAGCGTAGCTCGCAGACCTGTGATCGTAGACCTACCAAATTTTGTATGGAAATTCTCCAGGGCGGATCCCGATATACCTCGAAGCGATTTTTCGAATTTCGAGTTATTTTAGTAGATATCGATAAAAAAAACATGCCGCAAAAGGCAAATTTTTGTTCTCGCCATTACGAAATTCTAATCCCGCAGTGGAAATAGTGAAGATTAAGCGTATCTAGGTTGCCATATTTGGCAAGTTTTTATTAAACGATTCAGACTCTTGAAGTAATTACGACTTTTTTTTTTTGTTTAGATTATTTGTAAGGTTATTTTTTAATTGAAATATCTTGTGCATGTGAAATCAGAGCAGGAATGAAATGTTTTATACTCAAAAGAAAAATAGGGTCTGGAAATTTTTCGAAACTAAAATGTGCAACTTTTTAATTTGGCGAAAAATAAAATGGTTGATGTTCGAGTTTGAGGAGATGCGATCCTAACGCTTGCGCAATTTATCGTCTGCTACTTCGATTATGAATACACCTGAATAAGTTTTTCAGAAAATTTCACTCCGTTCGAATTGTGCATTTTTCTGCGCAGCTTTTCCCCATCTATTTCTAATGTATTACATCCAGAAAAAAGGATGTTAGAAATATCAATTTTAATTTTATTTAATCACACTCATGAATAATGATATACTTTCCAACTTAATGGAATAAGGAAAGAAAATGGGGAAGACCCATGGATTATAATACACTTTTAATATATAGCGCTTTAGTGCTTTTTTAAAATCTGAAAGTGTTTCAGATTTTCTAACTTTTTTTTTTCCTTTCCGTTTTTTGATAAAGGCCAATATATCCAGAAGCTTTTCAGAATTAATATAGGACGAAAATAATGAATACCTTTTTGTAGGTTTTATCATTAAACCCCATCTTATTTTTGTAACCAGGCGTGACCCGACACGGTAAGCATCGCATCGGGGCTCCGGCTTCGAAGGGGTGTCATTTCGAACTTAAAAACTAAGTACAGCATAAAAGGAGGCGTCTTTTTTATGTTAGCAGGGGTCTCTACACTTACGCTAGGACCGCTCCTGTTTGTAACCATCTTAATTTTAAATTCCATTCAGAATCTAAGAGATTTCAGTGCCAAGGAAGCCAGTGTGAAACAGGATTCTCTCCGAACAAGATTTATTAGGATGGCGAACCAACTGGTCGCCGGAGGCGGCTAGTATATAATAAAATATTCAACAATTGTGGACATTTCTTCCGTCCAGAACTTCTTTAAGTCCAAATACGATTAAGGGAAAAAATAAAACACGAGACATTTCTCAAAATCTGTACCTATTTAAAAGATTTGGACGTGCTACAGGACAAACGATTTGCTATGTAGAAATTTTCTCTTTCCAGTAAGTTAAGCAAGAAACAAAAGAAGTATTCTGTATCCCCCCCCCAGGGGCGGATCCAGAGAAACCATCTGGGGGGGGGGCTCCGTATTTCATTAGGATGATACATTGATTTCCCAATACTTTTTCTCCCAATGTATAATTAGACATGGTATATAACAACTAAATAAGTATGCTATCTGCTGCAAGAACCGTTGAAAGAAAACTCAGAAGGGGGGGGGGGGGCAAAGCTATCGTGCGCCCTATACCGACCAAGTTAAGGCCGATGTAGATTAAGGCCGATGAGTATTTGTACCCATACGTCTGAGTGGTGTGGACAACTTATGAGAGCAGTTGAAAGAATGAAAGCTGTACAAATCGCGGAGGATTGGATTGTGCGTCTGTACTTGATCATCACTTAAGGCCGATGCTGATTGCCGCTGCGTCTAACGTGACTGCAGTGGGTAAGAGGGCATTCTCGTCGCCAATTTTACGTCTTTTTAATGGCAATTCGGGGTTTACCGATAAAAGATTCCTGCACTAAACCACAAACTCCGTCCCCTGTAAAATGGAGAGAGCAACGGAAGATTTCCCCCCCGTATCAGTGTGCCGTCGTCCATTCAAATACGGCTAAAGTGACCACCTTGGTAAAGAGATCGTCTGTCTGTAGTGACAACTTTAATACAATTCCGCTTTACAACCATCACACTTTACCACCTTTGTAAGGTGTCCGTCTTTATAAGGTGACCAGTTTTGTTCTTCCCAAGGGTAGTCCCATTAGACAGGTTCCACTGTACAAATAAAACTGGGAACTGTGCTCCAGCTACTGTGGCGATAGCGAGTCAATAAAATTTGCCCCTCCTTCTGTTTAAAAATAAAAGCTCTATCATTTTTGTAACTAGAGAAATTATGTTTAGTCCACAAGGATTCAATAAGTATTGGTGTAAATATTCTTGGTATATGTATATATATATATATATATATATATATATATAAAACATTACAAATCAAAAGCCCATGAAAATCCCATATTTCTAGAACTACGCAGTTTAAGTCAGTTGGAACAAAGAAATCCGCTTTCAAAAACAGCAATTACTACACGGTCCCTTGCAATTCCTTTATAATTTTGCAGACGGTCCCGGGAGCCAGCCGCAAAGGCGTTTATAAGTCATAACAGACCTTGGAAAACAGCTGCCCAGTTTCTGGGATCGGCCAATAATTGCTACGCATTTTGATCATGTGACACGACCTCAAAAGTTGTTAAAAGGGGATGCAACATCCCAGAAGCGGAACTTTCACGTGACGCAGCTGCCAAACAAAGATGTATGGAATCACCAAATAAAATGATGTAATCGGACTTCGACTCATTCCTTTCATCCATCGGTAGCCGTAAGGCGTGTCCAAGGATTTTCATGGAGCGCTCCCGGCGTTTGCGGGCCAGCGAAGACCGGCCACTTCAACAGCCTCGACCCATCCAGTGTATGTGTGTGTGTGTGTGTGTGTGTGTGTGTGTGTGTGTGTGTGTGTGTGTGTGTGTGTGTGTGTGTGTTTGTGTGTATGTGAGTGAACACGATAGCTCCTGAACGGGGCATGCGATTGAGCTCAAATTGGGTATATATGTTATAAACCACCGTCGCAAGACCGGTATTGATTTTGGTGTGTATAGGACTTATAGTTTTTCTACAGGGCTACGACAAAAATTTCTTTTACATTATGGCCAATAGGGAGAAATTCTTGAAAATGCGCTAGCGTTTAAACGGTACTTCCGATTGAGCTCAAAAAGTGTATATATGTTATAAATCACCGTCGCAAGACCTGTATTGATTTTGGTGTGTATAGGACTTATAGTTTTTCTACAGGGCTACGACAAAGATTTCTTTTACATTATGGCCTATGGGGGGGAAATTCTAGAAAGTGCGCTAGCGTTTAAAAGGTACATTCGATTGAGCTCAAATTGGGTATACATGTTATAAACCACCATCGCATGACCGGTATTGATTTTGGTGTGTATAGGACTTATAGTTTTTCTACAGGGCTACGACAAAGATTTCTTTTACATTATGGCCTATGGGGGGAAATTCTAGAAAGTGCGCTAGCGTTTAAAAGGTACATTCGATTGAGCTCAAATTGGGTATTATGTTATAAACCACCATCGTAAGTAAGACCGGTAATTGATTTTGGTGTGTATAGGACTTATAGTTTTTCTACAGGGCTACGACAAAGATTTCTTTTACATTATGGCCTATGGGGAGAAATTCTTGAAAGTGCGCTAGCGTTTAAACGGTACATTCCATTGAGCTTAAATTTGGTATATATATTTGAATTATTCATCGATTAAAATTTATTTAAATGCTTGGTAATGATCTTAATCGTAAGTGTTCGGAAAGTCGAGTGGAGTCACTCCAGATTTTTAAATTTCAGTTCATGTGAAAATTTACAATTTTTTTAAACTTCCCTAGCCCATAGTGTATTTCTAGCTCTAGGGGGGATGCTCGAGCCCCCAGAGCCCCCCCCCCGTGGATCCGCCACTGCCCCCACCCCCCACCCCCTTTCGAAAAATGCTGTTATTTACTGTAAATATTTTCAAGCAAAACTACGTTTTTACGTAGCTATTTCTTTCCACATTCCAGTCTATTTTTACTATTTCATATGTCCCCTTTGCGTTTCTGCGGATATTCTATGAAAATTTTTTTGCAATTCGTTTTAGAAGGGATTCAGTTGGATTTCATCTCCATTTATAACAGTTTTTAACAAAGTTAAGGGAACGGGGGAAAAAAAAGAACACAAGTTGAATTTTTAAAAACAGACAGTTCTAACGTTTATTATTTGTGCTTTCAGAAACGCCATCTAAAGTATTGTTATTCAAGGTATTGCACTTTTAGGTCCTTTTTTCCATGAACATCATTTTCCCCCGTATATCTGTCAACTTTCTCATGAATTCTTAGAAGGATGTTATAAATATAATTTCGCGTGTTTTTCTTTGATAATAATATTTAGGGCAAAGATTTATCCTAGTTAAATTAAATAAAGCGAGTTAAATTCCAAAAAATTGCATTTTATCACGCAACATTTTTTTTTTCAATCTGTTAAATATACATACACTTTAATACGAAGCAATACTTTTATACTCGTTTTCAAACTGTTTAAAAATATCGCCTTTTAAAATTGATATAGGATGCTAGTAGAGTATTTTGAAAAATTTTTGTTTTTCTGTTTACTTTTTAACAAAGAATGCATTTTTAATCCACAAATAATTTCTGAGATTTAAATTTTATAAAAGCATTTTTAAAAGGCATCTTATTTATCTTTGCATATAGAGCGCTCAAAATTAAAAATTGATAAAAAATCAGTAACGTTCCTTGCCCCTTTGAGTGACTGTAATGACCCATTGAGTGACTGTAGTACATAGCAATTGAGGAGGGGGACTCACACCAGGTGAATTTTATTAAAAAACGCAAGTGCAGAAGGGATGTTAAGGAACCTGACTTTATTGGACGTGGAACAGTAAATTATTTTCAAATTAATTATAGCATAACAATGGGAACTCCCACTGTTTAGTGAGAGGAAGGGTTACGATTGATGAAGACTGAATAAAATTTCGGTCGAAACGATCGTATCTTGTTATAAGTATCATTTTGTGCGTGTTTTTTTACACAAATGTTTTATTTATTTTATTTTTGTCAGTTGGTTTGTTCAGGTGGAGTTTTGCAATCGAATTTTAATTGTTTTCCCGATTAGCTAGAGCGTTGATTCTAGTATGGCTAATTTTCTGCAAAAAAAAAAAAAATATATATATATATATATATATGATTTGAAAGATTCAAATACGTGGTACAGTGGCGTAACCAAGGGGGGGATAGGGGGTCACACCCCCCATGAGGATTTTTTCGCCATACAAAATGGATATTCTTCGCTCCTTTATCACACACGTATGTGTGTGATAAGGGATATGTGAGTTGCAGTAGTCGTAACCCCCCCCAATTAAAAATTTCTGGCTACGCCACTGACGTGATATATAGAAATTTCTTTTATCTTGTAATTATTTCATTCTAAACCACTAATTTAAATTATATTAAAATCGCATATACCAAGTACTCGTCACCTTTGTAGTGAACTGTAGCCTCTGCCATTTTCTCGACAAATATAGAAGATATCGCGAAGCTAGGTTCAGTTATGGGGACTTTTTTTGGTGCGAAACATGGCGATAAATCATCAAAAGGTACAAACCTTGGCAACTTTCAACATTTTTGTTCTCCTGCACCCTGCGCTATCCGGCAATCCTATTGAAAAATGCAGAAAACGTGTCGGCGCATATCGGTCCACAAAAATATGCCTACGAAATAATGTGCGCGAAAAATGCCCCCAAAAATATGTCGACAGGAAATACCGAAGAGAACGAAAAAACACTCCAGTGCTAAAAATTCCACGCTAGTTTCCTCCGCCCCTCTTCTTTGACCTTGGAGTTTGATGTAAGAGATCTTTATAATCGTAATTGCTGAATGCTTTTATAGGATCCGCCTCATATCACCTGGGATCATAGCTTCCAGTTTCTCTGGGCGTAATGGTAGCCACACCCGCGTAGAGAACACAGGGGGGTTATTTATTCATACAATCCACTCGCAATGTGGGTCTGGAAAAAAAAAAATCCTTAAAGGAAATATGAACAAGAAAGATGAAATATTCCAAACGCATCGAATGCGAGGCGCTTTCCAACACACCGGAATTTTCTTTTGCTCCAAATTCGGCGATGTAACGCGGTTAAACCTGGCGAGATTTTTTTTGGAGACTAGGGGCCAAGGTCCCTAGACTCGATACGCTCGCTTTTCGCATGAGGCATTCGGTGCCTAATAAGGCTTATTCGTAAAAAAGACATAATTTCAACAGACAAATCCAAAGATTGGATCAGATGGAATGTTACTGAGCGACACGTTGCTTGGTTCTGTCATGTTCATTGGTACATAAAAATTTAAACTTCACATTACAGTAGACCACTCCCCCATATCACGGTAGATATTTTGTTATTAGGAATCCGTGTTCTACGGGTCCTGAGCTATACTCCACCTGGAGTGCGGACTCCGCGTAGAATCGCTTGCAAAATTATTTGCACTCCTCAGAAACACAATGATATTTAATGTTGCCATTCAAAAGTTATATTAATTAGGAGTTAAAGCGTAATAAAATCAGAACATCTGTTTGAGTTGTATTTTAAATTATGTAAAACCAATTGAACACCTTGCCACCCACGGCGATTTTTCATTATTTGGCGACTTGCGTATATGTATAATTAATAATGATCTCTTAAGAAAACAGTACTTTACGTGCTTTCTTTGATAAAATCTACGGAACAGGTAGGACAGCTTGCCACCAATGGCGATTTTTCATTATTTGGCGAGTTACACATGCTCACGACCTATGATTACTGCTCATGCAAGGTTCCCGGAAAACCGTTATCCATATTTTCATATACATTATCCTTTGCGGATTGGCGTATTGAGCACCACGAATTATATCATCTCGCCGTGCTGGCAAATAGGCGTAGTTAACGCCACCAAATATGTCTACTAGTAGGAAATACTCCAGCTGGACCGAACCGCCTTTAAAATAATTTGCACTTTAATTATTTTTCATTTTCAAGATACTGGTTTGCAGCATTCTGTTACTCGAAGCTTATTCACTCTACTTGGAAAGATACAATTTTGCCAAATCATTCCTAATGACAAGATGCCGCTTTTAAAATCAGTTACAATTAGTTATTCTGTTTTGGAAAAACGAATAGTCGCAAATTCTAAACTCCTGTTGTCTAAGCGCACTTACTATTTGAAAATTCTCAACTTTGTGTAACACACTTTGAGATTTATTTCATGCCTTTTAATTTGGCGTAAAATGGGCGTAATTCTAACTCATGTTTGTCAATTTCACGCGATTCTAGATACTTGGAAACGCTTTGTTGCAAAGGAATGAATGATTTTATGCCAAATCTGGCAACCATTCTGTTTATTTTTTTCAGTTTTTATTAATATCTTCTAAAATAATTCGATTTTCGAAATTTAAGTCAGTTTAGCAGGTTCCTCGGAATTTTTCGAATCTGTGGGCACCTTAGTCGAAATTCAAATCCCCACGGTTTAGGAGAAGATAGGCGAACAAGCTTTTGACAGCGGCGACGACAGTGGCCCTTACTTTTTTTTTAGAATAGAGAGATAACCTCAGAAAAGCTGTACAGTAATGAATCGACTTACGCGAACCCGGAGTTATACGATTTTCAAATCTCGTCGATTTGTCTTTTGTATGCACGGCAGGTTAGATATTATGAACCATGTATATAAAAATAACTTCGGCTCATGATTTTAATAATATAATTTGTTACATGTATTATAAACGGGGTGTCCAGCGCTAACGGTGCCCATTGACTATTTCCTATACCGTTACTCAGAGACACATAGTTCCAGTTGCAAAAATGCTTTGCATTGCATAATCTATTAAATCAGGAACAATCAAAGTCAATAAATCGATTCTTATAAAAATTACGTAGGAGGTACGCCATCCTGAGACGGGAGGGTACACTTTTCCCGAAGCCTCTACCGTTTAAATTGCGTTTCCCTTGTTATCGTTCCTGGTATACTATCATCACTCTACAATACACACAAACTAGTAACAAAATTAAATTGCTTTAAAATTAGTACAGCACGAGGGATATATATAAAACACGCAAAGGAAAGGATAAGAAAGAAACTGGAAAAAAGAAAGAAAACAGAGAAGAGTAAAAGACAGAAAAATAATAAGTAAACAGAGGAAAGGCTGTACGGTATGTCCATAACCTCACCCTATTTAGATGGGGCCCAAGGGCACTAACTCTGGGGCCCCTTTTACTATCACGAGCATTTTTGACCGCTGTTGAGTTTCGCAATGAAGAGATTTTTTAAGATTTCCTAAATTGAATTTTAAATTTACTTACGTATTTTTGAGCAAGCTAAATTTAAAAATTATTTTTATTTTAATATTTGTAACCCATTTTTGTATAATTAGCTCATATGGGCGCTAAGTCCCCGTGACACACGTGTCCAGGGATGGCTGTTATATCACACTCATGTTCGTATTTTTAAAATTTAATTTTAAGAAACGATAAAACTATAATATAATACTACTTATATTCTCCTTTATAAAAAAAATATGTTTATATTTTTGATTATTTGTGCTTACTATCTTTTCGTTTCCGTTAAGACGTTTTCTACTTAAAATGTTTGATCAAATCTGGAAAAAGTCCTTATAACACACATACTCACACGTGTGTGTGTGTGTTTGTGTTTGTGTATTGTATAAGTGGGTTCCACTGTATATATATATATATATATTGTTACATGTCTATCTAGATAATAATTTAATGGGGGAAAAACCTCCATGTATATATTTGCATATGATAATAACAGAATGATTTTTTTTAAAGAAACCATTCATTTATTAATTTGATCAGAGTATTCGTTGCTTATAAATAAAAACCAATGGAATTCAATCATCTTGCTGAAGAACTTTTTTCAGATTATTCTATTCTTCTTTTAATTAGCCCCCCCCCCCCCAACTGATCACTCATGTCTACATAGATATTCGGTTTCATAGTTCTGATAATTTTTTTTTTTTTTTTTTTTGTAAATATTCAGATAGCTGAAAAATGAGGTTTGAATTAAGTGAGTTCTAATGTCTAATTCATATTTAGGCATAATCCAATATTATGAATAAATTATTCAAGTATGCTATCATATTTTTTCATGGAAAGAATTTCGAACTTATTTAGAATGTAGTTATAATTATTGCATTTTTTTCAAATAGTTGATGCAATTATGCTTACTTTAATATTTTATGCTCTAATTGTGTACTTAAAAACTGATTTTTTGTTTACTTTTATAATATGGGTTACATTTCATCAAAATGGATAAATATGTGTGTAATTAAATCTTATGGATATTTCATATTTTCCCCTTAAATAAATTAATATTTATAAATACAATTTTTCACCAGTTATTAAAAATGCTTCTTCCACCATAAGCCAAGCTATGCGAACATAAATGAATGATCGACTGGAGTGATTTCGCTAATCCAACGCTGGGTCTCAGCGGAGCATTCAAAGATCCATGTTGAGAAACAACCCTGGTTACAAGTCTTCTCTATTGTCTCTTCTTTTTGATGATGCGAAGGAACAGGTTAAACACGGGTTCCCGATTAAATATGAAACCCATATATCATACGCTAAAACGAGAGGGGGGGGTGGGGAAGCAGGCCTCACTGTAATTATCCCGTCCCCAATTGAAACTTTTATGAATTCACTATACAGCACATTGGGGCCCCTTAATTAGATTAAAATTTTATTTGCGTGACATGTCCTGAGTTCTGCATCTTTTCTAACAAAATTCAAAGATATATAATATTTCAAAAGCAAATGAAACTACCATGAACCATACATATTGCATTTACGCAGTTCAAGAAATAAATAAACAGAAACAAATATTTTTTCGGCATCATCTCACATTCTACATACGTATTAAATCTGAATTTCTATCACTTCAAATGCACATATGAGATAATATGCTAACTATTAAATGTACTAATATGATAATATGTATAACTAATTGTTATTATTAATATTAATTTTCAATAAAATAGTATTAATGTTACTAAAAATAGGGTAACAAAATCGCAGTCCTTAATTTTGTGAGACTCGCGAGACAGGCAATTTCTCTGCGAGACGCTAGACGAGACAGAGGTTTACCCCTGCGAGACAAGACAGAGGTTTACCCCTGCGAGACGAGACGAGACAGCCCTGTTTCTTCTCTCGCATCCATCCCTATCCGGGACCGTATAAAAATTTCAATTTCGCAATTTTCATTGGAATTGATTTATTGACTTCAATTGTTCGTGATATAATAGATTATGCAATTTAAAGCATTTTTGCAACTGCAAGTATCTGTCTCTGACTAACGGTTTAGGAAAAAGCCTTTGTGCACCTCTACTGGACTCCCTGTGTATTACCTAAGATTTTATGAAACATTTTTAGCACTAGAGTGCTATTTAGTTCTCTCCGGGCTTTTCTGTCGACATATTTTTGTGGACCGATTTGCGTCTACATGTTTTCACTGCATTTGTAAAGAGGGTTGCCAGATAGTGCGGGGGGGAGGGGGAATAAAATCTTGAAAGCCGCCAAGCTTAACGCCAAAAAATTAGTCCCCCAAGCTGAACCAAGTTTGGCGATATCTTCCATTTTTGGCGAGAGACTAACAAATCCTACTTTTTATCTCTATTCTAAAAAAAAAGTAAAGGCCGCTGGCGCTGTCAAAGCTTGTCAGCTTATCTCCTCCTAATCCGTGGGGATTTGAGTTTCGACTAAGGTGCCCACAGATTCGAAAAATTCCGAGGAACCTGCTAAGCTGAGATAAATTTCGAAAATCGAATTATTTTAGAAGATATTAATAAAAAACTGAAAAAATAAACAGAATGGTTGCCAGATTTGGCATAAAATCATTCATTCCTTTGAAACAAAGCGTTTCCAAGTATCTAGAATCGCGTGAAATTTACAAACATGAGTTAGAATTACGCCCATTTTACGCCAAAATAAAAACTATCTTTCTTCTATATTAATAAAACAATGTGTAAACTGTTAGTTAGTTTGTTTGAATGTGTCTCGCGGTGATCGTAGACCTACCAAAACGGAAAATTTTCCATGACAGTTCCCGACACACCTCGAAGCGATTTTTTCAAAATTCGAATTATTTTAGGAGATATCGATAAAAAACGTATCGCAAAAGGCTAATTTTTGCTTTCCGCCATTTCGTAATTGTAACCCCACAGTGGAAAAAAACCCGACATTTAAGCTAATCTAGGTTGCCACATTCGGCAAGTTTATTAAATGATTCAGACTCTTGAAGTAAAAATAAAAGAATAACGATTTTTTTTTTTTTTGTCTAGATTATTTTTAAGGCTGTTTTTAAATTAAAATATGGTGTGCATGGGAAATCAGAGCAGGAATGAAATGTTTTATACTCAAAGCAAACATATTTAGAAATTTTCTGAGACTAAAATGTGCAACTTTTTAATTTGGCTAAAAATTAAATAGTTTTGTGCGATTTTGAGGAGATGAGTCTAATGCTTGGCGCAATTTATCGTAATTTATCGTCTGCTGAATACACATGAGAATAAGGTTTTAAAATTTTCATTCAGTTGGAATTGTGCATTTTTCTGTGCAGATTTTCTCCATCTATTAATGACTATGTCATTTTATCTCTCACCCCCTTTATTGAAAATTGTATGAAAAACGTGTCCCAAAAATGCGACATAAAAGTATGCCACATAATTTTACATATATTTAAATACCATTCGTTCACAACAGCTTTAATCTATTGTTACAATATTTCGTAAGCTGTAGAATAGGCATCACCTGTTTTTTTTTCTATAAATAGGTTACAATAATATGAAATAAGTAACTCAAAATGTGTTACACAAAGTTGACAATTTTCAAATAGTAAGTTCGCTTAGACAACAGGAGTTTAGAATGAGCGATTATTCGTTTTTCCAAAACAGAATAACTAATATCTTGAAAATGAAAAATAATTAAAATGCAGATTATTTTAAAGCCGGTTCGGTCCAGCTGGATTATTTGCTACCAGTAGAAATATTTGGCGGCGTTAACTATGCCATTATAGCAGTTATAGTGCCCTTTGGATATTTGCTAGCGCGACGAGATGGTATAATTCGTGGTGCTAAGTACGCCAATCTGCAAACGATTATATAAATGAAAATATGAATAACGGTTTTCTTGTAACCTTAAATGAAGAGTAATTATAGGTTGTGAGCATGTGTAAATCGCCAAATAATGAAAAGTCGCCATTGGTGGCAAGCTATCCTATCTGCTCCGTATATTAACTTTACATGTACGCAAGTCGCCAAATAATGAAAAATCGCCATGGGTGGCAAATTTGCAAGGTGTCCAATAGGTTTTACATTATTAAAAATACAGCTGAAACAGATTTTCTGATTTTATTATGCTTTAGCTCCTAATTAATATAACTTTTGAATGGTAATACTAAATATCATTGTGTTTCTCAGGAGTGCAAATAATTTTTCCAGTGATTATAAGCGGAGTCCGCACTCCAGGTGGAGTATAGCTCAGGACCCGTAGAACACGGATTCCTAATAACAAAATATCTACCGTGATATGGGGGAGTGGTCTACTGTAATGTGAAGTTTAAATTTTTATGTACCAATGAACATGACAGAACCAAGCAACGTGTAGCTCAGTAACATTCCATCGGATCCAATCTTCGGGTTTTGTCTGTTGAAATTATGTCTTTTTTACGAATAAACCTTATTAGGGGCCGAATGCCTCATACGAAAAGCGAGCGTAGCGAGTCTGGGGGCCTTGGCCCCTAGTATTAAAAAAATACAAAGAAGCATAGTTAGAATATGCCTGACGAAGGTTGCGAAAATGTTTTAGTAGGTGATTTTAATGTAGATTTCAATTCTGAATAGTGTTTCATGAAACAAGAAAGACAAATATGGCATACTCAGGGATTATGATACACATTAAAAACAGTGTTTATAAAAGGGAAGTGTTGTTAGTATACGCCTGGCAAACTTTGCCAAACTGTTTTAGTAAGCGATTTTAATGTGCATTTCGATTCCAAAGCAGTGCTTTATGGAACAACAAAAAGAAACGAAAAGGAGTGACTTTCCGAAAACTTACAATTAAGATCAACCAACCATTTAAATAAATTTTAATCAATGAATAAATCAAACATATATTCCAAATTGAAGCTTAATCGAATGCGCCGTTTAAACGCTAGCGCACTTTCAAGAATTTCTCCCCATAAGTCATTAAAGAAATCTTTGTCGTATCCCCGTACTAAGTCCCCTACACATCAAAATCAATACCGGTCTTACGATGATGGTAATAACATATATATACAATTTGAGCTCAATCGAATATGCCATTTAATGCTAGCGCAATTTCAAGAATTTTCCCCCATAGGCCATAATGTAAAAAAAAAATCTTTGTCGTAGCGCTGTAGAAAAACTATAAGACCTATACACACAAAAATCAATACCGATCTTGCGACGGTGGTTTATAACATATATACCCTCAATCGAATCCCCCGTTTAGGAGCTGTCGCGTTCACTCACACACACAAACACACATACATACATACATCTCGTAAAAATAGCATAAATGAATTCAGAAGACCTCAAAACGTGTAAACACACCAAAATCTCAAAGTCGAACTTTTTCATGATTACAATACTTTCGTTACATAGTATGTTCGGAAAGTAAAAATACGGCACACTCGTGAATAATGATGTACTTCCCAAATTAATGGAATAGGGAAGAAAAGCAGGGACGACGCATGGATTACGATAGGCTTTTAATATTTTGACCTTTAGTGCATATTTAAAGTATGATTTTTTTCAGATTTGATATTTTTTCTAAATTATTGTTTTCTACAGTCTCCATCTCGGCCCCATTTCAAAGTAATTTGTACGTACATATTGTTGCGGAATTACTCTGCTACTCCTGGGGTTCGTCGTTCTAAAGTCCTGTTGGTGTAAAAAGTTCAAGTCACTTGTCAGGATGGAACACAAACTTTAATGCTTCTAGAACTTCGTAGAACAATCAGCTGTACACAATTCACAAGCACAATCTAGCAGTAACGTGCTTTTAACAATCCGCTTGGATCAGAAGCTCTCACAAATGCTGTATTTCTCACACAAAATAAGTCACTTTCACAGGCAAAAAATTCCGTTGAAATATTCAAGGGATATAGTACACAATCCCTTAAGACACAGCAATGAAGAATTTACACACAGCACTTTAAAAACAGCTTCACAAAAGAAGCTAAAACACAGCTTCTATAGCACTATCAATTCACACAAAACAAGCGTACTGAGAGCTCTTCACACGTTGAGCGTTCAACCCGCACTGAACATTCGGGGCGACGCGCGCTTCTATAAATAGCCGACGCAGGAGGCACAAGAGGTTTCCAGAAAAGTCAATTTCTCGAAGGTTCTACATAAAGCGTGAATTTTGATTACGTCATAGAAGAGAAATGTTAGGTTATTATGCGTTTTAATGCAGGAAAAAAAACTTCCAGGCCCCATTGGGAAAATCGCGCCAAATGACCAAAAAGTCGCCAAGCTTGGAGACTTTTGGCGAAATATCGCCAAATTTGGCGCCAAAAATAAGTCCCCAAATGTGAAGAGATCTAAGCTTTAGGACTAATATTTCTCGAGATTTCTAGAACCTCCATTGAAAAACAATGGCAAACCGAAACCCCCATATCTCCGGTTCTAATAGGCTGATTTTGATGCAACAAAAAGCAAAATTTATCTATTTGAAGCGTAGAATACGAATTTTAAACCATTTTAAGCCACAGAGCAGCGGGTTGCCCCGAAAATTCGTAACAATATTTATATGCGAAATCATACCCCCCGACTAACGCAATGGGACCGAGCTCTAACTGTGTAAGTTCGGCATATACTGCATATCACTGTTAAAGTGATTTTGCGGGACCCTGTAAAAAACATAAAAAAAGAAGAAAGAAGAAAAAAAAAGCAACCAAAAAGGAAGAAAATCTGAAAAACTTTCAGATTTTAAATACGCACCAAAGTGCTATATATTAAAAACATTTCATAATTTATGCGTCGTCCTTATTTTCTTCCTTATTCCATTAAATTGGAAAGCGTATCATTATTCATGACTGTGCCGCATTTTTCTTCCTTGTTTCATAAAACCCATCTTTGGAATCGAAATCTATCTTAAAATCGCCTATTTAAACTATTTTACAATCGTTGCCAAGTATATTACAACTATACTTCACCGTCTTAAGTATTGTTTCGAATGTGCATCATAATCCATGAGTGTGCCGTGTTTCTCTTTCTGGGTTGATTCCTACTTTAACGCCCCGACTCTCGCCAAGGTGGCGATCATTAAACATATGGAGGTACTACGACGATTTTGTATATTTATGTTGCAATCGTCATTTAGAATTAAAATGGCGATTTAGCACAACAGTAAGTAAAGCATTCCGTTACATTTTTATTTATTTTGGGTTGCCAATTAATGTAGTTTTAATAATTAAGTGTCTTAAATTCCTTAACAGGTGCGTTTATCGCTAATTTGTTCACTTTAGTTTTCATATAGTTCTTTTGGGAGCGTTGAAACTTGTCCATATGTCCTAGAGACCCATGACTGCAAAGCTCGTCAAAGTGCGGGATTTTTTAGGTTTCCAAGAGTGGGGGCGTTAAAATAGGAATCAACTCTTACTTGTACCGTAAAACACATCTTTGGAATCGAAATCTATCTTAAAATCAACTACTGAAACTGTTTTACAATCTTCTGAAGGCATATTCCAATTATATCCCGTAGACATTTTAAATACTGTTTGGAATGGGCATCATAATCCATGAGTGTACCGTGTTTTCCTTCCTTGTTCCATAAAACACTTCTTCGGAATAGAAATCTACATTGAAATCGCCTACCAAAACAGTTTCACAATTTTCGCCAGGCATAGTCAAACCATACTTCACCTTTATAAATACCATTTGGAAAGTGTATCATAATCTATGAGTGTACCGTATTTGTCTTCTCTGTTCTATAAAACACTTCTCCGGAATTAAAATCTATATTAAAATCGCCTACTAAAAGTTTTTTACAATATTCGCCAGGCGTTTTCTAACTATACTCGAAATATATTTATAATAAATTGTCGCGCTTTGGCGCCAAATTTAGCGATCATTTATCAAAAATTGCAAACCTTGTGCGACTTTCAACATTTTATTAACGCCCCCCCCCTCTCCACGTTATCTGGCAAACACATTTCAAAAGTGACTCGACGCGAAAATTGTACCAAAATCGTGTCTACACAAAAAGCAAGGTTGAAATTAATAGCACTCTGGTGCTAATAATTTAAGATAGAAAAATTAATTTTAAGACAAAGGGCAGGTTTTAACCATTACTAATTATATAATATGATATAGACAGCGTACACGGTCCCACAGCAGTCGAGCCGAGAAGGAGCTGGCCCTCCCAAGTACTGACCAAGCCGGATGCTGCTTCACTTGGCGTGTTCTTAAGGGAACGGAATTTAACGGTTATTTTATATGGGCTTACGGAAAGATTTATATGGGCGCCCATGAGATGCTATAATACTCTATTTTAAATAAGGTACATGACAGAGTACGTAGGAATAACATACATAAATCATGACATAACCAATGCCTATTTATGCAAGTTACAGCAGGGACGGACAGACAAGAAAACAAAAATCATAAACACTTTTTAACTTTTGTGGGAAGTGTCAAAAATCCAGACATTTTAGAGACGAAAAGAAACACTGTAGCAAGTTTATGAGAGTATCTTATTTTCGCCAGGGTTTTCGCGTTACTAGCGTTTACGCACGCCAAATATGTTTTCAAAACTACTTAACCTCCTAAGGACAGAGCCCGTCTCTCATACGGGCTGCGATATTGCGATTTCTTTTCCAGTTCCGTATAGTATAAATACTCAGTGACGCACTAGCGAACTTCTATCTAAGAAGATTCATAACATAACTTATTTTCCTTACCCATAAGTAAGGAATTCAATCTCGATCCCACGGGAACGGGATCCTGCGGGATCCCGCACAAATATTTGCTGGACTGGTCCCGCGAGATTAAGACTAGGGATGGACGCGAGACGAAAAATTGGCGTCTCGCCTCTCGCAAAACAGCCGAAAAGCTTGTCTCGTCTCGCAAAAATCCCTATATCATAATGTTAAAAATGTTTGTCTCGTCTCGCAAAAAAATTGTAAATCTCTGTCTCGTCTCGCAAAAAGTCGTCTCGCGTCCATCCCTAATTAAGACCGTAATTCCGCGGGATTGAAACTGAAAAATAAATTATTTTTATTACATTTTCACGCCTCTTTCCCGATCATCCATTGGCCAAAAATGTTTGCATAAGATGAACAATAAGAACTAGTGATCTTGTGCGCTCATACCTATTGGCAGGCAGGCGCCTTAGTTCCCCCCCCCCCCCCAGCTCCCATGTTGTTATGATTTACGTACTGGTATAACGCAGAAGGGCTTCAATACTAAATATTGTATCTTCCTGGAACAGAACCCTTTACTTGTCCTCTAGAGATGAGACGGGCTCAGGCCGAGCCCGGGCCCGAACCGGGCTCGGGCTCTGTAATTCACAATTGCGTTCGGGCTCAGGCGGGCTCGGGCTCGTGAGAAATTTCTCCTTTATTGAACACACTCCTTGAAACATATTTTAAAAAGTGATTCACGAGGGAAATAAAAGTACAGTCAACTCCGGTTATAGTGAACCTCTGCGGACCATCCAATTTCGTCCACTATATCCGAAGTTCACTAAAACCCAAGTGTCTTCATGATGGATAGAGATACTGTATGTGAATCGGCACTAATGGTTTGCGTTCACTATAGCCGATGGTTCACTCTATCCGGGTTCACTATGACCGGAGTTGACTGTACTTATTAAAAAAAATAGCGGCACTGACGCCTAGAAGGTGCGTTAAGCTCTTTGGATATTTCAGAACGGCGCGGCGGCTTATATTGATTAGTTAGTTATGAGATCCGACATTATTTGATAAACATGGATATATAAAAAATTAGAAAGTGCATTGAGAGTTTGCAACTCTAACGGCAACATTCATTGTATACTATCAATGAATTAATTGGATTTTTTTTTATCTTAGCTGAAATTTCGGGCTCGGGCTTCGACTTAAATAATATTGCTCGGGCTCGGGCGGGCTCGGATTAAAAGTCCTCGGGCTCGGGCGGGCTCGGGCTTCAAAAAATGAGCCCGAACTCATCTCTATTGTCCTCCCCCTCCATTCACAACCATATGGCCATCCATGCTAGGATATCTTTAAAAGGTGAACTTCAGCTAACCACTAAAAAATGTATGGCTCCTCAGAAATTTCATAAAAAGAATAAAAAAAATCTTTTGCTAAGCGCTTTTGTATTCTCTATCAAAATTAGATGAAGTCTAGGAAGACGAGTGCCTCTTTACGTTGTCTTTTTTTATATTCTTCTATTTTAGCAACTAAGAAATAACAGCATAGTATTATGAATATCCTGACTATAATTTTCATATTTATGCAAGGTATTGTATTAATTATGAAATAAGATAAAGTATTCTTATTAATGCTAAACTTCATAGAGCGTATAATATGACTTTTTCCTACTTTTCTCTATCGAAATCAATTTTTAGTTGAATGAAATATTAATTGCGGGATTGCGGGATCCCGCGGGATCAACAAATCTCAATCCCGCAATCCCGCGAAGCGAAAAACAGTGCGGGATTGCATTCCCTACCCATGTCCCGGGTGATTCAGAAAAAGATGTTAAAGTGATTATCTTTTAAATAGTAAGTAATCGAAACATATTTTCAATTAGAAAATCTCAAATTCAGAGTAGCTTTCAGTTATGCCTTTTTTTTTTTTACTAGCGGCTATATACGCATATTAAAATACGAAATTTAGTATTTATAGAGTCCCTCCTTTCCTGCCACTTACATTTATAAAAATTTTTCTTTGTGTAAGAAGGTAAATAAAAAAAATGCCTATGCTTCTAAGTGGTATAGTTACCAAAATATCGGAATTTGAAAATTGTGGCATTTGTCACCAAATACTAACAATACACTTTTGAGATGTCTCAAAAGTGAGAAAAAAACAGTCAGTCGTACGACTTCCACGTTACAAGTGAAAATTTCTTGTCAAGCTTTCTAAAATTTATATTTATGCAGGTTAAACAGGTTTTCACGCGTTATTGTATTTTTCTTAACCAAAAAATAAACATTTATGAGCGTTTATTCACATATGTTATACATTTCATACATTTGAAATTCTTTGTAAGAAATTTTTTAATGTTCTTTTATGGCTGTAATGTTTGTAAGGTTTTATGATATTCTCACAATGTCCGATACTTTTGTACGTTCGTACACATTTTAACGCAATTTTCACTGGGTTAGCGTTGGGAATTTTTGATATTTTGACTTAATCACATTTCAAATTTCGCGCTCGACTTGCAGGGGCGTAGCCAGAAATTTTTCATGGAGGGGGGGGGTTATGACTACTGTAACTCATACATATGTATACGTGTGTGTGATAATGTAGAGAAGAACATACATTTTGTATGGCAAAAAATTCCTCATGGGGGGGATATGACCCCCTAACCCCCCCCCCTTGGCTACGCCTCTGTCGACTTGTGTGCACATTTAAAATTTAAAAAGAGAGAGGGAGTGCTCGGACAGGCCACAACGTGACACAGCTGGTATATGCGTATGGTATACATCAGCGATACACATTTTTCTGCACGTGTTGAATTTTGTTCGATTTAATCAATAACTATTTACGTAAATTTATTAATTATCAATAATTATGTACTTACTTTGTAATGAACAGTAATCCTATTTAATTTGTAATGAATGATGGATTTATAATTCAAATTCAAAAACATTGTAATAGTATAACACTTATAATTCAAATAATATACAGTATATAATTATTAACACTCTCTACATTATGAAATTAACTTGATTGCACATTAACTATGCAGGTATCTAAATTAAGTACAGATTTTTAAATAAATAATCGAAAATTATAGCACCTACCCAGCTAGAAAAAGACTGCACTTTTTTTTTTGCAAAAACATTTAGATTGTACACAATTTGTATATAAAAAGGCGATACTTTTTAATATTTTGAAACTATACACCTGTTGTGCAAATTAAATACAGCATTTACGTATACTGAAACAAAAATTTGCGTAATTTGAAAGGATTTTCAGAAAAATCTGAAAATCTAATCAAAAAATTTTTAAATCCGATGCCTATAACTGAAGTTGAGTGATCACCTATCATGTCACCAAATTTCATTTCTTTCACTTTAGTCGTTATTATGTGATATTCTAACAAAAATTTACGCACTTTGAAAGAATTTTCGGATTATCTCAAAATCTAATGAATTTTTTTAAAACACAACGCCTATAGTTTAAGTTAAGTGACCACCTATCATATCCCCAAATTTTATTTCATTCGCTTCAGTCAGTTTTACGTGATGTGCGAACAAAAAAAAACGTCACTCACAAGACGACAGACAGACAATTTTTTTAACCACCGTACTGAATTTTTTTATACCAAGTAGTGTACTGGCAAATTCTAATTTACTTATTTAGATACATAAAAGTTCTCATTCCGAAATCGAAATAACAATCAATTCAAACTTTAGTCATTTCAAGTAGAACCCGTCTGGTGTTTATAACGCTCGCCTACCACGCCTTGGGTCTACGGTTCGATACCAATCTCGGAGCTAGAAGAGCGCAGTTTAAAACTTACTTGAAGTTTTTACGTATGATAACTGGTAGCAATACTAAAATTCAAAGAAAGGAGGAAGAAATTTCAGCTGGCAAGACATGGCGTAGCTATGACGCCACAATACATTCTTTCCCCATATGTATCTGAGCGTGACGGTCACCCGAATTCAGTGATTTTTATCCGTCTCAAAAATGCCCAACTCGCCTAAAGAAGTTTTCACTTCAATAAAATTACTTTTCAACTGACGTTAATTTATGTTAGTGGTCATTCCAGCTATGTACGACTCTAGCAAATCCTATTTTAACTAGAATTTTCTTGTGACGCATATTTGGTAGTTTACAGAGAAAGTTAACTCACACCATTACTTTGTCATTCTCTGTTACACGTTCAAATTCCTTCTCTAAAAGACTAGAAGCATGACGTTATGAGTGGATGTAGACTAATTTACCAATGATTTCAAAGTACCTATCAGTTCCGGTAAAATTGTACCTGTTCATTAAACGCGTTTGATTGCGTTTAATTGCCATTTTCCATCAAATTGATCATCATTTAACTTTTATCAGATCATAGTTGGTCAGGTAAAGTGGTGTAAGTCGTCCTTTTTAACATTAATATCACGTTAATATTTCACTTACATGCATGCGATTTTTTTAATTAATTTTGTTAGACACAGAGTAGCATTAAAAAAATAAGTGATGGGAAATGAGGAACCGTATAAAAATTTAATTTTGTATTTTAATATGTATACAAATCCTAATTAATGTTTCTATCACTTGCGGTTAAAAGATAATCTCTATTTTGAATCACGTGGTATATATATGTAATGTATAAAAAGGCACTTTGGGTTTAACTAGTTTGGGTATTGTTCAAGCGGGTACTTTCACTGTAAGTTTTGCTTTCCTATTATACTTGCTACGCGCGCTCTGGAGCTATGTTTTATTTCTTTAGTTAATTGTCAGACACCAAGTCCTTGATTCTGCGTTCTTTTTAGTGTACACGTGTCCCCACGCCTTTGTAATCCCGGATGCAGGTCATGTTAATAAATGCATGTAATTCGATTAGAGATAAGAGAGAGACGGAGTTATGTCTTAGCAACCCACGTGGTATGATAAGCATAAATACGCCCGCACCTCGAAAATCGACAACTTCTGACACAAGAACTGCTTAACTAGTATACGCAGATTTTCGTACCCTTCTCACTCTATGTTGTAACTTAAATGTAATGTTCAATAAACCATTTTACCTACCTTAACTCTGGAACTTTACTGGAATATCTGACGTCTCATAAATATATATATATATATATATATATATATAGAATATAGAATAGCTAACTTACGTAATGTGGAATACCAAGATAATCCATTGATAAAGTGAAAAAAACAGATAGCACATGTTGCCAATTAACAAGCTTAAACCGAAAAAAGTGTATAAAAAGAGCCTTCAAAGCCAATGAAAGTTTGGAAAATTTGGATATAATGCGCCAAATGAGACTAGGTGGGCTTTAAGCCTAACCACATGTATCCACATGATTCGGATATGCAATGGAAAATTGAAATGGTGTGCTCTATCGTCACCGCACACACATTTCAATTTAATCGGAAAAACAATAATATCTAGGTTTCTGCAAGTTACCTGACCATAAATAGGGTCATTTTGTAACCTGGGGGCGCGACCATAGCTATTAGAAATAAACAACGAGGTAGTGAACCAGACATGAAGATCGAAGCTCTATTATGGAGGCAGTACTAGTGCATGATGCCATCAGAGAAAACTAAATGCCATCATTAGACAAGTTTTGCCATGGAGTGCGGAAAAAAAAATAAAAAAAATCTGGATGTATGGAAAGAAAAGAGAAAAAAATAGTAATAATTGAATTAAATAATTAAATGAATAAATAATAAAATAAATATAACACTAGTATAGCTAACCTATGTTTAACGTAATACAAGCTGCAGTAGCTAAGAAGTACTTAGGTGAAGTTGTGGAAAAGGAGAAAAACTGTAGAAATTAATTATAATAGTAATGATAATGATAATAATTATATTAATATTACACATTTATTAATTGCTATTAATGCTAATATTATTGTAAGATATAAAGGTAAATAAGTACTTAGTATGGCTATATTAGTTACAGACTCATAAAAAGGAAAAAGTACCAGTAATCAACTATTCTTAATTATACTTTTTTTGTATAAAATATATAGATACATATTTTATGATTTTTTTAAAAATTTAATTTATAGAAAGAACCAACAACTAACCCCATCCTCACCAACCAATATTCTGATTAGGACATGCAGTTTTTTTAATTACATAAAGGATATATTATTGAAGCTAGAAATTTACCTGGATAATTGTATTTTAGAGCAGTTTTATATAGGTCTGTTAAGTTATTGGCCTTAAAACTATTGGTACATAGTGACTCTATTCTATATTTATGATTGGAGATAATATTTCTAAATACAGAAGTGTGCATACATGAAGTAAAATGAGTGAAAACATTAACCTGAAAATAATAGTCGAAAATAAAGTCTGAAAATAAAGTCATTTCTTTTATTAAATATATTAAAGGATAGACTCTTATCATCATTAATTCTAATTTGTAAGTCTAAACAATTTATTAATCTATTCTCATTAGGATTTTTTATTAATTATAGGGCTGAATGGTAAGCTATTGGTAGGTGGTCAGTATCACTATAAGTATTGTCAGTAGCTATTGTTATTATGTCATCTATGTACAGCTGCGCAAAAAAAGGCCCACTTGCTCTTTATTTCGCCATCGTTCGTCGTATAGCAAAGTTATATATACCATTCGTTTGCAAATAACGCGTACTTTAATTTACTATTAATTTAATTTGCATAAGGGGCTGTCTTCATATTTAATTCTGCATCAACTTCGTTTTTCTCAACGGCAACACTGTATTTTGACTTTATTAAACGAAAGAAAACCTTCAAATTACCCTAAATATAAATTTTCACCAATTTTCTACGATAATTTCCGGAGATATTGCAAATTCATTTTTGCGCGTTTTTAAGGGACTTTCTGCAAATTGAAAAACGCTATTTGTAGGTTCCGAACTTTTCGCCTTTCCTTTATTTCGCTCGCGAGAATTAAAAGAAATTAATATTATTTTCAAGGAAAATAATGTTCCCATCTCTCTTAAAATTTTTTTGTTACTGAGAATATCAAGGGTAGAATAGAATATTTAGTCTGTGGTCCAAATGACCCATGAGTTCATAACTTCCTTGGTTCGTACACATGATTTAAGGGGAAAATGCAAAATGGCTGCTAAGGATTTTGAAAATCTTTGTAATTTTGAAATTGTTATTCAGTGTTTCCCTTGATGTTTCTCTTAGACAGCTGAAATGTTGGCAGGAGTGAGAGGCTGCTCCCTGCTCTTCTGACTACAAGTATGAATATTGCTCGACTCAGCTATGGTCGAACTTAAAGAATGGTTTCATGATTGAAAATTTATTTGTTTGAATTTCATGTAAAAAACGCAATTACTTTTTTGCCGACCCAATATTATCACTGTGTTTGTTATTTCACTTTCTTCATTTAATACTATCGCCTGCAATGCGCAATATTCTTTAGACTTTTGGCGGTATTTTAATTTATAGTTAGATGAACATTTTTTTTACAGAAAAACGTGATTTTGAATGTTTGATAAAGTATGGAGAATTCCAAAGACCTAATGTTTCTGATATTAAAAAAGGTCACATTCATGCCTGGAAAGTTGAGGATGTTAGTTTTTCATAAATAGGACGTTGTATTAGAAGACATACATCTACTGCATCTAATTCTATAGCTGGAAAATATTTTATTTGGGGGAATATGGTAGCGGACGCAACAATACACGCTTTATAGGATCCCCAACAAACTGTAAAAACCTCTAATTTATTTGCTTCAAAATTTAATATTTTTAATACTGGTATCTTTTACTGTGTTTTTGCACAAAATAAATCTAATTTACATTTATTTTATGCAATTTTCAAAAAATTTTCACTTAATAAATTTATATATGGTCCCTTAACTCATGAAAATAACACATTTTATTTAATATAAATTAAACTACTGAACGTAAAAATTTGAAATTTTGCACAGCCATGTAATATCAATTTCTGCATCTATTTCCATCGAAATTTGGCTAGGTCGCTATTCATAATTTTTTTGAATATTAATTTAATAATTCATAATTCATATTAATGATTTATTAAAAATCATAATAACATTAAATTATATTTGGGTCGTTTAGTTCTAATAGTACGAATAAAAATCAGCTTCTTACTACCAATATTATATGAGATATGAATTGAAGTATGAAAAAATATTTTAACATAGGGGGAGGGGGATTTTGGGTGCTCATAACTCACTCATTTTCTGTCCAAATTTATTGAAAAATGGTGTCCGGGGTTAAAATGAGCTAAATTTTTGAAATATGAAGTGAAATCTAGGGGTTGCTATTGAGAAAAAAAAAAGTTGGTGCGAATTTTAATATGTAGATGGCCCCTGCAATTTTTATGCATAGCAAATTAAAGTGTGCGTCAATCGTAAACGATTGGTATCTGAAACTTTGCTGTGCGACGAACGACGGCCGAAAAATGTGCAAGTGGGCCTTTTTTTCCCGCAGCTGTACCTATATATTATAAGAGAAGAATTATTGTAATTTTTTTCATAATTATATAAATATAGGTCTGCTAGGTAACTAGAATTAGAACCACATTGTGGTATTCCTAAAACTTGCTTATATAATTTATTATTATGTAGAATGTAATTATTATAGACTATGAACTTTAAAAGATTTTTGGAAATACATAGTATCTATGTAAGAAGGCAGAGTATAGAAGGCAGAGAAATAGATTCAATATTACATTGTATAAGTCGTCTAGTGGTATACTATTGAATAAGTCTTTAAAATCATAAGTTGATATGTTAATTACATCGTGTAGATCATTAATCTTATTCTTTAGTTCATAGCTATTACCTATAGATATTGAAGAAGTGTTAGATTTTATGTACAGATCATGCAGAGAAGTAAGTATTTTAAGTAATATTTACTTTCTACACTATTATAAATGTTGCATCCTATAGTAACAGTTCTGAATTTTAGTGGTGTTTTATGAAACTTTGGTATTAGCACTAAGTAAGGATATTTTAGATTGTCATGTTTGATTTTAAGTAACTTGTGGAAAGCTAAGATCTTTTTGTTCATTGTTATCTCAGAGATAGATGTTAGACTGAAATTAGGATTATTGTTAATGGATGAAGCTGAGATTGTGATATAACTGCTTACATATTATAGCATAGTTATTACTAGACTTATCAACATAAGTTATGATAAAGTTATTCTGTAACTCTGTTATTTGATTACTTAGTTTTATATTTTTAGTATATCTAAATTTACAAAGTAGATGTTTTTTTAGGTAAGCAAGAATATTAAATTTCCATTCATTAAAGAAGGCAGAAGGTATACTGTTTTTAATTGAAGTGTTATATATATATAAGTCTATATTATATGTAAAAGTATCTATTATTTCTTCAATACTGTATTTAGTAGGTAACCTAAATTTAGTACCTTTTTTCATGATCTGTTGAAGTTTAAGATCTTTGATAATAGAAAGATCTCCAGTAACTATATGTCCAAAATCAGAATTAACATAAGAATTGTATTGACCACAGTTACAAAGACAGGGCACTTCATCATCAGGTACAAAGCTCCTACAGAAAGAGTTATAATTAAATATCTTTCTACCCATAGGTATAGGGTATTTGAAAGATTTTTTTAGGCTGAGATGCGGTAAAGGGAAAGAGTCAGAGTGAGTAGAAAAAAGTTTATTGAAGTTAATCATATTAAAAACAGGATTGGAGAAATTAATGACAAAATTGGAATTTAGCTTAGTATTTATTATTGTGTTTGTTACCTATTAAATTGTAATTTAGTGAATTGGCACGAGTAACTGTTAAATCATAAAACAAGTGGGCAAAATGGTCAGAGAAAGTATATGAAGTGAAAACTTTATAATACATTGTGAGGTGTTTTTTCTTTAAAGAGAAAATGTAGGCACGTATTTTTTGCCAATTATGGTCAACCTCAAAACTGTTATTAACTCAGACTGAATGTGTTTGTTTGACATTATAGTAGTAGAAGTAGCTTTATGTCTTCCTCGTTTAGAACGACTTGTTCGTTTATATAAGGACAAATTTAAAAGGTTTTATATAGGAGTATGTATATATTTATAGGCTGGGAAATTAATACATTTATACACGAATGCTGCTTTTTCTGTTCCTTTTGAAAACAGCTTCATTTTGGGCAGAAAATTTAAAGTAATCAAATACTATATTTACACTGCTGGCCATCGTAAATGCAACACCCTGAAGGAAGCATGCAAATAATATGAAATTTACAACATGCATTAGCTGAGGTGAGATATGCAAATGATTAGAATTTCAGCGCAGACGCACATCAAGCGCGCCTGTGGCGCCACCTCAAAGCGCTATTTAAGGCTTGGAGATTTCGACGGTTTCAAGTACAGCAATTGTGTTTTTCTTGCTTTTTTTTCAAAAAAACGATAAATTATGCCTCGTAGGAAACAACGATCATCTTTTGATCAAGTATCCGAGTTTGACAGAGGAAGGATAGTGGCATACCGAGATTGTGGGTTATCTTTCAGGGAAATCGGTCGTCGTATTGGACGAAACCAAACAACTGTGATGCGGATATGTGATCGTTGGGTGCAGGAGGGTACGACGGACAGACGTGATCGACCGCATCGACCTCAGTGCACCACGTCACGTGATGACAGGCAGATTGTACGCATGGCAGTGACGGACCGCTCAGTCACATCACGAACCATATCACAGCAGATTCAGTCTGTAACGCATCATCCAGTGTCTGCGCGTACCATTCGACGTCGTTTACAGCAGAATGGTCTGTCCGCAAGACGTCCGTTGCTTTGTCTACCTCTGACGCGGAACCACAGACGTCTCCGCCGCCAATGGTGCGATGAAAGAAGGATGTGGACGACAGAATGGAATGAAATTCTCTTTACTGACGAGTCACGCTTCTGTATGCAACACCACGACGGTCGGATTCGAGTCTGGAGACACCGTGGAGAGAGGATGCTGAACAGCTGCATTATGCACCGTCACACTGGTCCTGCACCGGGTATTATGGTATGGGGCGGTATCGGATATCTCTCTCGCACTCCTCTAGTACGCA
This sequence comes from Cheiracanthium punctorium, assembly GCA_038373885.1. Lineage (NCBI taxonomy): Eukaryota > Metazoa > Arthropoda > Arachnida > Araneae > Cheiracanthiidae > Cheiracanthium > Cheiracanthium punctorium. The sequence continues at coordinate 288,051 of JAWZYV010013271.1, forward strand.
TTGCCGGTACTTTAACCAGCCAGCGCTACATCTCCGAGGTGTTGGAGCCAGTTGTCCTTTCTTACCTTCAGGGCTTGCCAACAGCCATATTTCAGCTGGATAATGCACGGCCACACGTGGCACGCATTGTCCAAGGGTTCTTCGTCAATCACCAGATTGAATTGCTTCCCTGGCCGGCGCGCTCTCCGGATCTTTCGCCGATAGAAAACATGTGGTCCATGGTTGCTCAACGACTGACCCAGAGTTCATCCCCAGCTGTCACACCAGATCAACTTTGGCAACGTGTGGAAACTGCTTGGTCTGCTGTACCCCAAGAACACATTCAAAGTCTCTTTGAATCAATGCCGAGGCGTGTGGCAGCTGTGATCTCCAACAACGGCGGCTACTCTGGGTACTGATTTTGGCAGGAACCACGCTTCATAGAATGCTGTAAATTTAATCATTTGTTACTTGGTCAACATGTTATCTACACAATAAATTTTGTTGTGATATCTCTTGTTTTTCTTGGTGTTGCAATTTGGGTGGCCAGCAGTGTAGAAACATAAAAAACGTTCAATTTTTATAATGAAAAAAAAAAGAGTACTAACCTTAATAAATCTTAACTCAAAATTAATATGCCCATAAGAGTGCTATCGTCTAAACATCAAGAATATTAGCAAAAATATAGGAAGAGGTTCTTTTTTTTTTACTGTATGGCAGTTGCGCAAGCGGGAGGAGGCCTAAACCGACGGTTTAATGCACCGTTCGAATTTCATAATCGATTACTACTATTCGAAATCGATTAATCGAATTGTGAATGATTCATCAGAACAGCAGTCAACGAATGGTGGTCGCTTTTTGTACTTGAATACTTCTAACAATTTCTATTTTAAATCTGTTCGGGATTTTTTACAATGTGCTGTTCGCGATTTCTTTCGAATACCATTTCAGATTTCTATGTGAATGCTAATTGTTTTTTCCAGTCAAATACTACTGTTGATTTTTATTCGAATACTATTTACTTTTCCTGTTTGATTTTTATAATCGATTAATGCTATTCGAATAGAAGCAGTGATCGATTAATCGATTTGTGAATGAATGCTGAATGAACCATTCCAATTGCAATCAAAAAATAGTGAGTGCCATTCGCTTTTTCTATTCGACTAATAATCGCGATTTTTATTCGAATACTCTTCGAGATTTCTACTACTGCTCTCAATATTTATTCGATTACTGCTCGCGATTTCGAATGCTATGTGCTGAGCATTTATATATTTATCTATTTAAATATATTTGATCGAATAAGTTTAACGCATTTATACTTAGCGTCCCTTTCATGGGGACGGCATTTTCGCCGTCAGTCGAAATCGTTATTTATTTCTCCTAGCCTTTATTCACGAGTATTGAACCTCAACTCCACAAAATATTTTAACATGCCCAAGTAGAATGCTGACATTTCAATTTTTATACATAATGATTTAAAAGAAATCATCCCTTGTCGAAGAAGTTGACATCGGAAATTTATCTATTACTGCTGGTATTAGCAAAAATCGAAGAAAGTCTCAAAAATATCAGCGCACAAATTTGTTAGCAGTTCATTAATGCGACTGAATTGAACTATCGATTAATTTGAACGGTTTAATTTATTCGAATAGCTTAAGCCTCTTCATGTCCACAGTTGCAGAGTCAAAGAGCAATTTGCATTCTTTTCTGTGTACAGTGCTTTCCAGTTCAGGCATATGAATCCTTCTCGTAAGCCAACAGCTTTTTTAAAGCACTAGGGTACTATTTCGATCAGTCCTAGATTTTTGTCTACGCAACTTTGTAGACATGGTTTGTAGACAGGTTTTGTAGACATGAACTGTCACGGCGAAGATCTTTTGAAATGTATTTGCCAGGTAATGTGGGGGTGGGAGAGAATAAAATGTTTAAAGTCGCACATGGTTATAGATTTCGATTCCGAAGATGTGTGTTTTATGGAACAAGAAAGGCAAACACGGAACACTCCTGAATAATGATACACTTTCCATCTTAAAGGGATAAGGGAAGAAAATAGGGGAGACGCATATATTATGATACGCTTTTAATACAAAGCACTTTAATACGTATTTAAAATCTGAAAGTGTTTCAGATTTTGTTACTTTTCTTTTCGAGCTGAAAAGAAGCAGTTCCCCCGTTTCTCTCTCTCTGGATAAGTTCTTATGCAGACGAAAGTTACATTATTCAGTAAGTGCGATGGTTTAGAAATTTTTTACAAAGTTACACACACTAAAAAGAGTGCACTTAAAAATATAAATTAAATAAAATATCTGAAATACTTTCATATTTTAAATCCGTACTAAAGTGTGATGTATTAAAATTGTATCATAATCCATACGTCGTCTTTATTTTTCCTCCTTATTCCACCAAGTTGGGAATCCACGCGAAATTTCACGCGATTCTGCATACTTGGAATATTTCCTTTATTTTGTTGGAAAGGCATGAATGATTTTATGCTGGCGAAAATTACTACACCTGGCAACCATGATGCTCATTTTTTTCAGTTTGTTCAGTTTCAGTTTCAGTTTCATCTTCTAAATAATCCGAATTTTGAAATTAATGTCAGCGGAAGGACTTCTCGTAAGCCAACGTACGCCTTCGTCTCGTCTACAGAATTTTTCGAATCCGTGGACACTTTCTTTGAAACTCAACTCTCCACGGTTTCGGAAGAGATAGCGTGACAAGCTTTTGACCTCGGCGGCAGCGGAAGTCTTTTGTTCTTAGAATAGACAGCTAGCCTTGTGAAATCTTGGAGGAAATCAACTATAGATATATTTTAACTACAGATTTATAGAGATATAAAACGACGGGCACAATTAAGTATTATAGAGTTATAAATTCATTTTAGTTTCTTGCTCGTTTTTAAGTAAAAGTTTTTTAAAAAAATCCCCCACTTATTTAGTCACAGTCACATCTTTCAAATGTAAAGGGAAAAGACAAAAACAATACATATCCATAAAACCTTTGCTTTAATGTAGAAATATCCTAGAAGTGTTTCTTGGAAGAGGTTAGCAGTTATGTAAACTTAAATTAAATTAAAAACAGGAAGGGAATGGAGGGTGGGAATAGCTATCTTGGTTATTTGTGTGTATTTAATTTTTAATCGGTTTGAGCCAGTATTTTGCATATTAACTCACGAAAGCTTTGCTACTAGGTTTCTTTTTCTCGATGAATTTTTACAGCAAATTTAAAATTTTAATAGACTTCATAACGGTTTCTATTGATAACTATTTTGTTACACTGGATACAATTATAGTAGTAAGCAAAAAAAAATTAATTTTAAGAATAAATTAGGTGATTAATGCTGTAATTTACAGTTCAACAAATTAGGGTTCCTGCACTTATATTGTTTTAATCCCTGGTTTGAACTACATCAATTGGTTGCTATCCAATTATGCTATGCTAACTTTTGCATATCCTGCGCCATTTTTTTCTTTTTTTTCCATAGAGTAGTTCCAAATGCGCCATATACGATTCGAGCATCTTTTTCACTTCTCTAAATTCGAAGGTAGAGCTGGAAAAAAATATAAATACAGGTAGGCCTTAATATAATAGCGGAAAACTAATGCCGTGTGAACATGAGTTTGAAATTATTTCTTAGATTTAATTTTTCGGATCTTCAGTACGGGATCTGAGATGGTTCAGTTTTTTGATGACAGCCTATTTTGAAATGTACAAACGCTTCTCCTTGACGTAGCATCATAATTATAGCAAAATAAAGTATTTCCGGGCACGAAAATTATTTCGAAAGTCTTCAATTTATCGCAAAGCAATAAGTGGATACAAGGTTGAGATGTGCCAAATGAAACAATCCAATGCGCGAAGCTTGGCTCATGAACCACGATTTAGCCACATCACCGAACTACATCTTTTTTTAGATAATTTGTGTCAATTTTTATTTTTCAATAATAAAACATAAAATCTGAAACACTATCACATTTTAAATAAGCACTAAACTGCTATATATTAAAAGCGTATCATAATCTATGAAGTCCCTATTTTACTTCCTTATTTCATTCAGTTGGAAAGTGTATCATTATTCATGAGTGTGACGTATTTTTTTCCTTGTTCCATGAGACACATATATGGAACTGAAATCCATCTTAAAATCGCCTACTAGAACTATTTTACAATCTTCTCCAAGCATATTCCAACTATACTTCACCATTTTAAATACTGTTTGGAATGTGCATCGTAATCTCTGAGTGTGCCGTGTTTATCTTTCATGGGTTGATTACTACTGTAACGCCCCCACTCTCGCCAAGATGGCGATAGTTAAACATATGCAGATACCATGTTGATTTTTTGTATTTATGTGGCAACCGTAGCATTACAATTAAATGGCAATTTCGATAACATGTAAGAGCAGCATTCCGTTAAATATTTATTTATTTTGGGTTGCAAATTAATGTAGTTTTAATACTAAGAGTCTTCAAATTCCTTAACTGGTGCGTTTATAACTCATTTGTTCACTTTAGTTTTCATCTTGTTATTTTGAGAGCGTTGAAATTTGTGCACAACTCCTAGAGACCCATCATGACTGCAAAGCTCGCCAAAGTGCGGCGATTTTTTAGGACGCCGTGAGTGAGAGCGTTAAAATGGGAATCAAAACTTTCTTGTTCCATAAAACACATCTTTGGAATGGAAGTCTATCTTAAAATCACCTGCTAAATCTTCGCCAAGCATAGTCCAACTGCCATTTTAAATACTGTTTGGAATAGGCATCATAATCCATGAGTGTGCCATGCTTGTCTTTCTTGTTCCATAAAGCACGTCTCCAGAATTGAAATCTATATTAAAGTCGCCTGCTAAAACCATTTTACAATCTTCGCCAGGCATATTCTAACAATACTTTTTATTTGTGCTGTCCTATTCTAGCTTATTATACTGTTCCTTTGAAACTGTCGCGTTTGCCAGTTTCTGGCCAAATTTGGAAGATATCACCAAGCTTGTGGTTCGGGTTTGAAGACTTATTTTTGGCACCAAACTTAGCGATCCATTATCAAAAAGTGCAAACCCTGTGGCGACTTTCAACATTTTATTCTCCCTTTCCCATCCGCGTCGTCTGGCAAACGCATTTGAAAAGATCGAAAATGTGATCTTCGTGCGTAGACAAATTTTGTCGACGTAAAAAACCCGCTTGATTTTAATAACACTCAAGTGCTAAAAATATGAAATGAAACATGACATTTAAGATTGGTTATTGTCGGATCCCATTAAAATCACAGTTCTACCTTCAAAATTTCGCCCATTTAGTTCCCATTCAAAGAAAAAATAGGCATATATATATATATATATATATATATATATATATATATATATATATATAATGTTTTATTTCAAACAATGTTGAATTGACTGTTTCCCCCCCCCCTCTCAAATATTAACTGTTATTTTCGATCGAAAAACACGTTTGTTGGTATTTTGTGGGCATATTTCCACGTCCAATTTCGAAATTGCCAAAAAAAAACTAAATTAATTTTATTCAATTTTTAGTTTTTGCACTAACAGAATGCACAAAGATACAAAATGTTTTACCATTTTCCGGTGTTTGTTTTTTATGAATTAAAAGAACTGTCATCTGCTTTAAAAAATGAAATTGTCATAAATTTTGACATATTAAAAGCTAATGTGGGGGGAGAAAAAAGGAATAAATAAGTATGTTAGTAAAATACACAACAAAAGTGTTCTCTCAGTTAATTTCCATCTAAACTGTTTAGCAAAGCAATTCCTGAATAAACTTCTATTTGTATTCTTTGGTTCTACCCCAGAGAAACTAATTTTATAAAAAAAAAAAAAAAATCTGGAGTGACTCCACTCGACTTTCCGAACACTTACGATTAAGATCATTACCAAGCATTTAAATAAATTTTAATCCATGAATAATTCAAATATATATACCAAATTGAAGCTCAATCGGAATTTCGTCCGATAGGCCGTAATGTAAAAGAAATCTTTGTCGTAGCCCTGTAGAAAAACAATAAGTCCTATACACACCAAAATCAATACCGGTCTTGCGACGGTGGTTTATAATATATATACCCAATTTGAGCTCAATCGCATGCCCCGTTCAGGAGCTATCGTGTTCACTCCCATACACACACACACACACACACACACACACACACACATACACACATACATCTCGTAAAAATAGCATAAATGAATTCAGAAGACCTCAAAACGTGCCAATACACCAAAATCTCGAATTTTTTCATGATTACAATACTTTCCTTACATGGTACATGTTCGGAAAGTAATAATAGCAATAATATTTACTCTGTTACTGTTTCATAGCACTAGCATTATATCCACACCTTTTTTTTTTTTTTTCTAAATGGTATAATCTCAGGCGATTATTCAGCACAAACTTATCATTTAGGCGTGGCGGCCTATGTAGTGATATGGGACTGTGAGGAAACCATGGCGATGATTTTCAATCGGAAAAGATAAAAGGAAATAGCTTCCTAAGTGCAGTCAAGTGAAATCGATTTCCCTATAAATTAATGCTCTTATTTAAACATTAGGACACTATATACAAAATTGGTGTGGAACATGTTTCTTGAAAAATACGGAATGAAATGAACGACTGAAAATTATATTCCATCTTGATTCAATAATCATTTCTTTGTATGGTGTGATATGAAAGTTACTTTGTAGAGTATAAAAGAGTTTTCGTAAGAGAGGGGGGGGGGCTCCAATGTAGCTTTTGCAGTGGGTCATCTCTGCAAATCGGTCCCTGAATGCAAGTATTTATTTAAAAAACAATGTGTTGTATTATTATGATTAATATTATCTCTCGATTCTAAAAAAAAAGTAAAGGGCGCTGTTAATAGCTTGTTGACGTATCTCCTCCTAAACCGTGGGGATTTGAGTTTCGACTAAGGTGCCCACAGATTCGAAAAATTCCGAGGAACCTGCTAAGCTGACTTAAATTTCGAAAATCGAATTATTTTAGAAGATATTAATAAGAAACAAAAAACATAAACAGAATGGTTGCCAAATTTGGCATAAAATCATTCATTCCTTTGCAACAAAGCGTTTCCAAGTATCTAGAATCACGTGAAATTGACAAACATGAGTTAGAATTACGCCCATTTTACGCCAAATTAAAAAGTATATGAAATAAATAACTCAAAGTGTGTTACACAAAGTTGAGAATTTTCAAATAGTAAGTTCGCTTAGACAATAGGAGTTTAGAATGAGCGACTATTCGTTTTTCCAAAACAGAATAACTAATATCTTGAAAATGAAAAATGATTAAAATGCGGATTATTTGAAAGCCGGTTTGTTCCAGCTGGATTATTTGCTACCACTACAAAAATTTGGCGGCGTTAATAATGCCCATTATAGAATTATAGTGCACTTTGGATATTTGCCAGCGCGGCGAGATGGTATAATTCGTGGTACTAAGTACGCCAATCTGCAAAGAATTATGTAAATGAAAATATGGATAACGGTTTTCCGGGAATCTTAAATGAACAGTAATTATAGGTTGTGAGCCTGTGTCAATCGCCAAATAATGAAAAGTCGCCATCGGTGGCAAGCTATCCTACCTGTTCCGTAGTTTTTATCAAAGAAAACATATGAATTACTGTTCTCTTAGAGCTAATTATTAACTATACATATACGCAAGTCGCCAAATTATGAAAATTCTCCTTAATTGGCTAATACGCAAGGCGTACCATGGGTTTCACATAATTACAATTGCGAGGTTTAAATTTTTATGTTCCAAGCAACATGCAAGAACTAAGCAATGTGTAGCTCGGTAACATTCTATCTTAGCCAACGTTTGGGTTTTGTTTGTTGAAATTACGTCTTTTTTACGAATAAGTCCTTTTAGGGGCCAAATGCCTCATACGAAATGCGAGCGTAGCGAGTCTAGGGGCCTTGGCTCCTAGTTTTGTAAAAAAACATTTTAGAAATAATATGAAGAAAATTTTCAAAAATAATATTTAATTCATGAGCGACAATTTTTAATTTTCAAAGCTTTTCAGATCTAACTCTCCAACATTAAAGGGGTGCGGATGGGGTTTTTATCTCTCACATAGCCCCCCCCCCCCTCCGTGGGTGCGCCTATGGTCGGCACAACTTTTATAGTTAGTTCAGAGAGCTAAAAATGGATCCCAAGTGACCCTCGAACTTGGATACCAAAGTGTTTAGTATTATGGCTATGTTTTTTTTTTAATTAAAAACTACAGCATTCTAGCGCAGATTAATGTCAAAAATCCTCTCATTTTTTTCCCCTCTTCTCCTTCATCCCCCAAAAGGCCGGCAAGTATGGAGACATTATCTCTCTCCAGAGGACGACGGCGTAGAAGGTATAACCCACTCCAGTTCTCGCCGACTCTGCAAGGAGCTGAGAACGACACGCACAAAAGGATTTTCGCTTGCACATGCAAACCTCCTTTACATTTTCCCTTTTAAAACTTTCCCCCGCCCCCTCCCCCCCCCACACACCCCGCCCCACGGAGACAATAGACGGCGATTCCGAACAAACTGTGCTGGAAGGAAGAGATTTCTTTCTTCATTCAGTCTCGTTCATCAGAGTTTATATAGCTTTGCATCGAAATCACCCTCCCTCTCTCTCGCGCCCACGTTAATTTCCATCGATTTCCGCGCTCCCGATACTCGCACTCTTCTCTCAGGGCCGATTCTCGTAGTGTGCGACGACACGATTTTGCGCAAATTTTACCTTCTGGCGCCCTTTGCTAGCTAGCCCCTTTCCACACAGTGGAGTCGTGAGCTAAATCCATGGGCCATTACTTTTTACTTCCTTGTACGAAGTATTAGGTTGTAACGAAAGTTTCCCGCCACCGCAAATCCCGTCAGCACACAGTTCGCGTTGGCGTATTTGCTCATGCATTGCCAAACGATTTTTGGCATTTGAAAGAAAGAGGTTTACTTTATAACACTGTGTTGTGAAATCTGTAAAAAATAGAGTTATCATTATGTATAAGGTGTCTCAAATGGAACTATCACTCTAGAAAATTAGAACCATCATTGACTTCCAGTTGTGTTGCAAAAAGTCAGCTACAGAATATAAACGAATTATGAGTACAGCTTTAAGTACTAGTGTTGTATCATGTGACACTGTGCAGGTTTGGTACCGAAAGTTCAAAAACAGTTATCTAAGGAGTTAGAAGTGAGTTTTTCAGGCAGATATGGCGGAAAACTTTCGTTACAACCTGATATAAGGAAGTAATGTGATCCCGAAAAATTTCGGAGGCCAAATTTCGACGAAAAATCCGATTTTGAATACCTCTAAATTTAATTTAAAAAATTTTTTCTCGATGCATCTCATCGTAAGCTAGCATGCACGATCCTGTAAACGCGTCTGCAACTCATTTTGACCAGCGGCGAGTCTATTTTGGCCAGTTTCTCCATGCCGTCTGTACGTACGTACGTACGTATGTTTGTATGTATGTAACTCGCATATCTCAAAAAATATTCGTCGTATAATGTTGAAACTTTATATTTCGGATTGTTCTAACATCTAGTTGTGCATCTCTCCTTTGGGTTCCATTCTACTGGATAGTTTATCTACAGGGCCGCCCAAGAGATTCGAAATACATTACGCTCTATGGGCCGAAATTCATTAAAGCGTATTTTAGAGGTATTGGGTTATTTCAAACGACTCAGATGTGATATATGCTGTTAAGAGTTACAAAATGAATTTCTCAATTTAAAAAAAAGTGTCTTTATCATTTATAGTTCTGCTACAGGAACACTCAAAAGATTTCCAATGCATAACGGTCAATGGCAATTTTTGGAGCATTCATCCATTTCAAGCACAATACCGTCCTACCCAAGTTAGGTAATGGTCCGACCACAGTCACGTGCCTACCTCAACGACTACTCCAAAAGTCGCCAAACTTGGCGACTTTTGGTGTACGCGGGTATCCGGAGCGGTCCCAATACATTACGTTAATGTATGGAAATCAGTTTAGAGCACCACGGTTAAAAAATAATGGAGGGCGATTTTATCAAATAAAGAAAATGAAATTCCTACGACAGAAGACAACGATAGTAATGAACAAAGAAAAATCTTAGATTTCAGAAAGCGAGACTCGCCTGAAAACTAAACTGCAACAGTAGTAACGAAAATTCGAAATTGAAATATTCCAAAGCATGTGGTTCAAGACACATCGAATTTAGTAAAATGTCCTTAAAAATATGAAGAACAGTGTGTTGTGTTTGCGTTGAGACTTTTCGGAGTGTTCTAACACACCTAATCACGTTACATCTAGAAAAAACCGCCCAAAATTCCAGGCCGCTAGATCGATTGCTGTGACGTAGGCCATAATCCTGGACCTTCACACATCAGCTGTCCACCATCTTTATTATTGCGTCTTATACACACGACCATGGTGGGGTGAAGTGTTGAAGGAAATCATGTATCTCATCAAAAATTATGGTGGCTCATCAGTACATAAGGCGTTACTTAAATACTTGGAGCAAGAAGATGAAAACCTGCCGAGAAATTTGCGTACTAAAATTCGTGAGAGAACAAATGAAAAACGAAAACTGATTTCAATCATTTCATTCCATACAAAACAGTGAGGGAAAATACTTTTCTTTATTATGTAATAATTGTAAACCTAAATAACACTAAAATTTATATTCATTCTTTCTTATCTCTCTATTCTAAAAAAAAGTAACGGCCGCTGTCAAGAGCTTGTTGGTCTATCTTCTCCTAAACCGTGGGGATTTGAATTTCGAGAAACATGTCCACGGATTCGGAAAATTCCGAGGAACCTGATAAGCTGACTTAAATTTCGAAAATCGAATATTTTAGAGGATATTAATAAAAAACTGAAAAAATAAAACATAATGGTTGCCAGATTTGGCATAAAATCATTCATTACTTTGCAACAAAGCAATTCCAAGTACGTAGAATTGCGTGAAATTGATAAACATGAAGTAGAATGACACCCATTTTACGCCAAATTAAAAAGTATATGAAATAAATAACTCAAAGTGTGTTACATAAAATTGACAATTTTCAAATAGTAAGTTCGCTTAGACAACAGGAGTTTAGAATTAGCGATTATTCGTTTTTTCAAAATAGAATAACTAATTGTAACTGATTTTAAAAGCGCCATTTTGGCATTAGGTATGATCTGGCAAAATGGTATCTTTCCAAGCAGGGTGAATCTAAACCGCGAATTCAAAAATGTTAGAATCCAGTATCTTGAAAATGAAAAATAATTAAAATGCAGATTATTTTAAAGCCGGTTCGGTCCAGCTGGAGTATTTGCTACCAGTAGAAATATTTGGTGGCGTTCACTATGACATTATAGCAGTTACAGTACACTTTGGATATTTGCTAGCGCGGCGAGATGATATAATTCGTGGTGATAAATACGCCAATCTGCAAAAGATTATATATATGAAAATATATATAATCTTTGTTATATAATCTTGAAAATATATATAATCTTTCTATGTTATATGGATAACGGTTTTCCGGGAACCTTACATGAGCAGTCATTATAGGTTGTGCGCATGTGTAAATCGCCAAATAATGAAAAGTCGTTTTGGTGGCAAGCTGTTACGTAGTTTTTATCAAAGAAAACATATGAATTACTGTTTTCTTAGAGCTAATTATTAACTATACATATACGCAAGTCGCCAAATTGTAAAAATTTGCCATAATTGGCTAATACGCAAGGTGTTCCATGGGTTTCACATAATTAAAAATAGTGCGAAGTTTAAATTTTTATGTTCCAAGCTACATGCAAGAACCAAGCAATGTGTAGCTCGGTAACATTCTATCTGATCCAACCATTGGGTTTCGTTTCTTGAAATTATGCCTTTTTTACGAATAACTTTATTAGGGGCCCGAATGCCTCACACGAAAAGCGAGCGTAGCCAGTCTAGGGGCCTTGGCCCCTAGTTATATAAATTTTAGTGTCATTTAGGTATAAATTATTATTATTAATTAAATTATCAATGCCCTATTGTACGAAAATTTTACAGCTTCTATAATTTTTCAAACATTTCAACAAGCAGCAAAATTCTAACATACCGCCAGCCATAAGCTGCAGGGACATTTTCATAAATGATTTTAAAGTCTGGTAAAGCAATTCAGAATTCTTGGCTATGAATTCGGTTATCCGAGATATTTGCGCATCCAGGATGAGGCATTTCTTGATCCTCCCGGTTAATTGAGAGTCTACTATAATAAGCTGTTCAGTGCGTACTTAAAATATCAAAATGTTTCAGAATTTTTTAATTTTTAATCTTTTTTTTTTTTTTGGTGGCAAAGATTTCTTTTACATTATGGCCTATGGAGGAAAATTTTGGAAAGTGCGTTAGATTTAAAGGTACATTCGATTGAGCTCATTGGGTATCATGTATAACCACATTGTAGGACCGGTATTGATTTTGATGTTTATAGGACTTATAGTTTTTACAGGGCTACGACAAAGATTTCTTTTATATTATGGCCTATGGGAGAAATTCTTGAAAGTTCGCTAGCGTTTAAAAGCTACATTCGATCGAGCTTCAATTTGGTATTATGTTTGAATTATTCATCGATTAAAATTTATTTAAATGCTTGGTAATGATCTTAATCGTAAGTGTTCGGAAAGTCGAGTGAAGTCACTCCAGATTTTTCTACTTGTGAGATTTCACGATGCTCTTCATGAGTGAGTGTAAAACTCCGACTTAACTCTCTGCGGTTATTTTAAAGGGGGCTTTACATTTTTAACGAACTTTTAAAAAGTGTTTGAAACACTTACAATTTGCTTTTTTCCTCCTCTGCCGCTGCCGGCATTGTTGAACAGAAAAACGGAGATAAATGCTGGCATCGAAACTGTAAACACCAGACATGCGGGGGAAAAAAGTGTGGGGCGAATTCTATTTACAAAATGAATATTGTTCGTGCTTCTGCTGGTAGAACATTTATTAATTTATGATATTAGTAACAATGTTATTTTTACTTTCCAAACATGTACTATGTAAGGAAAATATTGTAATCATGAAAAAATTCGACTTCGGGATATTGGTGATTCGAGATATTGGAAAGGTTTAATATCCCCTCCCCTCCTTTTTCTGAGGATCAAATGTGTACAACTCTATCCTCAACTCTCCTCCCCCCGCCATTTATGTAAAAGATGTGTCTTCGATAAGAAATAAATAGCCGGGGTTGAGTTGAGAGAAGCTGAGATGCAAAGCGCTGAAAGCAGCATTCTTTTCCCTCCCCATGCAAGAGTCGGTTGCCATGGCGACCCTTCTTTCGGCTACAGCAGTTTAATGGACGCACACACACAGAACAGCTTTTCCAGGGGAAACGTTAAAAAAAAAATCTCCATCTTGTCCAACGCCTTGTTCGAAATGGACCGGAGAGGGAAAAATTATGGAACGGAAAGTAATTAAGAGTAAAGGTCAAATCTTGCCGAATCCATTTATTATAAAACGCTTTCCATCGTAGTTCTATTTGAGCTGACACAATTCCTTAAAGGATAGTAACCTGTCCACTTTCGTTGTCTCAAAGATTCAACAGAGCAAACAGGTTAACGCTTTCAAACTTGATTTTAAAAAAATTCTCTTTGAATTTAGTCATTTTTTGTGATAATAAATATTAAACGTGACCCCATGTTTAGGGAGACATTTTCTTTTACTGTACATTTCGTTTAGGTCAAACTAGCTTTTTTTTTTTTTTTTTTTTTTTTTACTAGCCACTTGAAAAATATTACATTTCTTTAAGGTAGCATTTTGCTTTTTTTGTGGATTTTTTTATAGATCAAATTTGCTTTTTTAAGAAAGATCATGTTCCTCCACTAAGATTCTACGTATTAAAAAAATACCTTTTTAACGCGGCTGTAATAAAATTTAACTACCCCTTGTTCACTAAGTGGGTGAACTAAACAAATTAACTAAGTGAGCTTATCGGGATTTCTTTTACGGCAGTTGTCTTATAATGGGGAGTCGGCATACACTTTTGCGGTTCAAGATGGTAGTCGTTTATTCTACAACTGAAAAACAGACAACTGGCAGTTGCCATTTTACTGAACATTATAACATTAAACGGGCTATTGCCAGATTACTTAACTATATGACAATAGCTCACCAATATGCAAAGCATCAGTATCACATCCAAACAAATCATCATGTTCACGATTATCTTCACTTATTTCATGCACATTTGTATTTTGAGAAAGACCAATTTTCTTACGTTTAAATTTACATTGCCGGGCGTAACACCCCCTCTCCCTGCAGTTTACATTAACCTATTTATGCCTAGTGTCCCTTTTTTGGGACGGCATTTTCGCTGTTAGTCGAAAACGTTATTTATTTTTCCTATCCTTTATTCATGAGTATTGAGCCTCAACTCTACAAAATATTTTAGCATGACCCAGTAGGATGTTGATATTTTGATTTTTATGCATAATGATTTTAAAAAAAATCATCCCTTGTTCAAGAGGCTGACATCAGAAATTTATCTATTATTTCTGTTATCAGTAAAAATCGAAGAAAGTCGCAAAAATATCCAGGCACAAATGGGTTAAAAGCGGGACAGTTCCTATACTCACGTGCCACTCCACAACGCCAACATACTTTAGTTTCTCTTTCAGAACTATTCATTTTCAATTTAGGAAACTTAACATCAAAATTTTGTTTCAATTTCACCCTTCTCGGCGATAAAATATCTTTTTCATTAGAGCCAGCAGCCACATTCATTTCTTTTAACCCCTTATAAGGCCGTGGTAAGAATACTTATCACCTACGCTCTATGAAATACAGAAATCGATTATCATTAGTTAATCTTCTGATTTGTGTTCAGTTATATTGGATGTGTATTTTCTCCATACATCTAGATTCTAAATTATATTTGTCTTATGAACTTTTCTTTCATTCGTCATTTTAAAGAAAGCTCGAATAATGACTCAAAAATGGAGCATAAGAATCATCGCTTTTAATTATATAATTTTGCGTTTAATTCCTTGCACGAGTAGCAGGTAGTTTTCCGACTTTGATTTTGTGAATAATTAATGTATTCTCCTGCAAAACTTCTATGTTTGTTTAATACTTGTTTGTCCAATTTTCACGTGGGATGTTACAGTAGAGGGAAAATATATGAATTAATCCGATAGAATGGGCCAGAAAAATCTCAAGTACTTTCGACTTTGCACATAAACATGCCTTATAAAGGGTTAACTGAAGAGTAGCCAGATCACTGGCACGGCAAATATCGACAGCTTTTTGCAAATTAAGATGTCTTTCTGCCAGAGGCGTAGCCAAGGGGAGGGGGGTTACGGGGGTCATAACCCCCCCATTAGGAATTTTTTGCCTTACAAAATGTATATTCTTCACTACATTATCACAAAGACGTATACGTATATATGAGTTCTAGTAGTCGTAACCCCCCCCCCGATTGTTTGTTAGTTTGTGGATTTGTTTTGTACATAAATCCACAAAAATGTACCTGACAGCCTGAAATTTGTGCCTGAAATTTCAGATGTGTAAAATAATATAGAATAAATGATAGTCCACTTCAAAACTTTGAAAGTCCACCCGTTCCCGGAGTTTTCTGAGATTTTTTAATGTTTTCCACGCAGAAAGCTTTCCGCAATTGTAACTCCTGTAGTGAAAAAAGTGTGAAATAAGCATCGTATTTGCCATGTGTGGCGATTTTGCCGATAAAAATGTTTATTTGTAAGGTTATTGTTTTTAATTATAATACCGTGTGCATGGAAAAGGCAGGAATAAATTTTTTTATACGTAAAAGAATAAGGATTGAATGTTTCCGGGCTAATATGTAAAATTTCTTAGTTTGACGAAAAATAAAATGGCTGATATGCCGATATTGAGAAAGTGAGTCCTAGCGGTTTGCACAATTTTAGGCTTGGCGCAATTTACTGAGAGCTTAAGGAAATAGCATTTTTGAAAACAAGTGCATAGGTTTTGTTAGAATACAGCGTTAAATTTTAATTATCCGTGCTGAAATAATGCAGTTATTTAGAGATTTCAATCGATCTATCTTCAGAATTCTCGCCAAATTGAGTAAATTGATTTAAGTTGGGGGAATTCCGCCAAATTTCAGAAAATTGAAATCTTCGCATTTAGTACATCGGAGTTAACGATAAATTAAAAATGTTATGCGTTGTTGATAATTTAAAAAATGCTGCAACTTTTCAAATAAATGCCTCATTTACTTTTTAGCGATCAAACCATATAAGTGTCAGATAGTTCCCATTTGGATTGCTGTTAAGCCAATGCTTCGAATGGTTCCCTAAAAAAAAATCTTGCAAAATGGTGTATGTTGGCATTTTGGCGAGGCTTAGATTTGAAATTGGATATTATCTGAGACTGGTATATATGATATTATGTAGTCATTCACGCGATATGCCTCATATAATCATGCATACGTAAAAAATATTATAGTGTGGAATGTATCTAGCGTCGTTGTCATTGCCTCCACCACGTTCTTCAGTAACTAGTAATTTAATAGTTTAGCATTTTAATTATTATTTTCTCTTTTGTTTGAGGTAAGACGTTAGTCCAAAAATAATCCGAATGGAACAAAACGCGTGGGGGGGACGTCTCCAGCTTAAAATCCATCACACGTATCTG
Source organism: Cheiracanthium punctorium (assembly GCA_038373885.1). Taxonomy (NCBI): domain Eukaryota; kingdom Metazoa; phylum Arthropoda; class Arachnida; order Araneae; family Cheiracanthiidae; genus Cheiracanthium; species Cheiracanthium punctorium. Next base: position 304,650 of record JAWZYV010013271.1, read on the forward strand.
CAAGTTAGTGACACATTCTATCCAGAGAAGGTTGCACATACGACTAGAAAGGAGAGGGGGGAGGAACTTCGTACTTAGAAAACTTTTAGTAACTTATTAAACTTTTTTTCAACATTTTGTAAACTCTCAACTTGATATGAAATATATATATATATATATATATATATTCTATAACCACGGTATGCAATTTAACTTTCCATGTGAGCATGAAACTTCACACATCGGTAACCGTCATATCGGAGGCACATGAGAGAAGGTTATAGACCGAGAAAATGATATACGGTCCTGCAATTCGATGGCGCAATGAATGCCCCGCAGGCATATCTATATATATACTTATAAATAAACGTTTCTATATCTGATACCGTCAAGTAAAAGAGTCGAAAGCGTTATCATCATCTAAACACTTCCTTCGGCAAAAAGTCTAAAAATCGATTTCTTTTTTCCTCGCCTGTGACCAAACTTATAAATATATTTTTAGTACTTATTGACCAAGTTGAAAAAAAATTGTTTGTCCATCTGCTTGTGAGAGGCGTGCCGTAATCCCCTGCAATCCTCGCGATGCGGGAGGGGGGAGCAAAATGAGGTGCCACCCCCCCCCCCAAAAAAAAAAGTTCACTGCTGATTTTCGAGAAATCATTTGCCAATGTCGAAAAAATGCGGCCGTTGCCATCGCACGATTTAACTAGCCACACAACCAGCTGTGTCAGAAATTATCTTGAGCTCTGGGCACGCACTGGGCGATTCGATCGACCGCCATCTTGGAGGTAGTTAAATCGTCCGATGGCAACGGCTGCACTTTTTCGACATCGGGCCTTCCATCTAGATGTCCTCCTTAAGTATTTAATTGAAATCAAATTTATTCTTCGTGTATCAGAACAGCCAAAATGTCAGAGTTGTGTCCTCAGAGCGAGGGCACCACGCGTTAACCCTTTGAGGCGCAACCCTTTCCCAATGCTGAAAAAAGGGCAGCCGTTGCCATCGCTCGATTCAACTACCAGCAAGATGGCGGACGATCGAAACGTTCATCGCGTGCCACAGATCTAATGAGCCTTTTGAACGACAGCTGGCTGTGCCTCACAGCCAGCTGCAAATTTGTTTTAAAAATATCTTAAATATGTCACCCTTACACACAGATGCCATGATAATAAGATTAACATACTGGATGATTTAAAAAAAAAATTGGATATTTATGTTCTGTAATTGTACTTAATCAGACAATGTTCTATATTCTAACTTTCATAAGAAAGAAAAAAAAAAGGTTAAGAAACAAAAATAGTTATATATCTTATTTGTAATCATATAGGTCAAATAAATGCTGCATTTTGGTGTTATTTAATTCCATCTGTTCCCCAAGGCGCCCAAGAAAGCATTCCAAAAATGTGCACATCCGGCAAGTGGTGGAACACAAAGCGAGAGAGAAAACATTTCGTTCTGACATTTTTAAAAACCGAATACACACATCGTTGTCGCCAACGGCAAATGGGGGAAAAGTTATGCCAACAAAATGCCTGCGAAAAACACTTGCTTATGTCATTCACTTCAGCATGAATTACTTAATGTTGTTTTTATTTTTATTTTAATTTTTTATTATGCCGGAGGAAGAAAAAAAAATTGCTACAGGGGCTGCCTCATTTTTTAAATAAAATATTAATACAAATTATTAATTTTTATATTAATATTTGAAAAAATATGAATAACGACCTAACCAAATTAACGGAAACAGATGCAGAAATTTTTTTTTACATGGCTGCGTGAAATTTCCTATTTTTACGTTCAGTACTTGTTTTCATATTAATTAAAATGTTTATTTTGATGAGTTAAGGGATCATACATCAACTTATAAAATGATAATTTTTCGAATGTTATATAAAATATATATATATGTGTATTTACATTTGTTTTGCAGATTATTTTATTTATTTAACTAGGCTCATTTTGCAAAAAATTATTAAAAGTTAGCATCATTGGAAAATAAGTTGAAGATTTGCTAATTAGAAGGTGCTTTAAGACTGCTCATTCACGTTCATTACATTTCTCGGGGATTTTCACGCTTTCTAGAAATAATAATAATAATAATGCTCTTCTTGTTCTTCTTCTTCTTCTTATTATTATTATTACGTTTCTTATGATTAGTCATGGTAATAATATGTTTATGATAACTCGAGATCATTTTCACCTAAAAATACTTTTAAACTGTTAACTAATTTAAACAAATTTTAAATTATACTCACTCTTCCACTGTCTGTAGGTTTCGTCTTACAGTAATAATAATAATTTTTGAACCTAGAGGATGAGAAATCTCGATATACTAATATAACTCTAAAATATTAAATGGTGTATTACCACAATATAACGACGGTAATGCATTTTGTACTATTATTCAATCTTTTTTTTACTAATATTATAATATAATTAGCAAACAGTTATTTATTAAAACAACGTCAGATAAAGCATAAATAGAAAAGTTCTCCAATTGTAAAAGAATCATTAGAAACGTACTGTGTTACTTCAATTAATTAAAATTCTAATTTGAAATTAATTTATTCGATTCACAATGTAATTAACAAACACTGTAAACTATCAAAATAGTTATTTTAAACATTACATTTCCCCCAAAACAAAAATTTTCTTAAAAGGTATCAATAAAAAGTAATTTGTTTAGTTTACAATATTCTATAATGCTTTGCTACAATCGTTTAGAAAATTCAAATATTAAATTGGAGATTTGAAATGGCATTATTTTTTATATTCTCAGTGCAAAAAAAAAACTTTTAAGATTAAAAACATTATTTTCTTTGTATATAACACATATTTTAATCCTTATAATCAAAACTGCTTGAGAGATCTGGAGCCTTAATATGCCGTTCTCAATTTGAAGATAACCTCGTAAAATCGCACAATAAAGGAATTCGCAATATCCTCGTCATTTATTGTTGAAAGTTCGTGAAATTTATATTTACGGTATATTGAAAGATTTCTATCGTTTACTAAAATCAAAATAGGGTATTTCCATTAAAAAAAAAAGAGGTTATTGCGGACTTCAATATGAACACGGCCCCTTTTGCAAAATTAAGAAATTGTAAATTACAGTATAGCTTATTTTAAAACGAATAGATTGTTTCAAAACTATATACATAATTTTGTTGCATGACCAGAATGATAATAAAGTGAACCTTTCTTTTTTAACCGCAGCTGTATTTTAGTAAGCAAAATTTTAGCTCTCTGAGATAGAGAAGAGCGAAAAATTGATTACAATATTTAACCCAACCACACAGTGCGAATTAAACAGTTATAAATATGTATTTAATCATGAGGTTTAGCGATACAATCGATCGAAATTTTTATTATGTGAAGGATAATGTTAGGTCTACTGGAAAGTAAAATCACATTTTCGTAAGTCAATATTTTGCCAAGCCAAATCTACTGAAGCTAATAAAACGAAAATGGACGCATAGGTTAGTCTTAAACTATACTTCTCATCTGTAATAAACTATCGCGTGTGGCAGTTTCTAGTCAAACTAGGAAGATATCACCAAGCTTGGTTCAGTTTTGAGGACTTATTTTTTGGCAGCAAATTTGGAGGTCATTCATCAAAAATTGAAAAACTTCGCGACTTTCAACATTTCATCCTTTTCTCTTTCAACATTTTATCGCTTTCTCTTTCAGCATTATTTTACTTTCAACATTTTATCCCCCCAACATTAATTAGGGGGTGAGTTCTTTAGCGTAGATGCTACATTGGAGACCCTTTTTCCGAAATTCGGAACAAATGGGGGATAGGGGGCCAAAAGATTCTTTTGCCATATCCTACCTGATCTCACAGACCAAAAGAGATATCCATAAAATTCTTGCTGTAAAATGAAACACTCTGGAATACCTTAAAACCGATTTAAGAAAACTCCGAATAGAATCCTCCCAGGAGGATGGACGTGTAAAAAGGAGAGGGTGGCCCATTTTTCTTGAAAGGAAAATAATATTATCTATAAAACCATCGCTTTAAAAGTACACAAATACGAGTCCATGGTTAGGCACAGCTTGTTTGCAATTCAATACTTGCTGAAAAGTTATTTGTTTAAATTGTGCAAAAAAACGGAAATTATTTTCTGGTACAGCTAAAATTTTGTTGTTTTCAAGCTTCAAGTGTTCCCGAGAGAAATAGTTATCGGACATTGAACCACCTTCAGTATTTGCTGTTATTCTCTCGAATGTAACTTGCTTTGCGTATTTTTGCACTTAAGACGCTCAGCAAGATGTTGAACACGACACTAATGCGACTTGTGCTGGTTGTCCGTCTATGTTTATCTACTTTGTCACTTAACTGTTGAATCTTAAGCCGATTAATTAATTTTTACCCGCTCATTTCATTAAAATGTACTAAATTCCTTCGACAGTCTTTTCCTTTCTATTATGGTAAATTTAAGGGGAAAGTCTATTCAGTGCAATGTTTGACTTGGGGATAAAGGCAACGTGTCTCGAGCAGAAATGGGATGTTACAATGGCGGGATATGCATTGTTGACCCATGAAAGCAAGGCGCGATTTAATTTAATAAGAAGTTTTCACCTCCCAAATTCCCCCCTCTTCCTTCTATTTTATTAGACTGCATTTGCTTTGTTACTTTACTGAATAAGCTGTAAGTTAAGTCATGTCGTCCCATCCCAATTTTCATAATCTCCTTATTACTAACCCTTTATATCTCAACAACTGACATTTAAAAAAAAAAATAAGGCAGTGTGCAGAAACAGATTATAAAGATACTGAAAGTTATTATTTTCCAGTTTTTTAATTCGTGTAAAATTTATTGACCAAAATGCTTTTGTTGTAGAGTTCGATAAAACGGTTGATTTTTACTTTTGTATTACTTGAAAATATATGTGTGGTATACCAAAGTGTTACTGAAGTGTTTTGTGAACAGTTTAAGCTGCGAGATTTTCTAATTAATTAAATATAACAAACTTTTCAGGCATTAAAATTTTTTATGCTCACGTTATTCTAGGAAAAAACAGTCATTCAAATATTTTTAATACACTAAGATCTCAATTTATACAGCTTTAATTGATATGTTGCAGATGTGCGACACGGTGATATAACGGGTTTAAGTAACAGATCCCCTCATAAGAATTCTGATTTATACTTTAACAGCGCGCGATTACCTTCATATTACTTCTCCATAGTACTTATTCAATTCGTTACACATTTTAACAAGATAAATAAATCATGCCAAGCACATCGAATATAAAACACTTTCCGACTCAAGAGTCTTTTTTGGAAGCCAAATTTGGCGATTATTGCTCTCAAAGTTGAAGAGATTTCGGAGAGAAAAGCTGTATATCATTGTTAACTATCATTAATTTTCACGAGGCCCAATAAAAGAATTTTCAATGTTAGTTCTTTCAATGAAATGAAGATTAAAATGGACGATTATCTCTAAACTGTCACAAACAGTCATGTATTGAATTCTTTTTGAGTGCTTTTGTAAAAGAACCATGAACGCTGGTGACATGCTCGAACGCTCCATGAACGCTCGATGGAAAGCATTATTTTGTAATCCTTAATAATTTATTTGTCTATTACGATCCAATGTATATATATGTAATGTATAAAAAGGTAATTTGGGTTTTACTAGTTTTGGTATTGTTCAAGCGGTACTTTCACTGTAAGTTTTGCTTTTCTGTCTTACTTGCCACGCGCGCTCTGGAGCTGTGTTTTATTTATTTTGTTATTTGTCAGACATCAGGCCGTCGATTCTGAGTTCTTTAGAGTGTACACGTGTCCCCACGCCTTTGTAGCCCCGGATGCGGGTCATGTTGGTAAATGTGTGTGGTTCGATTAGAGATAAGAGAGAGGCGGAGTTATGTCTTCGCAAACCACGTGGTGTGGTGAGCGTAAATACACCCGCACCTCGAAATTCAGGAGACTTCTGCCACTGGAACTGCTTAATTAGTCCACGCTGATTTTTGTACCCGTCTCCCCTCCCCTCTTCTCACTCTATATTGTAACTTAAATGTAATTATCAATAAACCATATTACCTGCCTTAACTCTGGAACTTTACTGGAATATCGTCACATATATATATATATATGACTAAAATATGCCTTAAACAATAACTGCTCCTGTAAAGTAAAGTACTTGAATTCTTTTTGGGTGCTCCTGTAAAGAACTATGAATTCTACATACACCACTTTCAATGGGGCACATGGTACATTACATAGGAATAACATATATAAATGTCCCAGTAATCGATACATATTTACGGAAATTAGAGTACGGACGGATAGAGGAACAGACTGACAAACCGAAATCGTTGACTCTTTTCCACCTTATTTTAAAGTTCTAAAAACTCTGATTTAGTTTAACGACATTTAAAACAAAAAATCTGATGTGTCCAACACATGACTTCCTTGCACGTCCATTAGATCAAAAATATTTTCGATGCACTTCCTCTAAATTTATTTGTTTGAAAGAGATAAAATATCAATAATAGTAAGGTTTAGCGATTTCTAGCCAAATATTTCGATATCGCCAAGCTGAGTTCAATTTGAAAGATTTCCTTCTGACACTTTATTTGGCGATATTTCACCAAAAGCCGACAAACTTGAGATAGTCAGCGAGATTTTGGAGATAGCCAAAGTAGTCATTGACCACAGACTTTCAATGAATTGAATGCATCCATACACCTCAATGTATTTAAAGTCATTTGGCTCACCCTGAAAATAAATTCTCAGTCGATTGCTGTCAAAAAAGATATTGAAAACAGTTAGATATTACAATAGTTCTAAATACAAAGTTAAAAAATCTACGGGTTAAAGTTTTAGAGTTATACAAAATAGGAAATAATTTTTGGCGCCAAATTTGGCGATATTTCGGCGAAACTCGTCAATGTCGAAGACATTTGGCGAGATTTTAAGCATGAACCAAACAATGACAGATTATCGCCAAATTTGGCGATATTCCGCCAAAACTCGCCAAGAACGATAACAAATGGCGATACTTTGGGCATGGACCAAATGACTGACTATCACCAAATTTGGCGATATTTCGCCAAAACTCGCCAAGGTCGAGGACAGACGGCGAGATTTTGGGCATGTACCAAACAATGACTGTATTATATTGAAGATGTCCATAGACATTAAGGTACTGAAATTCTTTTCGGTGGTCCTGTAAATAAACTCTCCAGTAGATTGGAACCAAAAATCGAGATGCACAACTAGATGTTACAACATTCTTATATATGAAATTTCATAATAGTTTTTGAGATTTGAGAGTTAAATATGCACACACATACACCAAAAGTCGCCAAGCTTGGCGACTTTTGGCATAGTTCTTGAGGGAGGCACGTGACCGTGGTCGGACCATTACCTAACTTATGTGGTAGGACGGTATTGTGCTTGAAATGGATGAATGCCCCTAAAATTGCCATTGACCGTAATGTATTGGAAATCTTTTGAGTGTTCCTGTAGCAGAACTATAAATGAAAAAGACACTTTTTTTAATGGAGAAATTCATTTTCTAACTCTTTACAGCATATATCACTTCTGAGTCGTTTGAAATAGCCCAATACCTCTAAAAAACGCTTTGATGAATTTCGGCCCATAGAGCGTAATGTATTTCGAATCTTTTGGGAACCGAAAGGGAAGGTGCACAACTAGATGTTACAACAATCCTAAATATAAAGTTTCAACATTCAACGCCTAACAGTTTTTGAGATATGCGAGTTTAATGAATTTCGGCCCATTGAGTGTAATGTATTTCGAATGTTTTGGGCAGTCCTGTAGATAAACTATCCATTCGATTGCCACCAGAAGGGGAGGTGCACAACTAGATCATAGAACAATCCTAAATATCAAATCTCAACATTCTACGACCATTAGTTTTTGAGATATGCGAGTTACATACATACGTACGTACGTACGTACAGACGGCATGGAAAAACTGGCCACAGTAGACTCGCCACTGGTCAAAATGAGTTGCAGACGCGTTAATATGATCGTGCATGCTAGCCTACGATGAGATGCATCGAAAAATTTTTTTTAATTAAATTTAGAGGTAGTCAAAATCGGTTTTTATGTCGAAATTTGGCCCCCAAAATTTTTCGGGATCACATTACTTCCTTATACTACGTACAAGGAAGTAAAAATGAAGACGCCCAGTAGAGTTCGTTCGTGTGTTGTAGCTTAATTTTGAAGTACAACGCAGACAACACCCCATCCCGGCTTGTAACCTGTAAAACTGGTTTTACCTTTTAAAGTGTATTATTGCTGTGAATCCCTCATACAGTCACGGATGTGTAGCAAAATCTTTTTCCATCTAATATTATTTTGGATGTTTTTGTTTTCTTAAACATTAGGATGGTTCTTCATGACATAAGAAATTTAACTTAAATACTTTTTACTTCCTTGTACGTAGTATAAGGAAGTAATGTGATCCCGAAAAATTTTGGGGGCCAAATTTCGACAAAAAAAACGATTTTGACTACCTCTAAATTTAATTTTAAGAATTTTTTCGATGCATCTCATCGTAGGCTAGCATGCACGATCATATTAACGCGTCTGCAACTCATTTTGACCAGCGGCGAGTCTATTGTGGTCAGTTATTCCATGCCGTCTGTACGTACGTACGTATGTTCGTACGTACGTACGTATGTATGTAACTCGCATATCTCAAAAACTATTGGTCGTAGAATGTTGAGATTTGATATTTAGGATTGTTCTATGATCTAGTTGTGCACCTCCCCTTTTGGTCGCAATCGAATGAATAGTTTATGTACAGGACCGCCCAAAAGATTCGAAATACATTACGCTCTATGGGCCGAAATTCATTAAACTCGCCTAACTCAAAAACTATTAGGCGTAGAATGTCGAAACTTCATATTTTGGATATTTGTAACATCTTGTTGTGCACCTCCCCTATTGGTTCCATTCGACTGGATAGTTTATCTACAGGACCGCCCAAAGCATTCGAAATACATTACGCTCAATGGGCCGAAATTCATTAAACTCGCATATCTCAAAAACTATTAGGCGTAGAATGTTGAAACTTTATATTTAGGATTGTTGTAACATCTAGTTGTGCACCTCCCCTTTCGGTTCCATTCGACTGGACAGTTTATCTACAGAACCGCCTAAAAGATTCGAAATACATTACGCTCGATGGGCCGACATTCATCAAAGCGTTTTTTAGAGGTATTGGGCTATTTCAAACGACTCAGAAGTCATATATTTGTAAAGAGTTAGAAAATGAATTTCTCCATTAAAAAAAGTGTCTTTATCATTTATAGTTCAGCTACAGGAACACTTAAAAGATTTCCAATACATTACGGTCAATGGCAATTTTAGGGGCATTCATCCATTTCAAGCACAGTGCCGTCCTACCACATAAGTTAGGTAATGGTCCGACCACGGTCACCTGACTCCCTCAAGAACTATCCAAAAGTCGCCAAGCTTGGCGACTTTTGGTGTACGTGTGTGCATATTTAACTCTCAAATCTCAAAAAATATTATGAAATTTCATACATAAGATTGTTGTAACATCTAGTTGTGCATCTCGATTTTTGGTTCCTATCTACTGGAGAGTTTATTTACAGAACCACCGAAAAGAATTTCAGTACTTTAATGTCTATGGACATCTTCAATATAATACAACTGTAGACGGTCATTGTTTGGTACATGCCCAAAATCTCACCGTCTGTCCTCGGCCTTGGCAAGTTTTGGCGAAATATCGCCAAATTTGGCGATAGTCAGTCATTTGGTCCATGCCCAAAGTATCGCCATTTGTCATCGTTCTTGGCGAGTTTTGGCGAAATATCGCCAAATTTGGCGATAATCTGTCATTGTTGGTCCATGCTTAATATCTCGCCAAATGTCGTCGACATTGACGAGTTTCGCCGAAATATCACCAAATTTGGCGCCAAAAATTATTTCGTATTTTGTATAACTCTAATACTTTAACCAGTAGAATTTTGAACTTTTGTATTTAGAACTATATTATAATATCTAACTGTTTTCAATATCTCTTTTGACAGCAATCGACTAAGAATTTATTTACAGGGTGAGCCAAATGACTTTAAATACATTAAGGTGTATGGATGCATTCAATTCATTGAAAGTCAGTGGTCAATGACTACTTTGGCTATCCCCAAAATCTCGCAAACTATCTCAAGTTTGTCGGCTTTTGGTGAAATATCGCCAAATAAAGTGTCAGAAGGAAATCTTTCAAATTGAACTCAACTTGGCGATATCGAAATATTTGGCTAGAAATCGCTATACCTTACTATTATTGATATTTTATCTCTTTCAAACAAATAAGTTTAGAGGAAGTACGTAAAAAACATTTTTGAATTAATAGACGTGCAAGGAAGTCATGTGTTGGACACATCAGATTTTTTTTGAAAGGGTATGTGAGAAATTTACGTTTTGGTAAAATGGAACGCACACGGACATCTTAAAATTGATTTCAGGATATTTTTAATTTCGTCTTGATAAAGGGCTACCATCCATTTTTTACTTCCTTGTACGTAGTATAAGGAAGTAATGTGATCCCGAAAAATTTTGGGGGCCAAATTTCGACAAAAAAACCGATTTTGACTACCTCTAAATTTAATTTTAAGAATTTTTTCGATGCATCTCATCGTAGCCTAGCATGCACGATCATATTAACGCGTCTGCAACTCATTTTGACCAGCGGCGAGTCTATTGTGGTCAGTTTTTCCATGCCGTCTGTACGTACGTACGTACGTATGTATGTAACTCGCATATCTCAAAAACTATTGGTCGTAGAATGTTGAGATTTGATATTTAGGATTGTTCTATGATCTAGTTGTGCACCTCCCCTTTTGGTCGCAATCGAATGTATAGTTTATGTACAGGACCGCCCAAAAGATTCGAAATACATTACGCTCTATGGGCCGAAATTCATTAAACTCGCCTAACTCAAAAACTATTTGGCGTAGAATGTCGAAACTTCATATTTTGGATAGTTGTAACATCTTGTTGTGCACCTCCCCTATTGGTTCCATTCGACTGGATAGTTTATCTACAGGACCGCCCAAAACATTCGAAATACATTACGCTCAATGGGCCGAAATTCATTATACTCGCATATCTCAAAAACTATTAGGCGTAGAATGTTGAAAGTTTATATTTAGGATTGTTGTAACATCTAGTTGTGCACCTCCCCTTTCGGTTCCATTCGACTGGACAGTTTATCTACAGAATCGCCTAAAAGATTCGAAATACATTACGCTCTATGGGCCGACATTCATCAAAGCGTCTTTTAGAGGTTTGGGGCTATTTCAAACGACTCAGGAGTGATATATGCTGTAAAGAGTTAGAAAATGCATTTCTCCATTAAAAAAAGTGTCTTTATCATTTACAGTTCTGCTACAGGAACACTCAAAAGATTTCCAATACATTACGGTCAATGGCAATTTTAGGGGCATTCATCCATTTCAAGCACAATACCGTCCTACCACATAAGTTAGGTAATGGTCCGACCACGGTCACGTGCCTCCCTCAAGAACTATGCCAAAAGTCGCCAAGCTTGGCGACTTTTGGTGTACGTGTGTGCATATTTAACTCTCAAATCTCAAAAACTATTATGAAATTTCATATGTAAGATTGTTGTAATATCTAGTTGTGCATCTCGATTTTTGGTTCCAATCTACTGGAGTTTCTTTACAGGACCACCAAAAAGAATTTCAGTACTTTAATGTCTATGGAAATCTTCAATATAATACAATTGTAGTCAGTCATTGTTTGGTACATGCCCAAAATCTTGCCGTCTGTCCTCGACCTTGGCGAGTTTTGCCGAAATGTCGCCAAATTTGGCGATAGTCAGTCATTTGGTCCATGCCCAAAGTATCTCCATTTGTCAGCGTTCTTGGCGAGTTTTGGCGAAATATCGCCAAATTTGGCGATAATCGGTCATTGTTGGTCCATGCTTAAAATCTCGCCAAATGTCGTCGACATTGACGAGTTTCGCCGAAATATCGCCAAATTTGGCGCCAAAAATTATTTCGTATTTTGTATAACTCTAAAACTTTAACCCGTAGAATTTTGAACTTTTGTATTTAGAACTATATTATAATATCTAACTGTTTTCAATATCTTTTTTGACAGCAATCGACTAGGAATTTATTTACAGGGTGAGCCAAATGACTTTAAATACATTAAGGTGTATGGATGCATTCAATTCATTGAAAGTCAGTGGTGGTCAATGACTACTTTGGCTATCCCTAAAATCTCGCAAACTATCTCAAGTTTGTCGGCTTTTGGTGAAATATCGCCAAATAAAGTGTCAGAAGGAAATCTTTCAAATTGAACTCAACTTGGCGATATCGAAATATTTGGCTAGAAATCGCTATACCTTACTATTATTGATATTTTATCTCTTTCAAACATATAAGTTTAGAGGAAGTGCGTAAAAAACATTTTTGAATTAATTGACGTGCAAGGAAGTCATGTGTTGGACACATCAGATTTTTTTTCACATATGTTTATTAAAAAAATAATAATTCTCTAAGAAATTCTTGCTGTGAAATGTTACAAATATGAATCCATTATTTTTAGGAGCTGTTTTGTCACTGAAAACTTGTTAAAATTTATTTGTTTTAAATTTTGTGCGAAAACAACGACATTTCCCATCATGCATTTTATTCACTTTACCCTACAGCCTTTTAAAAAGGAATGAACAGCATACATTGATTATTTATTCCGTAGATCATGGTACTCCTACACTGAGGAATACTCATGTATTTCAAAATCACTGACATAAGTAATTTTCAATTTGGTTTATCGAGCTTAAATTAGTTTTAAAATGAGAAATGCAATTGCACATAATTTCTAGCGTTGCTGCAGACTTCTGAACCATTTTACACGACCATTTGTCCAGCCTTCCAGGCATTCTGACCTGGAGTACAAAAGACAAGAGCTATCCGGTTTTGTCCGGTGTGCCAGTGTATCCCGTTTTACCCGGCAGCGTCATTTATCAGAGGAGACTTGGTGAAATACTGCAATACTGCGTGGTGAAAAACCTGGTACAATCATTTGAAATAAAACCTATAAAACGTCCTGGCATATGTTAAACTAACCTAAAATAAATCCTTAAGCAATAAAAAATACGCAGTAGAATAAATGAAGTAAAAATAAAATCTTTTCATGTCGAATATTTCAAAAACACCAGTGTCGACAAGCAAGCTGACATACACTGTTTCTGAATTGACGCTAAATAATATTTGCGACTAATTTCATGTACTTTTTAACACTTTTACTACAAAGTTCGAAAATTTTTTATGATTTTCGTTCCTCCATATGTCTTTACGTCCGTTTGAGCTCTGATAGAAATATGCATAGTCTGTTACAAAAATTGTGCATGTTATTGCAATGCACTATACTATGTACCCTATTGAAAATGATGTGCAGCATAAATTGTTCTTTTTCAGGAGCACATAGGCTTTTATTCCTTAAATATGGATCCCAGACATATGCAATAAATTACAAAGATACGTAAAAAAAGTATAAAAATAATAAATTTAAAAAAAAGATGTGCAGAATTTTATGTCACCGACTGAAACTTTAAAGTGATCAAATCTAAGTAAATTAAAAATTTAAATTTTTATATGGCCTCTGTGCAAAACGAAAAAAAAAAAAAAATCACAGTTAGTAAAATATTCCCCGTACATTAATAAGGTCATATACGAAATTTCAGCCTTTCATCAAAAATAGGCTTGAGATATGTTTAAACAAGTTTGGTGACAGGTTTTAGAATGTCAATAATAGAAAAACTATTATGTATTTATTTAATCAATATCTTCTTCCGTAATTTGTCCTCAGTCCCTGAAACGCAATCTTCCGATGTGATTTTTTTTTCTTTCTGAGAGCCAGCGAAAAGTGGTTTAAGTCTATAAATATTTACTTTCATATCTTAGAGCTTTTTTACAATGGAAGGCTTAAACTTTGTACATAGCTTTGTTAATGTGTGAGGCATATTTTACTAATCGAAATGTATTTTTGTTTTGTACGGGTACGAATAAAAATTTAAATTTTGTATTTATTTACATTTAATCTGCAAAAAAATTTTAATCTATACTCAGGAATTCTCTACCTACCTTTTTCTACGTGATTTTTTAATGTACTTCATATGTCTAGGATCAATATTTAAGGAATAAAATTACGTCAGTGTTGCTTTGGAACACACTGTATACTACTTCAGTACTTACCATTTGTGGTTTTAATTTACTGTGAGGCAAAATGAAAGCAGATATTGTTCTATTCTTGTTGCCACCATCATATGCATATTGCAATATATTGCATCTAGTCGTGTAAGCAGTCAAATGTAATTTCTTGTACATTTTCCTTTATTTTTTGTTCTTTTTATTTATTTTATGCTACATTTAATCCTAAAACATCTTAATAAAATTGGTTCCAGCTATTGCGTATATATAACTTTCTTATATCTTAATAATTTACTTAACTATTTTATTTAAAATATGTTCCTATACCTTTAGGTAAAATTGAAATTTCGATTTTTTCTGAAAAGGATTTTATACTATGATCATAGTAATATGTATGGCCTTTTATGCTTTAATGAAGTTTTTTTTAACTGCGTTATTTTATTACTCGTAAGACATTTCAGTCACTCAAAGTAGACATTATAAAAAATAGACTACTACGCATCACAAATTACGCATATTTCTTTTCAAATATTCAATTTATTATAACAAATAAGTTTTTTTAACATTTAGGCGGCAGAGTTCAAAATTTGGTGAAGAAATTGGTCACTTTTACCGGGAGATGTCTCAGAGAGTCTGGAACACTAGAAATCCCTTCGCTTCTCCTTGGCACTCTGCCAAAAAATGTAAGCGGATGCACGTTTCAGATCCGGAGAAAGCGGACTTACAGGGGTGGGTGAGCGGGAGCACGATGACCCAAGAAATGATGAAAAATAAATGGACGTAAAAGAAGGAGCATTTTAACCCTTTGGCCCGTTACATAAAAGTCCGACTGTAGTCCAACCCGCTTAATCGAATAACCAATTTGACACGAAAAATTATTCTGATAAACGGAATATTCTATTATCCGGGACCGAGCTGTCAATTTCCTAGCGTCTAGTACATCGAAAAGTTATTACATTAAGCGGGATATTCTTTTAACCGATATTCCATTAAGCGGACTTGATTGTATTTTCCTTAGTGGCTAAAATACCTGAACTTTTTTTTTCACTTTAAAATGTAAAGATAAAAAGTTTTTTTATGTATGTTTAATCTTTCGCAGCGTTAGACGCAAACGCGAAATTACCATTGAATGACTTTTAACATTATACGATTGAAAAGAAAATATCTTAGAGTTAAGCACCGTACCGTAAGCCCCCGCAGTGCGTTGGGGGAGGGGGGAGCACACAATGAATTATTTAAAAAATAAAATTGAGATATCTACACATATGAATTTTCAGTTTTTTTATAGATAACAACATGACGTAAGTGATGAAAAACTTTGTTTTGTAACACCTTACAAAGAACTAGCAGAAAAATATAGGTAGAAGGAACCAAAAATTTTAGAGTGATTTTTCCCGTTGAACTATTTAATAATAGCCCCCTTACATTAACGAACTGCAACGCCATATTCATTGATTCACTGATAGGATACTTAAAGTACTTACCTATTACCAGTTGTATAAATGTGAAAGTTTCTGTATCTAGTATACAAATCCATTCCCACTGTTCGAGCTATCGGGGTGACAGACCCCTTCGGGTACCCCTGCATCTCTGCGGGTGACAGACACCTTTTGTTTAACTAAGTACAGAAGTTTTACGAATTCTCATCAATTTACAAATTGCAATTCAAGCTTTCGCTGTCTGAGCAGTCACAAGTATACATTTCAATGTGAAGTCAATAGTTTTCACTATTCTTATATGTAGATTTTTTTTTAAATAAAAATTGGTTACAACATAATTTATGAATCCCGTGGATAGAAAAAATAACAATATATAAATATTTCGTGATAAAATTAATCATCTATATTCCAAAACGGTGAAGGTAATCGAACCGGCAGCGCTGTTGTATTGTTAAACAGGTTGAGCTCAAAAGTTTTATACAAAAGAGATCTTGGATATGTAAAAAAAAAAGTAATTAAAAAGAAACCAACTTTTGAAAATAGATCATAACTTTAATAAATTAATAAAAGGAGTAAGAAAATATTGTACTGGGATATATTGAGATTATTCAAATACGAATATACATGCAAGTTGAGAGCAAAATCAAGTCTGAGAATCTGTATCCTAATCCGATTTGCCAAGATAAGTAAAGTTGTGTATTTTGAAAAAAACTATCACAAATTTCCCGTCGTATTATACGAATCCGTCTTATATGGGCCCGTGCTATAGGAAGGTCTACTTTACTTATTTTCTAACTGAACGCCTTTTCCAATTAACATTTGTTTCTTCATAAAAATGCTTACATAGACCTGATTTTTCTCTACTTATTATAAACGAAGATGTCGGTTTGACTGTTGACTACGTTACGAGCAAACGGCATAGAAACACCAGATTTGGTTCTACACATGAAGTTGAGCACCTCAAAGCGATTTTTTCTAAATTCGGCCTAAAAAAAATTTTATTCTATGTTTTATGCGATTTTGCGCATTTTTTTCTTCCCTAATGCTTATTAACGGCGGTAATTACGCATGCAGCAAAACGGCATCATCGGATAGCGGAGAAAATTTTCTTTTAAAAACAAGTTTGTTCGGAATATGTAACATAATTTGCAGATTTTAAAGAATTTTTGAACTAAAACTTCTTTAGACGCAACTAGAAAACTTTTTTTTTTTTTTTTCTGACGGAAGTAACCCTCAGTAAAGGAAGTGACATATCTTTTTCCCCTTTGCTATCTTCATTTGCGGAACAGCTCTGGGGCGTTCGTACCTGCGAACGTCGACTGTGCTAACTGATCGTCGACATTACTCCCTACCTGTTTTGAAGCAAGATCGTGTCTGATGACTCTGTTCAGTGGATAACTGGACCTGCTCTTGTAAGAGCCACTGGGGGAAGCCTTTCGCTGAACAGGTGGTGATCCTGCTGACTGTCTCTCACTGTTGTTACAGGCGGCGACCCAACCCGTCACCTCCGATAAACAAGGCCCACGCACCGAGTACAGAAAGTGGCACAATGGTGCATTCCATGGTCCAAGCTCCGTTGCTTTACTCACATGTTTTCAATGGCATTGTTACAATATTTAATGGAATTATGAGTTAAAACTTGACATGATTAGTTGCCATGATACATAAATATTGTTTGTTTGTACTTAAATAATATGTAATCTTTTAATATTGCTCATGCGTTTTTGAGTTATTTATAATAATGAGCCAAATGTAAATTTTTAAACAGAATAATACTTCGAGCAAAACCAGCAAAAGAAAACAAAGGTTTAAGAACACTGCCATAGAAAAACGCAATAATAGACCCTACGTGCATTACCAACCGACAGAAGAAAACACCAGTTTAGGAACACTGTTAAAGAAAAATACCACAACATAGGCAGTCTCTCGATTCAAACCCTACGGGAAAACGTTTTAAGTAAACAGTGAAAGAATAATAGTTCAACACGGACACCCCCTGAATGCTAACCCGATATTCAGACGGAACAACGGTTTAAGAACGCGGGTATGTAACACCACAAAGAAACAAACACTGGCTGCAAAGGGTTTAAGAACAAAATAAGATAATAACAAACGGAAACTCCGTGGATTCTAACCCAACCTCAAGACGGAGCAACGTTTTAACACGGGAATGGAACAGCACAAAGAAACGGACCCTGGCTGCAATCAATCCCAAACAATAGACAGAACCCGCAGTTTAAAAACACGGATACAGAATAATAATTCGAAACCTACCAGCAGACGAAATCAACGCCTAAGAACACTGTGATAGAAAAATACCAAAAAAAAAAAATTTACACTACCTGCATTCGAAATCAACAAACAGAGGAAAACATCAGTTAAAGAACGTAGTTAAAGTATAATACTAGACTATGGACATTCCTCCCATTCTTCAGCTGAAAGTGTCCTTCATTTTAAATGTAGTCTCCTGTTTAAAGTGCGATATGTATATGACTGTGTGTGTGTGTGTGTGAATAATGAAATTCCAATTAATAAATTCTAAGTGATAGAATCTAAAGCTTTTCATTTGTCGGCATTTTAAAATCGCAGCCATTTTGCCATTTCTTAACTCGATGTAAATTCTTAAAAGTGTTCTTTTTATCTTATTTCACAATTCCTGGCTAACGGTTGCTGTAGCAACTGTGCAAATAGAAAATAAACATTAGGAAACCGCGCGAATCTAGAATTCACCACCCACGCCTCATCTTCGGTGCAAACGTCAGACAGTCTGAACCAATTTACTAAGTTGCACGTAACGTAGTTTGACGTCGTGCAACTTAGTTAATAAAAAAATAGATTGCCGTAGGGCCTCCAATGGCAATCGAATTTTCTGCCTTAGAAGTCCGGTGACATAGTATTTTTAAGGTGGTGCAACGAGTAAAAAAAAGAGAGTCTTAGATTTTTAGCTTAATACATATGTTTTTGGAACTTCTAAAAATGTGTATGTCAACCTTTTCGAGAACGTAAGTTGGATGCCGGAAATAAAATAATGTCAACCCACGACTGTATCTTGAGTTTTTTCTAATAGCGGTGGACCACGGACTACTTTGTCTTCAGCATATTCTCCTTTTTTGATATAAGTAGAGAATTTTTTCAACGTCGTTGTTTGCTTCAATATTACTCCATTTGAAAACTACTGTGCGAAAATAACCAGATGGGGTGACTAAACCACCCGGCTATCTTTTATGGCATTCAAAACGTGTAAATTAAAAATCACGTGAAATTCGTAAACTCTGCAACACAATTTAAGTCCTATTCGCAATTTAAACAAAACGATTCTAAAAGCTCATCGAGATTACACATCGCAGTTTGATGTTTTTCACGAGACTGAACCGAGGAGGATTTAAATATTTAAATTGGTACCTCTTGGATATTTTCTACCAAAAATGAAATATTTTGCGGTGCTAAAAACGCCCCTTTGAGAAGAATTATGCATAAAAATCTGTAGAGAGCTGTTTTAAGGACAACCATAAAGGGAAATAATTATCGTATACATGTGGGCCGAGAGGGGGGACAATTGCCCCGGGATCGGGGCCTTAGGGGGGCCTGGAGGACGTATGTTACGAACGTCCTTCAAGACGTATGTTATGTTATTTTTAGCGTACTAATCCCTCGGGAAAATAAAATATTTGTGTCTTTTAAAACTTGTTTTTTGGCTCATGTATCTGTATTCGTAGGAACTTTAAAAAAAAAAAAAACGGAAGAAATTGACTTACAATCATCTTAGATGAACTACCATCATCAAAATGAGAAAACATTCTCGCACTGATGTTGGTAAGTCATACTTAGCGAAATCAGTCTGCGGCATTCACTCTCATTGGTGTTAGCTGACGTTTCTCTTTCAGCGATTTTCAATTGGCTACGAATTTTACAATAACTCTGCTTTAGTTTTCCAGTAGCGAGTACTCAGCATTTCAAAAAGTCTTAAATTTAACTGTATCAAATGATTTTCTGTATACATTTTTAAAAAATTCAGAATTATATGGACATTAGTTTAAAATAATTCTGATATACAAGTTTTGTATACATGGCCGACAGTAAATTTAACGTGTACTAATTCCAAAGTGTTAAAAAACTTTTCTGGATAAAAAAAAAGGAAAGTTTTTTTCTTTTGAGAGAGGTGGGGGGCGTCGTAAATACTTGCCCTGGGGTCCGAAAATCCTGTCGGCTGCCCTGATCGTTTATGGTAATGCGTAAATTGCAAAGAATCACCAAACAATAAAAAGGCAACATTCGGGCCAAATATCTACACCGTTTCTTTAAATTAAGCATTAAAGAGGGAGAAACGAAAATATATACCATTAGTAATTAGTAAAAGATGGTGTAAGTAATAGTATCAATAGATATGTTAAGATAATATGGATTAAAGCACAATATACAGCATTAATAAGCAATTTCGGGAAACTGAAAGTGTTCCATTTATCATTTTTCAACAGACGTCTTACAGCTAAGTAAACGATAAATAATTCTACGTCGGGTTAATATATCCCGCTGTAGTTTCAACGAAAGGGACTGTATCGGATCTTTTATTTTGAGATACTGTTTTGTCAGTAGTTAGTTATGATCTTATTTTTTAAAGTGTTCGCTTCTTGCCGTGCGAAGAGCTGGTACGCAGCTATTTAATTATAAAATAAAACCGGTTGTTCACATTTAATAGTATCTATGGCATTAATACTACAACTTAAACCTAGAAAACTGTATGATGTATGGATGAGACATTTTGAAAGACAAGTTTTCGCAGAAAACCGTCAAGCTTTTCCTTTTCTGATCGCGAAGGACACCGGCACAGTTTTCTGTGTCATAATATCACAGTGGTCTCAGGTTAGTAATCATACTAACTTAAGGAGTATCTAATGAGTAATTTGACGCCAAGTGTCCAATAATTTTGCCTATTTTTAGATTCCACTTCACTGGAATCAGTTCGAATTTCACATGTAAGAAAAATTTTCGTTTCCTACAGTGTTTTCCTGTCGACATATTTTTATGGACTGATTTGCGTCGACATATTTCCGTTGCATTTTTCAATTGGGTTGCCAGATAGCGCGGGGGGATCTAAAATGTTGAAAGTTGCCTAGGTTTGCCATTTTTGATGATTTATCGCAAAGTTTGATTCCAAAAAATACGTCCTCAAGCCTGAAACTAGCTTGGCGATATCTTCCATATTAGGCAAGAAACTGGCAAACTGTTAGTTTATTACAAAGTAGATTTATTGTTAGAATATACCTGGCGAAGATTGTAAAACAGTTTTAGTAGGCGGTTTCAATATCAATTTCAATTCCAAAGAAGTGTTTTATGGAACGAAGAAGAAAAATACGGCAGGCTAATGAATAATGATACACTTTCCAACTGAATGAAGTAAGGAATAAAAATAGAGACGACACATGGATTGTGATACGCTTTTAATATATAGCATATTAGTGAGTATTTAAAATATGAAAGTGTTTCAGATTTTTTTAAGATATTTGTTTTTTTGTTGTTGTTATTATTCTCTAACGTCCCGATTTTCAAGCAGTAAACAGTTTAAAAATTGCATGGTTTTAAAAAGGCTTAAAAGTTAGTTAAACAAGAATGATAAATCATCCCAAAGGCATCGATCATGAAACATTTTCCAACACAACAGTCCATTTGGACTCTAAACTTAGCGGGATTTCGAACATAACCTCGAAAAACCTGCTTCGTCATCAATGGAATTTTCAATACACAGTGAAAGAACTTTAAATATCGTTTTCATGCTTCGAAGGATGTGTAAGTTGTTTTGAACATATATTTACTTACTGCATTTTGCTTGAAATCTATGAATGTATCTAAACTTCTATGGAACATAATGTATTGAAAATTCTTTTTGATTTGATTTTGATTTTTTATTTTGAGAATACGGTCGATTATCTGCATGAGGAATCTAGTCCGATGGGGTGGTACCCTCCGTGGGGGGCTTTTTAAGTTGTGCGAATCCGCATTTACGCGAAATTTCGTAGAAAATCTCAGGAAAACTCCGAACGGCTAGGTCGACGGACGCGACCTTGGTTGGAATTCTTTTTAAGTAGTCATGTAAAAGAACTGAAAATACACAACATGCAGTGAAATTAATAAAAGCTTTGCATAATAACTCACATGAATGTATCTATCAACAACCATTTCGGCCGATACAAAAGGTCTGGCCTTCCTCAGCTCTAAAGAATCTCGTGCATCTACAAGAACAGGAAACGCTGGTGCTGATATGCTGTATTGTGTTTTTGGTGTGGAGAAAAAAATATTTTGAAATCCCTAATAGCATATTACAATTCTGTTTTGTTTTAAATAGATGAACAGTTGAAATAAATGTCCAAAAAAAAAATGACTGCAAACAGAAGAAGTATTGCAATTCTTCTGGGTGATCCTTTAAAAGGTCGTTAAATGCTACAGACACCATTTCCAGTTGGGCACATGGTATAGTGCATAGCAATAGCATATCTGAATTCTGTATCGATCGATGCCTACTTACGGCAGTTAGAGCACGGAAAGACAGGCGGACTGAAAGACAAACCGAAATCATTGACTCTTTACAAGCTTATTGGAAGGTTTAAAAAAATCACGAAATATAGAACCCTAACTTAGTGTCATTTAAAACAAAAACTGCAAAAGCCCAGCAGAGTGCGTTCGTGCATCGTAGCTTAATTTAAGTGTAACGCAGGCGATCCAGCTTGTAACCTGTAAAACTGGTTTTACCTTTTGAAGTGTATTAGGGCTAGGAATCCCTCGTACAGTTAGGGGAGTGTTGCGAATCTTTTTACCTTTTAATATTGTTCGGGATGCTTTTGTTTCTTTTTTAGCTATTCCATGTTTCTTACCGACTTAGGAAATTAGATTTGCACTAGAATATTTTCTGGGAGGGTGTGTAATAAGTTTAAGCTTTGCAACCATAATTTTCCTATTCGTAGCTTCGATGATTTTGAAAACAGCCGAATTATACTGCGCATGAATTAAATAATGATAATTTTATTTTTTTTTAAACTTTTCATAAGACATATGCCATAAGTACCGTATTTACCCACGTATACGTCGAGCCCCCACTTTTCTGATTAAGAAATTTGAATTTTTTATAACCCCGCGTATAAGTCGACCCACCACTTTCCACCTTATCAAGAAACTTTAATTTTTTAAAAAAAAATACATGTATTCAAAATCTTCTGTAAAAAAAGAAAGTACTAAATATACAATAACAAAGATAATAATATACAAAAGTAGTATACAAAATTAAACTGAAAATAATGAATAATAATAATAGTACACTACTGATAGTATGATATGTAAAGTACTAATATGAAAAATTAAACTGATTCAAGATCCGATTCAGTATCGGACTCGTCAAACAATTTACAAAATTCCTTCGTCGTCATCGGCTCATCATGTACACATATTGGGTTAGGATCCCTTAGAAAGACCTCCACGGGGGCACCCTACCCTTCGGTCTAGAGCCCACGCATAGCTAATTGGCCGCAATCCAACAACAGCAACAACAACATGATACACGTTTTCAATCATTGTATCACAACATTCTTCCTGGTATGGAAATCAATAAACGACGTCATTGTGTTATGGAATGCGGGAAGGGAACAATTGTCTTTTAAAATGGTATTTTTGACTTCTAATTAAAAAAAAAATTAAAAATTGAGGACCCTCGCATAAGTCCTCCCCCCCACTTTAAAGCCCCCCCACCTTTTTTTTTCGTCCAAAATTTCCCGACTTATATGCGGTTAAATACGGTAATTTAAAATTTTGAAAGTTAATGGCGTAATTCCCCCCCCTCCCCGTATATTTATGTACCTTTCTGTTTTAATGGAGAGCTAAAATATTCTGTTATTATTATTAAAAATGAAAATATTAATACAATAATAGAGTCTGAACTGCAGTGATATTTTCAAACACCTAATTGATTCAGAAACTAAAAAATAAAAAATAAAAATAAAAAAAAATTACTTCAATAAATGTACTCTATTAATCTGTACAGTAAAATTTGTCTCCTGGGTAATCTATATTTTAAAACAAAACGCAGATTTTAAAAATTCAATAGCGACTGAATCTTTTTATTGATATAAAAAAGAAATAAAAGAATAATCAAATTTTAATTGTTTCCAAAGAAGAGATTTTCATTTTCAAAGCACCGAAAATTCAACATTCTAAAAGTTAAAGAGAAATTCTGACCTAAACCATAAATTGCTAGAGGGCTTTCATTTTTCTTTATTAAAATATATTATAAAACTTCAAGGATAATTTAAATTTTTTATATTGTACTTTTGTGTATTAATTTATGAATTATTACATCATTTCAAACACCTATAAATTAAAGCATACATAAATTACATGTATGTCAAAATTTGTAGGGCTCAAAACGTCCAAAATATTATATATATTTTGGGTTTCACACTGCCTCCAAAGAAAAACACTTTTTTTATTCGTCAGTTGGCAAATACTACTTTTAAAAAAACTTTAACATCTTCTCATGGAAATGACATAAAACATCTATGTATAATGATCATACTATCAGTTCGCAACGATGGACGATTTTTTAGCTTATTCAAAGTTTTAAAAAATGATCTAAATATGGCTTGATGCAGGTGCGCAAGACTGGCGTGTCGATACAGAATTCTTTTTAGAAAACCTTGTGAAAAAAATGGTGCTTTAGGGTAATATTTTGCTTTATTGTACAGCTCTGGAAAAATGATCCACTTTCACTTTATTTGACTGTCGTTCGTCTTGCAGCAATGTTACATATACCAATCAATCCTTTACGAATAATGTACACTTTAGTTTACTATGCATAAAATTTGCATAAGGGACCATCTTCATATTTAAATGAGCACCAGCTTTATTTTTTCCGATGGTAACATTTAGATTTTACTTCATCTTATTTAATAAAATCCGAGAGTAAAAAATTGTATGTAGCTATGTAGGTAGGTAGGTTTGTGACCTCCGATCTTTTTGTGCCCGTCTCTCGATCGCATTGCGCCGAGACGGTTGGTCGCAGACATACCGAATTTTGCGTACGGCTTCACTAGGACAGATCCTAACACGCCTCGGAGCGATTTTTTCGAAATTCGAATTAGAAAATATTTTATGTTTTGTCCTATTTTTAGCGATTTTTCTCGCTTAATACGTAATAACGCCGGTCATTACACTCGCAAGAAAACGAAATTTACATCATCGGATAGAGGAGAAAATTTTCTTTTAAAAACTGTTTGTTCGGACTGTGTAACATAATTTTCAGATTTTTTGGAATTTTTCAAATAAAATTAAATTTGACGCTGACTTTCGTAAAATATTTTTAAAACTGCTGCATCTTGAATTCTATCCGTCATAACTTTTTTATATTTTGTCAAATGACGAAGCATATATTTCATCCTCTTTTAAAAGAAAAACCAGAGGAAAATATAAATTAGGAGATTTTTTACGAATTTTTAAGAAAAGAAGGATTTTCATTTCAATAGCAGATGCTTAAAAATTTCGGTATGATATCTTGCGGTTTGGTTGTCTTGGGGACAGTAACAATGATTAAAACTGCCAGTTGAAAAAAATAAATAAAATCACTTTAAAATAACTGAGTTTTCGCATGTGAAATGTGTCCCGAGTTTAAAATCCCTTTCTAAACTATCAGAATAACGGACTCACAAGCAAAACATATACCACGCATGAAATAATTCTATATTTTATATTACATTGCCAGAAAAATAATTGAATGCTGTTTTTTCACCAGTGAATTATCCAGCACTATTTTAAATTGAGATTTTAAACGAGTCACGTTTTCGAATAGCAGGAAATAAATTGCGGTGTTAAACAGGGCCTGATTATGACCAAAAGGGAGCCCCCAGGCTGTAAAGGCTTCAATGTCGGTGCCCCGGACATTGAAGAATTTGGGGGACCCCCATCTATGAAATTTGTTTTATTTTTCATAATTTTTTTATTAAAAAAAAGAACAACATTTGAAATTGGGTACCATTTCGAGTCGTGGGTCCCTGGGCAAAGTCCCGATTTGCCTGTGCGATAATAGGGCCCTGGTGCTAAATACGCCAATCTGACAAGAATTATGCGTAAACATTTATGGAGAGCTGATTTAGTGGCAACCGTAAAGTGAAATGATTATTGTTTATGCTAATGCGTAAATTGCAAAGAATCACCAAAGAGCAAAAGACTACATTCGTGGCAAATATCTAAGTCGTTTAAGCATTAGCGGTTGCAGAACGAAAATATATTGTATTGGTATCAGTAAAAGATAGTATAAGTAATAGTAAGTAGATATGATAAGGCAATATTGATCAAAGCAGAATATACCGCATTAATAAATATTTCGTGAAACGAAGTCTTCTATTCATTTTTCAACAGCTGTATTACATCACAGCTAAGAAAACATTAAGTAATTCTACGTCGCGTTAATATAATTCTCGCATTTTCTACATCGGAGTAAATAAAACACGTTATAGTGGATAATTTAAAATACTGCTACTTTTCAATTAGATGCCTGCATTAATTTTTGGACTATCGAACCATATAAGTGACAGATAACTATTTCCCATTTTGATTGCTGTTAAATCAGTGTTTCAAATGATTCCCTAAAAAGAAAAATATCTCGCAAAATGGTGCATGTTGGCATTTTGGCGATCGAAGTATTATACGTGTAATAAATAATTTATTCTTATTTGTTAAAGCAGCGCTACGGCAGTTTCTTTTACTGGAAACTGTTAGAATGACATAATTATTACTGTGTAATATATTTTTTTTTAAATTAAAATGTATGTTGATTCCTACTTTAGTACATTTCTTAGCAAAGTTTACGAAAAATACTCAAATGTAGTGCAACTCTGTACGTATTACTTATTCAATTCCACAATTGAGATGAGCCGATGTCACTAGCGTATGCTTACATAACTTTTTTTTTTTTAATTCCGCCAAACAGGGTATTGCATATTACCTTTAGTGTCAAGTTTAATTTGTGGTTTTAACTATTTGCCATCGACTGGTGGTGTTAATTACGCCAGTATGGCAGTTCTAACAAAGTAAACATAAATAGCTCATTTGATGTTCTATTTTTAATATTGCCATAGTTTCCGTAGCAGCGGAATAAATTGATGCCACTTAAGTTGTTAAATTTAACAATTGAGTGAAACCACTCATGTGTGTCAGCATTTAGCAATAATTTCAGATTTGCACGTCTGCTTTTAGTCACGATTAAAATAATTTTTCACTTTTTTGAGATTCCGCATCACCGTATTTAATTCGAATTGTATGTGTAAGGAAAATATTCCTTTCCTATTGAGCGGAGAACGGGTACGCAATTAATCTTATGCATATTTGCCTATTTTATATGAAATCATTCTTCAACTTCGATTATTGCTAAGTTAACTTTAATGCTTTTATTGGTCAGGTGTGCTGCAGATATTGCAGTTTATAATATTACGATGACAATTTTAATACTAATATTATAATACAGGGAGCTTAAAGATCAGGTCAGACACCGTCAAAAGAAACATAACACCATCATAAAACACGGTCAGGTAAATTATACAGGGTGTCCCAAAAAGTGCGGTACACGCTTTAATTCTTTAACTATTAGAGATAAGTGGACGATATAAATTGAAAAAATATTCAAAATAAGATAGGAAAAAATATTACGCTACAAAAAATCTCCTCTCGTCGATTTTCAAAAAGTCACACTTTTTCAATTTGAGTACGACCCCCGTTCAAAAAAATTCCCAATTAACTCATGAGGTGATCTACCAAAGTTTGAGAATTATATTCTAAAATGTGTCAGAGATATGAAGTTAATATATGCTGATTTGACCCCTTTTCATTGGCTCTCGGACTGAAAAAAATCACACCAAATGATGGCATTTTAGGGATCGTACAGAAATTACGAAAGAATTTTTTTTCACTCTAGGAATAAATGTTTACATTCAAAATCACTTATAGAGCCCCCGATAATCTGTATTTAAAGATATCTCCAAGACATTTTGTGCTGAAAAGCTGAAATTTTTATACCACCTCATGAGTGTATGAGGCACATTTTACTAACTGGGAATTTTTTCGTACGGGAGTCGTATACAAATTTAAAAAGTGAATTTTTTAAATAGAAATTGTTCTTTATTGGAAAAAAAATCATAATTAAGATACTCTTTACTCCAGTTAAATTGAAACAGTATTTTTGAATTAATATTTTCGATTCGGGATGTAATTAACAACGAACGGAAATTATCAAAATAGTTATTTCAATTATAGAATTTCTCAAAAAATAAAAATTGGCTTTAAAAAGTTATCACTAAAAGTTTGTTTATTATACAATTATCTATTCTGCATTGCCTTAATGGGCACTGTATTCGGAAGAACAGTTAAGTTAAAAGCAGCTGACGTAATTAAAATAAAACTTTAACCCTTTGAGGCGCAACCCTTTCCCAATGATGAAAAAAGGGCAACCGTTGCCATCGCTCGACTTAACTACCAGCAAGATGGCGGACGATCGAAACGTTCATCGCGTGCCACAGATCTAGAGACCCTTTTTTTGACGACAGCTGGCTGTGTCCGGCACAGCCGGACACAATAGGCTCTTCAAAATTTAAGTTTATATAAAAAGGCATTTTGGGGGGGAGTGTGAGAGGCCATGACATAATTTTTTAAGGCGGAGATTAATGTGCTAAAATGTTATATGCAGTTATATTAAATTTAAATACATTAAAAACTCTTTTTCAAGGTCATATATTTTATTATCCACCCTCCCCCCATTATTCCTCTTTTCCCCTTGTACTGAATTGATTTGGCTATATAAAACTTATGTCATCGCACCTGCTACTTTTATATTCAGTGTAGATGGAATGCCATGGAATTTAGGTCCAATTTACTGCCCCTTCACAAAATTTTAATCGATTAAACTAGTCCCCTCACGAAATGCAATCGATCAAAACGGCCCTTTTAGATGGCTTTTTGCCCGAAAGTTTTGGGCAATTCTATCAATTATTTTAATGAAATTGTGACTTTTGAAAATGTGTGCAAACATTTACAAAAATAGAAAAGTTAAAATTCACAAAATTAAACTATTTTCACAAAATTGGGACACTGGAAAAAAAAAAAAAACTCTGAACCTACCCCCTCTTATATAAAATCACGTTTCGTGAAATAGCGTCAGTTTTCATTTGAACTGTTATTGAGAAACTGAACAGACGAATACAAACTAAAACAACATTTCAAAGAACCTGTGTATGTAATAATAATTCCTGAACTGTAATAGAGAAACTGAACCGATGAATATAAACTAAAACAACATTTCAAACAACCTGTGTATGTAATAATAATTCCTCAGACATGTATTCTTAGAAACAGTTCGTAGGAACGACGCTGACAGAAGACAGACAAATTTTAATACCCTTTTTGAAATTTTCAATAGATTATAAAAAAGATTTAATGTTAATTAAGTGCACGCGTGAGCGTTCTCGGAAATTTATAAATAGAATGCCTGTCCAGAGTATTAAATGCGTTTGCGAAAACTTAATATTTAACAAAGTGTGGTATATTTTGTTAATTCAGAAAAAGTTTTTTCTTTTTCATTTCTCAAAGCTGAATTTCGGTTTATTTTCCTTGAAGCGCATACTTCATTTTTAATTAAATTAAAGTATTTTTTAATTAAGTTAAAATGATATTTAAAAAAAATGATTGTTATAATATTGCTAGGTTGCAGATGGGAAAAGACGGTTTAAGGAACGAAATTGAATCGTATAGTGCAGCGGTTCCCAAACTTTTAACATTGTGCCCCCACCCAGCAAAGTATAACTTTAGGTGGCGTTCCCCTTTCACATTTCTCCGCATACGTACAGATTTTGTTCTTCAACAGTGAACATTAAATATCCTTTTCTACAAAATAATATTATCAATATTATTAAAGTTTGAATAAGAATTTAAGCGAGAATAGATTATGTTTTGGAGTAAAAATAATCCTAATTTTATAAATGCCTCACCATGGCACAGTGGTTATGTCACTGGAAATGGTAGACGAACGAAATGTGAAGGTCTCGTGTTCGGGTCCCATCGAGCGACTTAACCGTTCGGAATTTTCCGTGGCTTTCTCCGAAACTAAGCGTAAATACAAGTTAGGACACCTGAGAAAGACCAATGGAGGGCACCCCCCCTTGTGATGGCCTTCTGACGAGGATTTATAACCGGGCTTCGAGCCAAGCCCATAAATCATGATACTCAGGATACGATATACATGTTCACTACAACAACAATATTATAAATGCGAAAGTGAGTTTGTTTGTTACGCTTTCACGCCTAAACTGCTAAATCGATTGTGAAGAATTTTGGTATAGAGATAGATGGGATCCTAGAAACGGTTATAGGCTTCTTAGAATTTTAGATTTTAATTACTTTTTAACTTACTTTACTTAATTAATTAAAAACTGTTTTTACGATGCCATGCTTGGCAATTTCGCCCGTATAAAATGATTCATGTTTTGAGCTAACAGAAATGCTATTACTTCAATGAAGAATCGCGTGCATTTGAAAAACATGAAATACCCAGTTTTACGCCAAATCTATGTATCTATAATAGCAAAAATGAATGTTCTCCAAACAAATCAACAGCACGCAGAGCTTTAAAAATTTGAGCATATAAGCCCGTGACTTCGGTAATGCGCACCTGAGGATCAGAATCTCTAAATTTTAATTACTTTTTTAACTATTAATTAAAAACCGTTTTTAGGTGGTCATGCTTGGCGAGTTTTGCCCACACAAAATGATTTATGCATTTTGAATTAAAGCAGAAATTCTATTTGCAGAATCCCGTGCATTTGAAAAATATGAAATGGCATGGAAATTACTTTAGTTTTACACCATGAGAAAGAAAAGTCCAAATGTGCTTCTTAAAGTTCATAAATTTCTAAATCCTACTCATAATAGAAATGTGTACGTTTGCGTGTATGTTCGTGACTGAATCACGCAAAAATGGCTGAACGGATTTGGGTAAAATTTGGAATGAAGTTAGCTTATACCCTCGATTAACATACAGGTTACCTTTCATACACATAGCATAAATAATTCTTTTACAAAGACACTCAAAATAATTCTAATACATTGCGCTCTATGGGTATTTTGTAGCTACTGAACCGATTCTAGAACTTTTTCCACTGATTGAAAGTTACGTTATTCCTGAGTATTATTGTTTATTTTGTTTGTGTGTTAAGGCCAATGGACTGCACTAGGATCCTAAGCCTGTATGGGGAAACATTCTGTGTGAAGGGATCCTAGCCCGTATTTACGCGATTTTTCGGAGAAAACCATGGAAAGCTCTGAATGACTAGGTCGGCAGACGCGACCAGGGTTCGAACCTGACACATCCCACCTTCCAGTTTCGAGAAGAGAACCTCTCAGCCACTGGTGGGGACCTGAGTATTATAGGCTACCTTCCATGCATATATTACAAATAGTTCTTTTACAGGGATACTTAGAAGAATTACATTACTCTCTATGTGTATTTCTGTAACTACTGAACCGATTCTATCGTGTCCTTATATAACGATATTAATAAGTTCAGTTATGACAAGGTAAAATAAGAAACTAACCTTGAAAAAAAAAACATTGGCGGGTTCTTATTTTCTCGAATATTCATCAGCGCTTGAGCAAGAGAAAATACACACTAAAGCTGGTTTTAAAAACATATATTTCACAGCAACAATACACAAATAAGCACATCACGTGGCATCACTTAAAAAGAAGAAGGGGGAAAAAAAGAACAACGCCTTTTCCATTTTTTGTGTTGCCAAAAACACCGAAGCATTACAAGTTTCAAATCATTTCTCTCGCGCTTCATTTGCTTAGTTCCGTGCTTGCGGAAAGTTGGCAAGGGCACTTTCGCAACAGGTTCCAAAACTTTTTCACTGTTAAAAAGCTACACTATTCCTAAGTACTAGAAGAAAAAGCCCGTTGTGTAGGCAATTACAACGGGTGCTAGAAAAAACATTTCACGAAAATATGTCTATACTCAATACTTTTAATCTTCGTCCACCTAAAATAAATAACTTCAATTTTATTGTATACTAGCCGCCTCCGGCGACCAGTTGGTTCGCCATCTTAATAAATCTTGTTCGGAGAGAATCCTGTTCCTCACCGGCTTCTTTGGCACTGAAATCTCTCAGATTCTGAATGGAATTTAAAATTAAGATGGTTACAAACAGGAGCGGCCCTACGGTAAGTGTCGCCCCCTTCTAATATAAAAAAGTTGCCCCCTTTTATGTTCTACATAGTTTTTGTGTTCGAAATGACGCCCCTTCGAAGCCGGCACCCAGATGCGATGCTTACTGTGTCGGGCCGCCCCTGGTTACAAAAATAAGATGGTTAAATGATAAAAACCTACAAAAAGGAACAAATTATTTTCGTCCTATATAATTCTGAAGAGCTTCTGGATATATTGGCCTTTATCGAAAAACGGAAAGGAAAAAGAAAAGTAAGAAAATCTGAAACACTTTCAGATTTTAAATACGCACAAAAGTGGTATATATTAAAAGCGTATTATAATCCACGGGTCTTCCCTATTATTGTTCCTTATTTCATTAAGTTGGAAAGTATATCATAATTCATGAGTGGGATTAAACAAAATTAAAATTGGTATTTCTAACATCCTTTTTCTGGATGTAATACATTAGAAAAACCTCGGTTGTTCGAGCCTCGTCAGGGGGAGACACCCCCCCCCCTGAAACCCCTATTTTTTTAATTTCAATATTGCCATATTAAAACGATATTAATTAACTATGTCATTTTATCTGGCATCTTTCGAGTATTTCGCCTGGTAACCCTATGTTGAAATTTCTATTATTGTAACCTATTTATAGAAAAATACTGGTAATGCATATTCTACAGCTTACGAAATATTGTAACAATAGATTAAAGCTGTTGTGAACTAACAGTATTTAAATATATGTAAAAAATACATGTGAAGCATATTCTACAGCTTACGAAATATTGCAACAATAGATTAAAGCTGTTGTGAACTAATAGTATTTAAATATATGTAAAATTATGTGGCATATTTTTAAGTCGCATTTTTGGGACACATTTTTCATACAATTTTCAATAAAGAGGGTGAGAGATAAAATAACATAGTCATTAATAGATGGAGGAAAGCTGCACAGAAAAATGCACAATTCCAACTGAATGAAAATTTCAAAAACTTATTCTGAGGTGTATTCAGCAAACGATAAATCACGATAAATTGCTCCAAGCGTCAGAATCATCTCCTCAAAATCACACATCAGCCGTTTAATTTTTCGCCAAATCAAAAAGTTGCACATTTTAGTCTCAGAAAATTTCTAAATAATATTTTTCTTTTGAGTATAAAGCATTTCATTACTGCTCTGTTTCCCGTGCACACGATATTTTAATTTAAAAACAACCTTACAAATAATCTAGACAAAAAGAAATCGTTATTCTTTTATTTTTACTTCAAGAGTCTGAATCATTTAATAAACTTGCCGAATGTGGCAACCTATATAAGCTTAATTGTCGCTTTTTCTACTGTGGGGTTACAATTACGAAATGGCGGAAAGCAAAAATTAGCCTTTTGCGAAACGTTTTTTATCGATATCTCCTAAATTAATTCGAATTTTGAAAAAATCGCTTCGAGGTGTGTTGGGACCTGTCATGGAGAATTTCCGTACAAAATTTGGTAGGTCTACGATCACCGTCTGCGAGCTACGCGAGACACAGACAAACAAACTAACTAACGGACACTTTACACATGCTTTATTTATATAGATACCCAAATCGAATTTCATGCTCTTCTGGAAATGCCCAGAATCTTTTTGCATTTGAATGATTTCGTTTTGTGGATTCAGATCCTCTTATATTAATGTTTCAGCAGACGATTATTTTAATGAAAAAAATTAAACTGTGTTACCTCACGAAGATATATTACAGGAGTGGACACTCTCCATAGCTGCTATGCTGGATTTTTGGTCGCCCCCTTCTCTTCCCAAATAAATTTTAATTATATAAACATAGGAAATCTAGTGATGTGAAGCGATCCTAGCGGTGAAAGAATAAAGCATTCCCGTGATGACCTATAACAAATTTTACTTGTTTTTAATTTACCAACCTAGCATGTGAACGAGACTATTAACGCGAGCACTAAATGTTAATTTTTTTTTTTCATTTTTGCTTACGTGGTTGCCTTAGTAACAAATGAATAAAAAATGAAAAAAAATGTTCTATCTTAAGATCATTAAAATATTGAGTTTATATTTGTTAACGAGTGCGTATATCGTGGTTCACAGAAAAGAAGTTTTCGTCTGCCACGGTATGTAATTTATATTCGAAAATTACTTTGAATTCATTACTTTGAATTTGATAATCGTGGACATTACCTCTTTAGCTAAATATTTTGGAAAATAATCCTTTCCTGTGCATCTTTTTCCTGGAGTATATTAAGAATACATTAAATTGTTAAATTAAGTACATCTTCTTTCATTTATAGCATTAAAATTATTTTTATTAAAATATACAGGTACTTTTGTACTACACCCATTTTCGCCCACCATGGGGGGAATCAATACTTGCCTAACTAAAAATGACACTGTTGAAAAGTATCTTGATAACATTAAAAAATAATGTTATATTTTCAATCTATATAAGTCCAATGTATTAAATATACGTCAACAATTTAATTAACTTAGTTTCATTAACAGCTTAAAGTTAAAGCATATATCAGCTGAGTCGCTTGAAATAGCCGAATACCTCTAAAATAGGCTTTAATGAATTTCGGCCCGTAGAGTGTAATGTATTTAGAATCTTTTAGGCGGACCTGTAGCTAAACTATCCAGTCGAATGGAACTGAAAGTGGAGGTGCACAGCTCGATGTTACAACAATCCTAAATATAAAGTTTCAACATTAAACGTCTAATAGCCTTTGAGATATGCGAGTTTAATGAATTTCGGCCCATAGAACGTAATGTATTTCGAATCTTTTGGGCGGTCCTGTAGATAAACTATCCAGTCGATTGGGACCACAAAGGGAGTGCACAACTAGATGTTAGCACAATCCTAAATATAAGTTTCAACATTCTACGACCAATAGTTTTTGAGATATGCGAGTTACATACATACATACGTACGTACAGACGGCGTGGAAAAACTGGTCAAGATAGACTCGCCGTTGGTCAAAATGAGTTGCAGACGCGTTTATATGATGGTGCATGCTAGCTTACGATGAGATGCATCGAAAAAATTCTTAAAAGTAAATTTAGAGTCAAAATCGGTCAAAATCGTTTTTTTTTGTCGAAATTTTTCTGGATCACATCACTCATGAAAATAGATATGTAATTCAATAACGTACTTTTTTCTTGAATAATTTTGAATTTAAAAGTAAACGACTAACTAGATATCTTTAATAAAATTGCTACCTCATGACCAGACATGGACACAATAGGCTTGTAATAATCGGTATATTTTGTGTTCCATCCATCGGAAAGTTGCGTAATTTTGTCCAAACGTTTGTTGTGTACGCAATCTGTTACGTATAATAATAATACAATACAAATAGTTTCAGAAAGAATAGTTTTAAAATATTTTTTTAAGTTTGTAGTTAGTTTGTAGTTTACTTTCTTACGTTTTTAAATACTAACTAAAAGTTTGATTCTTGCGATACATTAAAAAAAAAAAAAAAAACTCAAGTCGGAGAAATTTTATAGGTTGTTATATAAGCAGATTACACTAAGCTATATATTTAAAGAGGGAAAAGTATATTTTTAAGGATCTCTAGGAAGTTGTATTTAAAAGAATAAGCCTACAAAGTTAACTCGTCACAAACATTTCCTTTATAAATCTTGTCAATAAAGTTGAAAAATGTTGCGATTTCGGTTTGTCCGTCCTCCGCCCGTTCTGCTCTAACTGGCCCAAAAACGTATTGATTGGTACTAAATTAATATGCAGGGTGATTCAGAACTCTCATAAAGAAAGAGGTGGTTGATACAGTGGCGTAGCCAGAAATTTTTCATGCGGGGGGGGGGGGTGTTACGACTACTTCAACTCATATATATGTATAGGTGTTTGTGATAAGGGAGTGAAGAATATATCACATTTTGTATGGCAACAAATTCCTCATGGGGGGGGGAGGGGGGGGGGTTATATGCTCCTGGGTAGAGAGAATCAAGGTGGTTCAGAATCACATAGCAACGGAGTGTCGTAGGACCAAAATTGCATCACAAAGCAAACGGAGATTTTGCTTTGTGATGTAATTTTGGTTACATCATAAAACAATACTGAAACTCTAGAGAGGCAAGTGCCCTACCTTGCTCCCGACCCCCCCCCCCTGTATGGGCGCCCGTGTATTACCATGAGTTATTGCCATTTATCACCAATGGACTCGAAAGTGCGCGCTTTGTTCTGAGTGGCTTCCAGTACTGCCACTCAAATTATAAAAAATCATGTGATCTGGGTATAAAGGAAAGAACAGCGATTGCTTATTTCTACCCCGTATTGAATTCTGCGGTTAAAAAGGGTGTGCTTAACCATCTTTGTTAATGCCCCAGTTCTAGTACTCGGGGATGCGGGCCCCATCTCAGGGACCCACATCCCCGCTCAGGACCAAAATGGAGCACAGGCCGTGGACTTAAGGTACTCCTCCGTCGTCCCCGCCCCCCCCCCAAAAAAAAAAATTCGATTTGGGGGAGGGCGGGGACTTACGCCCTTAAGTAGTTTAAGGGCGAGATTCAAGTGAAATGCGAGCGATCGAGTTCGGATCGAACGTTTTTGAGTCCACAGTTCGAACGTTTTGGCAGAATGCTTCCGATGAAAAAAATCTATCGCGCTGTCACGTGATCAAAACACGATTGGTTTGTGTTTCAGTTGAATAAGAAA
Source organism: Cheiracanthium punctorium (assembly GCA_038373885.1). NCBI lineage: Eukaryota > Metazoa > Arthropoda > Arachnida > Araneae > Cheiracanthiidae > Cheiracanthium > Cheiracanthium punctorium. Next base: position 341,162 of record JAWZYV010013271.1, read on the forward strand.
CATTGATATATTTCGAAGTTTCCCCTGTTCGACGCGGAAAACGTTCGAATTGTGTTTCACTTGAACCTCGCCCTAAGATAGATTCTTAAAAGAAATTTAGCGTAAAAACCATAATGACAATAAACAAAGATTCGCTTTTTAACAATTCCGCCGAGCAAAAATATTTGTTTACACGATATACAGGGATAGAACGAACATATCAAGGTCTAAAGCATCCTACCATGGAACATTCATCGACTTGATGGCAATTAATTCAAGAATAACTTATGCGCATTAAAAATTGAAAATGTATGGACATTTTTTTAAGGGAGGATGACCTCATTGACTCCCGTGTTAAAATCTGTTTTACATATTTTTTTCTTACCCGCAACTCCGCTTGTGATTCTGTTTTTGTGTAAACGTAAAAGAAAAAGTACCACAGATTCAAATGACACATGCTTAAATGTATCAAACGTATATAATATTTGATATTTCGATAAAGTATATTGTTCGAGGAGCTGCTATCTGGTAGACGTATTTCATATTTCATTGAAATATTAAATGTTATCAATTTTTGATACATTTTAGATTCTGTCATCTGAATTTTTAATACTTTTTCTACGTATGCGCAAAAACAGAATCAAAATCACAGTTTAGAGTAAGAAAAAATTATGTAAGATAGATTTCAACATGCGAGTCAATGCTCTCCGTCTCCCTTAAGGTAAACATTTTTGAAGAAGGGAGAGGGAAGGGTTGAACCCCCAAACCACCCCCTCTGGTACGATACTGCGAACAATTATTTTATACCCTGTGACTATAAGTCTCAACAAGGTGTAAGGTGTAAGGAATCCACCAGAGGGGCCGACCCAAGGGTTTACGGCTTTAATCCCTCTGGGGAAACATTTATTTATAATCATAAAAATACAAACTATGCCGCAGGCAGAACTCAGAAGCCTGCGGCAGAACAAACAACAAAAGAACATGAAAAGTAAATAATAAAAATAAGAACAAAATGAGCAACCTCCACAATGGCTTCACCAGCACTGTCTACCATATCTACCAGGCACGAGCAACGATTGTTTTATGATGTCACCTTAGCTTTTTTTTTTTTTTTCATTGCGCCAAGATTTAGGCCATCATCACTGCCATCATCATCGTCATTATTATTATTATTATTAATTACAACACCGGGGGAAAGCTAAGTATATCTAAATTTTATATTACTGTACAGTTCTATTAATCTATTGTAGTTATCTATAAAGATAAAGATAACTCAACAAGGTGTGGGAGTTGCAACCTGTGGAGAAACTGAGACGTCCCCCCATTGCCAAATATTTTGCCTATAGATGGGGCTCATTTTGATCTTCGTTCGCTCTCTCCTCCCTAAAGATCAGCAGTTAGAGAAGCACGTGCCGTATACAGGGGCTCTTCCAAAAAGTTTGCATTAAGGCAAAGCTCACTGGAGGGGTATCTGCCTAAGGTTTTGTTTGTGTGACTTTGGCAACGCTACGCTAGGGCGATCCCAAGGATGGGGTGTGTCTTGGTAGGAGGACTTTCTAAGGGGCCTCTAACGCGTATTCACGTTACATCTGGAGAAAATCTATCGAAACTCCAGACCGTTTCATCGACAGACGTGCGATGGGACCCGCGAATCCGGGACCTTCACACTTCGACCATCTACCATTTGTGCCATGGTGAGACCCTATCTGCCTAAGGAGAGGGCTGCGTTGAGTGGGGGGACTTTTCCAGGGGTTCTAACGCGTATTCACGTTACATCTGGAGAAAACCGCCCCAAACTCCAGACCGATAGATCGATGCGACCGACGAGCGAGAGGCCCGAACTCGGGACCTTCACACTTCAACTGTCTTCAGTGTCTTTTATCTGCTCAGGGCCGTGCTGGGCCTGAAGCCTCGGACCCTGCCTAGCCCATGTCCACTCAACATGTGACTCTACAGCGGTCGGGGGGGGGGGAAGACACGCATCCAGAGATGCTTTCGCCAACCCCCCCCCCCCGGAGAGGCAGGATGCGGCCGTTTCCCCGAGCGTTCGATCCGAAGGACGGATGTAGGTCGTTTCCAGGACAACGCTCCGTCTCAATGGACTCGGGGATCCTTTTTTGCAATCGATACTCATTCACGATTCCCCCCCACACTCCGACCTCCCCTCCCGTGTCGTCCAGATGCATGCATCTCGGAAAGATCAATCGCGAGAGGATTTAATTGCGAGATTAGAGAGAGAGGAAGAGGGAGAGAAACTTTCTCCGTCCCTCTCTCTTTCTCTCTCTCTCTCTCTCTCTCTCTCTCTCTCTCACTTGTGGTTTTCTGTACACACAGCGAAAACTCGCGTACGGAAAGTTTCTCTTCTTCTGCACTCCCCCCCCCCCACACACACACCAATCTCTTTTCCCCCAAAAGCAGTGGAAATGCTTCAGTGGGGGGAGGTTGCGATAAGTACGACACAAAGTGTTCTATCAGGCTTTTTTTCCCCCACCCGAAATGTAAAATTTATTAACCCAGGTTTAACCTGTACCCTACTAGCAATTTTGCTCGGGCTACCACCGGCCACGCAGCCAGCCGATGACGGCCCGATCAAAATTGCTAGTAGGGTACTATCGATAATAAATTGCATTGTGCTTTAAGTTAAAACCACGCGAGAAGTATCTACCTAGGGAATGTCTGGATTAGTCGGAGGGTTTCTTAAAATGTTCTAACACATATTCATGTTACATATCGAGAAAACCACCCGAAGGTCCAGACCATTAGATTGAGAGCCGTGCGGTAGGCTCGGAACCCTGAACCTTCACACTTCAGCCGTCTACCATTGTTTAATGTCTTATTCACTCGACCATGATCAGGTTCTCTAAAGAAAATAAAAAAGAGCACTAAAAGAGTCTGACGTTATGGTGCCAAAATACCTTCAAAAAAAAAAAATGGACCATTTCCTGTTTTGGTTTTAACATTTTAGCTTTCTAAATCAGTCTGGATTTTCTCGCTATCTTCCTCAGAACAGAGTTACAGGAATTTTATTATAAGCCGTTTCATAAGTAAGGGATTATTACAGTCAAAGCTTGCTACTAAGTCACCTGGATAAGACGCCACTCCGCAAATTACATCACCTTTCAGAAGTCTCAACCTTCTTAATACGCCTTTTCACATTTCACTATATTCCACACTTCTTATTGAGCCGCTGTGTTTTCAACCATTCCGCTTATGACAGTTGGAAAGCCAGAGCCCCCAAAAAAAAAAAAAACCTGAAATCAGCAAGCTTAGTTTTTTTTTTTTTTTAGCTTATTGCATTTGTTGTGTCAGCGGGTCAGTCAAGTAAAAGTGGAAACAGTTGTCTCTGGCGCACTATCAAAGCTGTCGTTTTCAGCGAGGTAATAAAATGAACTGAGCAAGTCTGAAAGTTGTTATACAAATTGTATGTTGCATATAAATGAAAGTTATGACAGTCAGTCAGCTGAATGATGGGACAAAGCTGGTCAGTCGGTTCCGTTGAATGTACAAAAATTAAATGTGCAATTCGTTTAGCACAGTTAAAAAATTTTTGGGGGTTAATAATGGTTATACCAATTTTTAAAAAAACCTTCAGTCAACGATTTTGCAGGACAAAGCTAGGGTGACCAAATTCCACCATTTTGATGCAGCTGGTTAATTTTTAAGAGTCAAATAAAGACAGAACTGCTTCAATACAGTATCCTATTTTAAATTTTTTCCTTGAAGAAATAGTTCATATTTTCATCGCATTAGCTGTCATAGTATAACAGCCTAAATGTATTTGATTTTCAATATTAAAAGCGTCCTCAAAAATTGAGGGCATTTGGTCACCATAACACAACGCCCATCAGTCAGAAATAATAATAATAATAATAATATTACTCGCGCGCGCTGGACGTTTCAGGCGGCGGAAATCAAAACTGATGCGAATAAGGGTAGGAAAGAGCACAGGTATAATCGAAGGTAAGGTACCGACTCTTTGAACACAATAGCTGGGGATCATTGTATCTATAGGGAAAGTTACTCTTTAAATACCCTTTAATAATGAGTAAATTGTTGTAATATTACAAGCTCATCATAGCATTTTGTCAATTCAGCCAAATATTTTGATTTAAATAACCGAATGTATTTTTTAATTTAATCAAACAATATGTGTAAATGGTTTGTTTGATTAAAGTCAATAAAATTGTTTTTTGTTTTTGTTTTTGTTTTTTAATAAACAAAATTTCGTTGTTTACTGGTGTTGTGCTGGCTCATTTAACAAAATTATGTTCTTCATTTTACTGTTCAGTTTTTTTAACCCGCAAACAGTTGGTTTAACGTTTCAGAGGTAGGACTAAATAATTTATTTATTCATCAAAATAAACATTTTATTTTAGTGTTTTTACAAATTTACAAATTATCGTTTTATACAAGAAACTTGGTAAGGCAATTCAAAATTACTTTTGCGTTCGTAATGAAATAAATATGTGTACTATTTCCTCAAATGTTATATTATAAGGAGATCCAGTTTATAAGTGTCTCGTAACTCTCCTTTTTTTTCTCCCTGGAAAGACCAAATAAGCAGACACAAAAGAGGCAATCTAAATTAGAACTTTATACAATCACTTAACTAGCAGAACTTAAGCGCTTTGATAAACGTAATGCAAAGCTAATAAGTATTTTTATCTCCAGAATGTTTCATTTGGAAGAAGACTGTATTTTCGCTTAGAAAGAACATAAAGAAAAGATCAAAGTGCGAACCATAGGTGATTTCTTTACCAGTGTGATATAAGAATTAAAACTGTTTGCTACATGCAGCCTATATGAATTTTTAAAAATGTGTGTTCTGTCCTAAAACATAAAATAGAAAAACATTTTTGAAATGTATGCATGTAAATACATAATGCAGTTCTCCAGTTACGTTTGGATTCAAGATCGCCCCCCCCCCCAAAAAAAAAAATCTTCATCGAGCCAATATTAATATTTTTACGAACCAACATATTTTATCTTAGCTATTTCACGGCCACTTACATTGTTCAAACGTGATTCTTATTCTTTTAACTTACTTAGTCTAGTGGATATTGCGTATGTCCCCCCATGGAGGGCATTCCCTCCATAGGCCAAGGACCTTAGTGCAGTCAATCGGCCTCAATCCACAAACACAATCAAACTAATGGACATTGATTGACTTTATCTAAATCTATAGAAACTTATAAAAACACTAAAATAAAAATTCAATTTTTTATAAATATACTATTTAGGCTTAACTTTAAAATTTTCGACAAACTATTGAAAAACCCAATTTGCTTTTATATTTTATATTATAAATTTTTAAATATATTGATAAGCATAGTGCAGATCCTCTTCCCTTTCGTAAATAAGAATTTCTTTTCTGGGTCTGTTTTCATCGTCCTGCCCATGTCCTTGACGCATTCGTAAATTGACTGTCGAAGGATTTCAAATTTCACTCGTTCTAAGTTTTGCCAAACGGTTTGTTAAATTGAAAATGCGGTCTGTTAAATCAATTTGGTTGAATCAAACAAATTTTTGTTAGATCAACAAAACAAAGCTACCACCTTGCTTAACCAAAAAAAGTTTCGTTAACTATAACAAAACACTTTTTAGCTTGTAATATTACAAGAAGACTCATTATTAAAGAGTATTAAAAGAGTATCTCTCCCTATAGGTGCAATGACCCCGACCTACTGTGTACATAAATTCGGTCTCTTACCTACGACTATGTCCTATACTCACTCGCATCAATTTTACTTTCTGCCGGCTGAAACATCGAGCGCGCGCGCGTAATTGTTATTTCTTTTTTTTTTTATGACTGATGGGCGTTGTCCCTCAAAATTGTTGACTGACCTTTTTTTTTTTCGATTGATATAACAATTAATACCCTAAAAAAAAATGTGAACTGCGCTAAGCGATTTGCTCAGCATTTAATTTTTGTACGTATAATGGGGCCGACTGACCGACCAGCTCTGTCCCCTCATTCAACTGACTGACTGTCATAACTTTCATTCATATGCAACATACAATCTATATAACGATTTTCAGTTTTCCTAAATTCATTTTATTACCTCCCTAAAAACGACAGCTTTGATAGTGTACCAGGGACACGTGCTCTCAGTTTCACTTGACTGGCCGCAGTATGTTTGTGTACACAAGAAATGTAATAAGCTATAAAGAAACTAGGCTTGCTCAATTCAGAAACCTTTTTTGGCTGCGACTCTTGGACTATGACGCCACTTTTAAGAGTGCAATATATAAACACGGTCCCATTTCTTTGTCAAGATTATCTACCAAAAGCACTTAATTGTTGTTTAACACAACTCTCAGTAATCTTCCTTACAAAGATGGTTTCCCTTATCAACACATTGTAGAAATTCATCCAGGACGGTTCTTCGTTTCGACTTCCGTACGATGGTATACTAAATAGGAGAGACTGTACAGTTAAATTATAAGTACTACTTACACCGTCTTTACTTACAATTTCCTTAATTTGGCATAAAATTTTTAAATTTAAATATTCTTATTCTACTCCTTTATATAAATTTTAATGTAAGTTGATCATAGGCACACGTATTATATAAACATTTAGAATTTCATTTTGCATTTTATATAAATTCCGTTAAGAAGTCACTCCGCTTAGTGAGTCATTTATAAGTCCCGAGAGTGATGTACTAACGAGGTTTGACTGTATTCATGTTTAGTTTCTGCTTTTTCTCAAAATGATATTTCTTTTCAAATATTATGTTTTATCGCAAAACATCCTAACTCAAAAAATTGTGATGTTACGAAACTTGAGTAATGGTGGGTGCATTCGTATACGACAAACTCGTTCCACGAGTTTTCATAAGAAAACTGGAATGCGTTTGTTCAGTGCAGTTCAGTGCTATCAGTTTCTTTTGCCTTTACGAACAACTTCAGTTTATCCAGTTTCGTCACCTAGGACATGTGTTTGTTTACAATATGCGTATGTTGTTATTTTTATCGAGAAATTTTTAGTACGTACTCAATATAAAATCAACGGGATTTAAAAAGAAAAAATGGCCATCATTCAAGTGAACTTATCAAAATTTAGAAATCTGAACTTAAACTTGCATTTTTTCAAAAGTATTTAGCAAGAGATGTTCAAATTTCGCTAATAACGGTTTAAATCAACTTCAATCTCAACACTAAAATATGCATTTTTGAATTTACTAAAGTGAAAAATAGAAGAAAATGATTACCTTTGAAAAATTATGTACCTTCATTGCAGTTTCTAACACATGCATGAATTACCTCCTCGGAAAAATAATATTTGTAGCTTCAGCAAATGTAAAATACTTTTCATAACAACATACTTTTCCATAACAACGGACGTCATTTGAAATCAAAGGAAACGTGCAGCAAGACTATCTTCTCAACAGCTGAATAAACCTGCTCCGTGCTCAGTTTACTTGGTTTGAAATTAAACGTGCTCAGTTTTGTATACGAACGCTCTATTTTTTTAACTGAATGCACTTAGTTTTCTTTACGAATAAATTTGCACTTAGCTAGAAACTCGTTGCACGACTGTAACTTGTTTGACGTTTATGAATGCGGCCATTATTACGGACAGTTAAAATAGCTTTCGTTTATGAGTTGTGTGAAGTAAAGAATTGTCATATCCACGATCTTTCTGCGCGTGTCAATACATTAATTTCTCCAACTTTTCAAATAATTTAATTAAAGTCATGAGAACGGTTCATTACCTCAAGGAAGTTTCCAACGTCAAAGCAAAGTTAACAGCATAATAATAGTAGGTATACCGGAAAGTAATATTCATCAAATTCAAACAAATAAATTTTTAACGAGTATCGAATGACAAACAAGCTGTGCCTAAGCAGAGGACTCCCATTTGTTTAATTTTAAAGAATTTTATAGATTTTTTTTTTCGAGAAAAATAGCAACCCTACGCCGTTTTTCGCTTGTACTTTCCTTGGAGGATTCTATTCGAAATGTTGTGAAATCGATTTTTAGGTATTCGTGAGTGTTGTATTTGACAGCAAGAATTTTATGGACATCTCTTTTCTTCTTTGAGCTCACATGGGATATATGAAATGAACATTTTGGCTCCCAATCCCCCACCCCATACGTTACAAATTTTGGAAAATGCTCTCTAGACTAAAAAAAAATTCACCAACGTGCCAAATTTCGTATTAGCTTCAGTCGTTTTGGCTTGGCAAAATACTGACAGATGGAAAAAGCACATTACTTTCCGATGCACTTAATATCTTCATTTTAATTTGAATTTCGATGTTTGGCAAAAGTGCAATTTTGTAACAATTTTTATGCATGTTTTGAGCCTAAAATATTGAGATACTTAAAACTACACATTATTTTTACATGTTATTAACAATTTTTATCTTTACTTTACAATATGATGCACATAAAAAAAAACAAAGTTTTCAAACATGCATTCGATGCATACCATGATGTGATTTATGATCACAATTCAAACATTGAATTAAAAAAGAAATTTTCATACTCGCCTGATGTGCTGATTGTCTTTAATCATTAATTACAACGATCAGATTGAATTAAGGTCATGAAATGTTTTTTTTTCTTTCGTGTTCTGGGAAGCAAAAATAATTTCTTAGTCTCGATTATGTCTCTTAAGAAAAAAGGGTTGAACTTACAACCCTACCTACATCCTTTATTTGACCTTCTATCTGGGAAAAGTCTCTGTTAAATAATGATCCAAACAGAAAACGTTCGAAGTTTAGGAAGGTGTAAAACGACATAACCGATATTATGCTTCTTAAAAAAGAAGCACTTTTGCATTAAAATGGATAGATCGAGACTTCAAGAAAAAGACGTATAAATGGAAAAGTCGTATAATTGAGAAACGTATAAGCGGTGCTTTACAACAATTACTACTCGAACATCTAATTACAGTTTAATAAATTCCGTCTTGCCGTGTTTAAGAGATTTTTTTCAAACGAAATGACTCAACTTTTAATTGTAGCAGGTCTTGGCTACAATTAAAAGAAATGAATTTATGAATTCTTTGTCTACAAATTCACTTGCCTCAACCAATTCAGACACAAACGAGGAAGCAGCGATAATCGAAGTAGAGGGGGGGATCATTACAGTAGTGTCTTCGAATTAACCATACGTTAAGCCGTAGCGATCTGTCGCAGGTCTATGGGTCCTAGATCACATTGTCTCCCGAAATATCGCTTCTAAAAATATGAAATTTTTTTGCAATGGCAAATAGCTACCGGTCAGTCTACCATTATCACTTCGGGCTTAGACCAAGGATTTCCAGCCACACTTCGCGAAATGGCCAGCCAAAGTAGAATATGCAATATTAATTGCAAGAACTTCGGAGTTTCCTCTGACCTTTAGACAAACCTTTTGACCAAAACGTGAATTGGCCAGTCAATTCGCGTTGGTCGAAACAAACTGAACTGGCCGAACTTTGGCCATAACGCATGTTAACCCCTTAACCTTCGCTCCCGTCAAAATCACGGGCTAAGCTGTCTCCCTCTATTTCTCGTGCCCGTCAAATTTCCGGGCAATACTGTTCAAAAAAATGCGCCTGAAAGATAAGAGCGTTCCAATTCTGATGCACGGATTTTTTTTTGTAATATATAATTTTACACAACAGATGACAATACCAGAGTATTTTTAACTTAATTCGGAGATCGTTTATTTTTAAATACATGGTAGCGGTACTCAAACACACGTGTATTTGTGATATGCATTATGCAATCTTAGCTTACTTTTTTTTTTTTTTTTTTAATTTATGTTCAAAGAAAATTTTAGAAATGTTTACTTATTTTACGTAGTAAGTTTAATAAAACTTTCTAGTGTTTAAAACATATATTTTTAATGATTCCCTGCTTACTACAAAACACACATTCAGTCACAATGACCCTGAATGTTGGCTTTTCCAAAAAATTATTATTTTTTTTCTCTAGTGCTTAAAATGTCCAAAACCTTAAAATGAATCAATATACTATATATGCACTTGATTTATACAATTTTCAGGAATAAAAGAAATAAGCACTTTTATGACCGTTTTCTTGAAAATAATACGACGGTTAAGGGGTTAAAAATGTCGGTAGGTTTAGTGTCAATATCATGTCTCCAAATGCAACTTCTAAACTTCTTAATGAGCATAAATGCTGTCAAATAATCTCAGAATATACAGTCTAATAAAGAAAAAGAATTTAAAAACAAGCTATTTAATTTTTTTTTATAAAAAAGAAGTACCTAACCATTGCACCCCCCTTTACCAGAGAATAACGTGATGTCAGAATACAGTGTTGGCCTACAGCCTAACTCTAGCAGAATTTCAATAATTCGTAAATCATGATAGAAAGAAAATAAAATTTGACAGTGTACATTCATTTTTTCTCCTTTTTGGCTCTTTAATTTACCTTCCTTGTGGGAAAGACCTGAATTAAGTTTAATTATTTTTTAATTTAAGATTAATATAACTATATTTAAAATATTTAATAACTATATTCAAACTATGGTCAGAAATAAGACACTTAAGAAAAAATTCCTCTCGTTCATTTATAAAAAGTAACACTTTTTAAATTTGTATGCGTATAGTGTTGTATTATACGTATAATACGTATAACTTGTATTTGTATACAAAAACTTCCAAATTAGTGAAATGTATTTAATATACGTATAATTCGTACAATTTTTATTTGTATACAAAAACTTCCAAATTAGTAAAATGTGTCTCATACACTCATTAGGTGATGAACAAAGTTTCAGCCTTTCATCGCAAAATGACTCAAAGGCATCTTTAAAAGATGATCCGGGGCTGTACATGAATTTGAATGTAAAAGCTCTTTGCTAGAATGGGAAAAAATCATTACTTTCTTAATTTTTATACGACCCCTAAAATGCCACCATCCAACGTATTTTTTTTCTTTCGAGAGCCATGGAAAAGTGGTTTAAGTCCGCATATATTTATCTTCATATCCCTGACACTTTTTAAAATATAATTTTCAAATTTTGTATTCAACTCATTAGTGTATAAAGCACAGTTTACTAATTGGCAGAGCAGCGAACTCTCCCGCTTTTTTTTTTTTGCGGAAGATTTCCCACCACTAATTTCCTACTAGCAGCTTATGCTTAAAACAAGGCCAAAAATTTAATGCAAAATAAAACTGTTTAAAAATTGTGGTGGGAAATCTCCCGAAAAACCGGGAGAGTTGACAGATATGAATTGGGAATTTTTTCGTTCGCGGGGTCGTATATAAATTTAAAAAGTGTATTATTTTTGAAAATTAAGGAGAGGAAGTTTTTCTTAATAGAGATTTGTTTCCGACCTTATTTTGAGCATATTTTTCAATTTGAATTGCCCACTTATTTGTGATAACTAAAGAATTAAGCCCGTTACCCTATTTTGGGACACCCTGATAAAAATCTTCCCAGATGTGAAGCTTGCGAGTGAAAATCTTGAATGTTTCACAGCCTACAAATAAATAAAAAGCGTAAAAATTTCCTAAGTTTTCTTGTAGTTACTTAAAGCAAACCTAAAAATAAAATGAAATAAAGATATTTTCCAGAAGCAAAAATGGATGCGCGCATAGCTTTTATTAATAATACCACTAATAAGTAGATTATTTTCGAAAGGGATTAAACTCTGAGATTAACTTTCATTTGGTGTTTTTCTCGCTAAGCAGCACTGTATCAATACAAAATTTTATTTCGACAGGCTAAATATAAATACGAAAAAAAAAAAAAGATTCTTTTTTAAGCACTAGAGTGCTCTTTCATGCACGCCGACTTATTCTGCCGACGTTAACTTGTGGACATTTCTGTGGACGCAATTTGCGAACATGATTTGCGACGACAAGTTTTCGTTACGTTTTTCAATTAGGTTGCCAGATAGTGGAGCGGGACAGAATAAAATGTTAAAAAATTGCCAATGTTTGCCATTTTTGATGATTTATGGCCACGTTTGATGCCTAAGTCCCCGAAGCTGAACCTAGTTTGGCGATATCCTCCATATTGGGCCAGAGACGGGCAAATCCTACAGTTCATAACAAAGGAGAAGTACAGTTAGAATATGCCTGGAGAAGATTGTTCAACAGTTTTAGTTGGCGATTTTAATATGTATTTCAACTCTGAAAAGTGTTTCGTGGAACAAGAAAGACAAACATGGCATACTGAGGGATTATGATGCACATTGTAAACAGCATTTATAAAAGTGAGGTGTTGCTAGTATATGCCTGGCAAACATTGTCAGTTTTAGTAGGCGATTTTAATGTACATTTTGATTCAAAAGAAGTGCTTTATGGAACCCGGAAGAAAAGCACGGCACACTCATGAATAATGATACACTTTCCAAATGCATGGAATAAGGAAAATAATAGGGACGACGCAGGGATTATGATACCCTTTTAACATACAGTACTTTAGTCCGTATTTAAAATCTGAAAGTGTCCATACTTTTTTTATTATTTATTTTGTTATTGTTGTTGGGGGGGGGGGGGTTCGAAATATTTAAAAACGAGAGGATTTATTTTAGAGTTCTTCCAAAGAATTAGTGTTTGGTGTTACGTGTGTGTGGAGAGGGGCCTATAGATTTAAACTGCTTTGTCTCATCACTTTATCAGCATGTTTTTGTTCTTTTCACAGCGAAAAAAAATATGCTAAGTTGAAAATAAGAGGTTCACCCGTATTTAAAACCGACTTCAAAAAAAGAGGAGGTAATTAATTCGTTGTGACCTTTTTTTATGTGATTTCAACGATCACATTTTCACCACTTGGACTGATTTGGATGATTCTCTCTTTATTCAAAACCGGATACTTTAAGGGTAATCCCATATTAATTTGGTCACGTTCTGGTGATATTATCATTCAAAAAAAAAAAAAAAATTAAAACATCCCTTAAAGAAGTTAAGAGTCGTTAGATGTGTTAGTTAAGGTATATCAAAAGTTGCCAAGATTGGCCACTTTTGGGGATTTATCGCCGAGTTTGGAGCAAAAAGGTTCCCAAAACTGAACCCAGATTGATGATATCTCGTACATTTGGCTAGAAATTGACAAACTTCTTTTCTTTTTTAAAAAATCGTACTTGTTAATAAATAATTTTATGTATTATAACGGTTTATGAGTTTGTAGCTAGAAGGATTTATACAGTTTGCCTAAGAACTATGTCTCGAAGGTTTTAGGAGGGATAGGATGCACCATGACGACAAGGCATCTCGCAGAACGTAGGGTTGCAAACGTCTGTTTCCTGCACTTATCTATAACGACTTTTCAAAATGGGAACCCTTGGTCAAATATTTCACCTTCATTTCATAAATAGAAAGCTTATGCCCGTGCATTATTAAAACTTGAAAAAACATTCTGAACTGCAAATTTTAAAAGTTTTATGTTAAAGATCCATTTGTCTTTTCTAAACTGCAGTCTTAACAATTACATCTACACTACTTTCATTGTGGTTTTTAATTAGAACACGAAGACGACGTTTGTGATCCCGCATTTCTTTGGGATTTCCGAGTGAAGTGAAAGCTGCGCCACGAGTCAAGGATTGTATACAGAAGTAAAATAGCGTCGTCATAGTCCAAATAAGTTTATAATCTTTGCGTTTCAGTTTCGTTCGAAATATCTTTTAAAGATTATCTATTTTAACCCCCCCCCCCACAAATAAAATGATTTCCTCTGCACGCATATTGACGTAAGAGTGGCTGTTGCCAGCAAAACGAAATCTTTTGGACGCGGAAAGTTTCTGCACACTCCTAAAGAGATTCCGCACTCTACTCAGAATTCAACTCTGATTTCGGCTAATCTTCTATACTATTAAAATTTGTGCGCGTCTGTCTCTCTCTCTGTGTGTGTGTGTGTGTGTGTGTGTGTGTGTGTGTGTGTGTGTGTGTGTGTGTGTGCGTGTGTGTTTAACATCATCTCCTCCTAAACGACTGGGAGTTGAGTTTCGAACGAGGTATCCACTTATTCGGAAAATTTCGAGAAAGAACCTCCGCTAATTTAAATTTCGAAATTCGAACTAGTTTAGGAGATATTGATAAAAAACCCCGTCAAAAACATTCATTTTTGCTCTCCGTAACTCCGCGATTGTAACCCCTGTAATGAAAATGTGAGAAATAAAAGTCGAGGTTGCCATGTTTGGCGAATTTATTAAATGATTTACACTCTTGCATTAAAAATAAAGGAATAATACTTTTTTCTGTTTCGAATATTTGCTGGGTTATTTTTTAATTAAAATATCGTCTGCGTGGGAAATCAGAGCAGGAATTCTATATTTTTTATACGCAAAAGAAAAAGGATTTGTAAATTTCAGAGACTGAAGTGCATAACTTTATACACTGCTGGCCACCCAAATTGCAACACCAAGAAAAACAAGAGATATCACAACAAAATTTATTGTGTAGATAACATGTTGACCAAGTAACAAATGATTAAATTTACAGCATTCTATGAAGCGTGGTTCCTGCCAAAATCAGTACCCAGAGTAGCCGCCGTTGTTGGAGATCACAGCTGCCACACGCCTCGGCATTGATTCAAAGAGACTTTGAATGGAGTTCTTGGGTACAGCAGACCAAGCAGCTTCCACACGTTGCCAAAGTTGATCTGGTGTGACAGCTGGGGATGAACTCTGGGTCAGTCGTTGAGCAACCATGGACCACATGTTTTCTATCGGCGAAAGATCCGGAGAGCGCGCCGGCCAGGGAAGCAATTCAATCTGGTGATTGACGAAGAACCCTTGGACAATGCGTGCCACGTGTGGCCGTGCATTATCCTGCTGAAATATGGCTGTTGGCAAGCCCTGAAGGTAAGAAAGGACAACTGGCTCCAACACCTCGGAGATGTAGCGCTGGCTGGTTAAAGTACCGGCAATGCGTACTAGAGGAGTGCGAGAGAGATATCCGATACCGCCCCATACCATAATACCCGGTGCAGGACCAGTGTGACGGTGCATAATGCAGCTGTTCAGCATCCTCTCTCCACGGTGTCTCCAGACTCGAATCCGACCGTCGTGGTGTTGCATACAGAAGCGTGACTCGTCAGTAAAGAGAATTTCATTCCATTCTGTCGTCCACATCCTTCTTTCATCGCACCATTGGCGGCGGAGACGTCTGTGGTTCCGCGTCAGAGGTAGACAAAGCAACGGACGTCTTGCGGACAGACCATTCTGCTGTAAACGACGTCGAATGGTACGCGCAGACACTGGATGATGCGTTACAGACTGAATCTGCTGTGATATGGTTCGTGATGTGACTGAGCGGTCCGTCACTGCCATGCGTACAATCTGCCTGTCATCACGTGACGTGGTGCACTGAGGTCGATGCGGTCGATCACGTCTGTCCGTCGTACCCTCCTGCACCCAACGATCACATATCCGCATCACAGTTGTTTGGTTTCGTCCAATACGACGACCGATTTCCCTGAAAGATAACCCACAATCTCGGTATGCCACTATCCTTCCTCTGTCAAACTCGGATACTTGATCAAAAGATGATCGTTGTTTCCTACGAGGCATAATTTATCGTTTTTTTGAAAAAAAAGCAAGAAAAACACAATTGCTGTACTTGAAACCGTCGAAATCTCCAAGCCTTAAATAGCGCTTTGAGGTGGCGCCACAGGCGCGCTTGATGTGCGTCTGCGCTGAAATTCTAATCATTTGCATATCTCACCTCAGCTAATGCATGTTGTAAATTTCATATTATTTGCATGCTTCCTTCAGGGTGTTGCATTTACGATGGCCAGCAGTGTAATTTGGCGAAAAAAATGGCTTATAA
Source organism: Cheiracanthium punctorium (assembly GCA_038373885.1). NCBI lineage: Eukaryota > Metazoa > Arthropoda > Arachnida > Araneae > Cheiracanthiidae > Cheiracanthium > Cheiracanthium punctorium. The sequence goes on from JAWZYV010013271.1 coordinate 356,884, forward strand.
TCCGATTTTTGAGAAAGTGGATTCTAGTGGTTTGCACAGTTTTAGGCTTGGCGCAATTTACTGAGAGCGTAAAGAAATAGTATTTTTTAAAACAAGTGTAGGTTTTACTATAACTTAGCCTGAAATTTTAATTTTCTGTTCAGAAATAATGCAGTTATTAAAGCGATTTTAAATGATTTTCATCAAGTTAAATAAATTGATTTAAGTTCGGGAAACCCCTCCAAATTTCAGAAAATTAAACTTTTTCATTTGTATTGCTAATTCTATGCCCCGATTGAAATGAGTTGGTGTTACGAGCGTATGAATAGATAATATTTTTTAATCCCGCCAAACAAGGTGTAATAAAATAGGAAGTCTTTATAAATACGAATGCTGTTTGAGATGAATGAGAATATTTTTAAAACCCAGGAAGACTAGCTGGTAATGCCTTTAAATTATTGTATTTATTGTCACGTTTAATGTGTGATTCATTTTGGCTATTTGCCATCGACTGCCGACGTTAATTACGCCAAAATGGCAGTTCTAGCAAAGTAAACATAAATAAATCATTTCATATTCTATTTTTAACACTGCTACAGTTTCCGTAGCAACGGAATCTATTGTTGCCACTTAAGTTGTTCAATTTAATAATTAAGTGAAACCACTCATTCCTACAGCTCTTAAGACCCAAAAAAGTGAAAACGCATTAAATATGAAACAAATAGAATTTTAACATATTTGCGCATCAAAAATAGTCGAAGTTTTTTCAGGCAATTCTGCATATTTTTCATTTTATTTCCTTCGCGTGTGACGTCATTTTCACGTCATTGTCTTCTGTTTTGCTGTCAGATTATCCGGAGAAGCACATTACACGCTAACGTATGTGCTGCTTCGGCGGACATAAGGAAGCAATTTGTCGGTTGCGTATTTGCCTAACCCCTCTGTGTGTCTAAATTGAAGCAATGAAACTTTGTAGGCGTTTTTTTTAAACTAGAAAAAGGCAGATTAACGTCGTTAACGTGGAAAAAATATATATGGAAAACTATTTAATTGGTAGCCGTAATGCGAAATGATAATCGACTATTCACATGGGCAAAGCAACAAAATTTCGAAAGTATGAAAAGTCAGGAATATGAAATGAAAATCCAAAATAAATCACCAGAGACTATAGGATAAGCATCGTGTACGAGAATGATATTGCAATCATGTACATATCAAAGGCGCTTCCAAGGAATACAAAATATAATATGAAATTAATTGCTCTTTCTTCCCATGGCTTTTGCGGAATCTTTCCGAATAACGGGATCCGATGTGCTTAGAATATTTCATATAAATTACTTATATGTTAAAGTTCTATTTATTTTTTCATATATATTCCAGTTACTCCAGTTACAAGACCAAGAGCTCTAGAAACGATTTCAGATTTTGTTTAATATTGAATTTGACGCTATGCAATTAATCTATATTAAAAATAAAATATGAAATTAGTTATTTATTTAGTGTGAATTGGCAGTGAGATCAACGTTAGTTTTATGTAACAAGTGTGCTACTATATTAAGAGTTCAGTAAGGGTAATAAGCTTTTCCGCTTAAGTTACTTCACAAATGTTTTCATTTACAAAAGCGACAAGATCTTCACGGAAACAGGATGCATTTTTGGTTTCTGAACGTACAATGTGCATCGATTGTTTCGTGTAGGTTTTTTAAATTTGGGTAAAATTTAATAAAGTCATCTGCAATATAACTGTGCTAATGCCTTGTCCACGCTTTACGAAATGCAAGATAAGATAAAATAGTATTCAACATCATGTAATGTTATTCATATGGTATGTATGAATGCTATAAATTAAACCTAAAAATGAGAATTATATGATGTAGAAATAAGGCATTTTTCGAAAGAGAAACGTTTCGTCTGCATACCATAAAGTTCTTACTTTTCTAATCGCCAGTGACAGTGACGTAGTTTTTGTGTCATCATGTTGCAATCGTCTCAAATTTCCACTCATGGAGTCAGCTTTTCGTCAGAATTCCAGCAATTTTTCACTATTAGAGATTTCTATCACTGGGTTTAATTCGAATTATATGTATAAGGAAAATATTCGTCTCCTACCGTGCGGAGAACGGGTAAGAAGCTAGTATATAATAAAATCCGAGAGTAAACTTTGTATGTAGCTATGTATGTAGGTAGGCAAGTTTGTGACCACGGATCTTCTTGCGCGCGTCTCTCGATCGCATTGCGCCGAGACGGTGGGTCTGCGACCCACCGAATTTTGCATACGGCTTCACTGGGACAGATCCTAACACGCCTCGGAGCGATTTTTTCGAAATTCGAATTAGAAAATGTTTTATTTTATGTTTGTCCGATTTTTAGCGATTTTTCTCACTTAATGCGTAATAACGCCGGTCATTGCACTCGCAGTAAAACGAAATTTACATCATCGGATAGAGGAGAAAATTCTCTTTTAAAAATTGTTTGTTTGGATTGTGTAACATAATTTGCAGATTTTTGGGAATTTTTCAAATAAAATTTAATTTGACGCTGACTGTCGTAAAATATTTTTAAAACTGCTGCATCTTGAATTCTATCCGTCATAACTTTTATATATTTTGTCAAATGACGGAGCATACATTTCGCCCTCTTTTAAAAGAAAAACCAGAGGAAAATATAAATTAGGAGATTTTTTACGAATTTTTAAGTAATGAAGGATTTTCATTTCAATCGCAGCAACTTAAAATTTCGGTATGATATCTTGCGGTTTGGTTGTCTTGGAGACAGTAACAATGATTAAAATTGCCAGTTGAAAAAAAAAAAAAAAAAAAAAAAAAAAAATTAAAAATAAGCGAGTTTTCACATGTGAAATGTGCGCCACTTTGACGTCACGAGTTTAAAACCCCTTTCGAAACTCAATCAGAATAACGGACTCGCAAGCAAAACATACGCCACGCATGAAATAATTCCATATTTTATTTTACGTTGCCAGAAAAATAATTGTATGCTGTTTTGTCACAAGTGAATTATCCAGCATTATTTTCAATTGAGATTTTAAACGGGTCACGTTTTCGAATCGCAAGAAATATATTGCGGTGTTAAACAGGGCCTGATTATGACCAACAGGGGGCCCCGGGCATTGTTGAATTTGGGGCCCCCCCGTCTATAAAATTTGTTTTATTTTTCATAATTTTTTTATAGAAAAAGAACAACATTTGAATTTGGGGGCCATTTCGAGCCGGAGACCCCTGAGCAAAGTCCCGATTTGCCCGTGCGATAATAGGGCCCTGGTGCTAAATACGCCAATCTCACAAGAATTATGCGTAAAAATTTATGGAGAGCTGATTTAGTGGCAACCATAAAGGGAAATGATTATCGTTTATGCTAATGCATAAATTGCAAAGAATCACCAAAGTGTAATAGACTACATTCGTGGCAAATATCTAGACCGTTTCTTTAAATTAAGCATTAACGGTTGCAAAACGAAAATGTATTGTATGGGTATCAGTAAAAGATAGTATAAGTAATAGTAAGTAGATATGATAAGGCAATATTGATCAAAGCAGAATATACTGCATTAATAAATATTTCGTGAAACTAACCCTTCTATTCATTCTTCAACAACTGTCTTACATCACAGCTAACAAAATAGTCTACGTCGCGTTAATATATCCCGCGGTAGTTTCAACAAAAAAGACTGTAACACAACTTTTTTCTTGGAGATTCTGTTTTGTCACAAGTAGTTATGATCGCATTTTAGGAAAATGTTCTCTTCTTGCCTTGCGAAGAGCGGATACACAACTATTTAATTATAAAATAAAACGGTTCTCCACATCATGTGGTATCTAAAGTATTAATAGCATAACTTAAATCTAAAAAAGAGTATGTTGCATAAATGAGACATTTTGAATATTAGGAATTTTCACTGCGAACCGTCACGCTTTTCTTTTCTAATTGCGAATGACACCGACATAGTTTTTTGCGTCATAATATTAGCAATGGTCTCAGGTCAGTACTTATACTAACTTTACAAATAACTAATAAGTAACTTTACGCCAAGAGTCAAATCATTTTGCTTATTTTTAGATCCCAAACCACTGGAATCAATTCGAACTATACATGTAAGAAAAAGTTTCGTTCCCTACCGTGCGGAGAACGGGTACGCAGCTAGTACTGTATGATAAAACTGAATACGAAGGGGGTTTTTTGTGGACGAAGGTTAAATATATTGACTTCCATAAAATTTCGATGAAGGGGTTTGATAATGAATATTATTTTTCTCGACCGTGTTTGAGTATTGCATCTTAGTATTTTACCCTTAGCATATATTTATATCGTATACTACCACTATACTAAAGATAATTGTAATCCGTTTCACCGAAGCCGTGCCTCGTCCTTGTAAGATACTTTCTATTTATGTGTTTCTAACAACGGCTTTTTTGGAGGGGAGGGGGCGTTCTTACTTAAGTTCTAGAGTTTTTGACGTAAACGAATTCCTTTAAGCGTTGCATCATTTCCTGAAAATATCTACGCTTCATAAATAATCTCTTTGGCAGTTCGTTAATCAGGTGTCGGCCTTAACCTAAGCTACGAAAAGTTATATTCTGGCATTAAAAAAAAAAGCTCCTCTTAACTATTGCATGTAGCTTTATTTATTTTTTTTTTCCTAGGTAACTTTGACGAAAATATGAATTCGCTTTGTGTTACTTAGAAATGGTGGAATAAATCATTTAGAATATTTTTTAAAGAAAAAAAAAACAATTTCAAAAGGATGAGTGAAAAGCATAAATAAATGAAATGATAAATCTTGCATGAGTGCATTAATAGTATAACGAAACAGAGGGTGCATTAAAAACATTTGGCACAATTGTAAATGGTTTTAGTTCTCTGATTTTTACCAATTTTCTACCCTTTTTTAACTTCAGGAAATTACTCTATTGAGGGGTAGAAAAATTTAAACCTGTCACAACTACACGTTATAGTTAAAACATAGTCTCTAATTTTTGCAAATTATCAAACAGTTTTGTTCAAAAAAATGTAGACAGTCACACCAATGGACCGATTTTATATAGAGAAAAAAAAAATGCGTTACTTTATAAATTCGGAAACCTCCCATTTCCCGAGTTTTAGCGATTTTAAAAACTTCAGAAAATTACTTTAACAGAGTAAAACAGTTCGTTTAAAAAAAGTTTCTTGAAATCACCCAGATTTTTGCAGGCACGAAGCCTTGAACTTAGAATTAATTTTACAAATTTAGTGGCAACAATGTTATTTCGGTAACTACAATAATGAAAATAGAATATGAAGTTATTTATTTTAAGGAGATTAAGAATTAAATGTATTGAAACTGAAAGTAAACTTTTACTTTTTTTTTCGGTTAAAAGGTTTTTTTTTAGTTTTTTTTTTTAAGCTCTCGTTATATTGACTAAGCAACGGACTTTACTCGTTATTTTCTTGTTCATTAGATTTAGCGTTTAAAGTTTTATGGATTACTCTCAACAACATGTCTAACTCTGAGAGAACAAAAAGCACTTTCCGAAATTAAATTTCTTTGAAAGTTTCGTCATTATTTTTCACGTATCGTTACATTATTGACTTTCTAAAACATTTCATCTAATTCATATATATATATATATATACTCCTAAACAACTCGACTGATTGGTTTGTAATTTTGTACAGATATGCTGGCAAACATTCAAAGAAACGCAGGCTACATCAAAAATCTGAAAATCAACCCCTTCTCCTTTTTTATCGATTTTTCATGATTTTTGAGCATCAAAAAGCTTCTTTCCAGCAATTCAAAACAGTCTGCTGGAAATCAAATGCTGAAATGTTAATGTTTTCATTTTACTTTTGCTGTATGCGGTTTTTTTTAAGAATTAAAAAAAACTGTTTTTATACGTTAGCATGAAGCTGTCGATTAATGGTATGTATAAGGATAGGTACCGTCTACGAGATTAAAACTTTCAAAATTATTCCGATGTTTCCGACATTAGGTTTTTCCACCTAGGAGCTAGAAGCGCTGTCACTCATGAAGGAGATGTAAAATAGATAGAATAACATTAAAAGTGCTGTCATACATGAAGGAGATGTAAAATAGATAGAATAACATTAAAAGTCTCAATACTTTTGAAGCACCACCAAGTCAATAGCGCATCTGTTCCATATTTATGTACTGCTATTTTCCAAGTCCAAGAACTCTCGAAAGGAATCCAGTTTTCGTTGGACTGCATTTCATTGGCAACAGTAGTTACAACAGTTATTGTAATGTTAAAAATAGAATATGATATTATTAATTTATTTCAAGTGGATAAAGATGAAGTAGATTAGTGTCGTTTTTATTACGCCCCCCCCCTTAATAGCACTGTGACCTAAATGTGAAGTCACCCAGACTTCACGAATAAATCACCAATGAGTCGCCTTGACTTTCGAATGTCCTTCTGCATAAATGTTGCAACGTAACGTCACCGTGAAGTAACAGTGGGAGCTATGTGTGGCATTGTGACTTCAATGTGACGTCACAGCGATCTCACCCTTCCGGTAAAAGGACGAGTACAGCTCGTCATTTTCTTTTGCATGCCATACAGAACTATGACGAGCTATACTGATCATGCAGAGTCTCCAAGCTTCGGAAAATATAATCAGCCACTTTTTGTAAACAGTCATTTTTCAAGTTACAGTATAGCAACATTTTCGAGTTGGACGTGTGAGTAAATTGCTAATTTGAAAAAAAACCTTTTTTAAAAATATACTGTTTACAAAAAAACACTGGTTAATTATTTGCGTAAAGGCCGGCCTTAAGTCTTGGGGACTTAAGTCTTGCGGCTAAAGTTGTGTTGAATATGCTAATAAATTTCATTTCAAAATTGCAGTGTACTGAAACCGGTGACACGTTCATTATTTTTGTTCGTATATCAGTTCCACACATAGTGTTTACCGTTTAGAATTCCTTGGCACAAATCCCGGCCAAGTTGTTACTCAATGGATAAATCAATATTTACATAAATTTGGCAAATCATCTCCCGCCCCTATGTGTGTGTGCATGCTAAGGTTTCCACTTCCCTGCATTACGTCACAATTTGTCCACTAACTTCCCAACTGAAATTTAAAATATCTCCAATTTAAAGCCTGGCCAGTTTTGGTCTTCTTACATCTAAATAAATAAAACAGACTGTAAAATGTCCGTTAGTTACTTTGTCTGTGTCTCGCCTAGCTCCTAGACGGGTGATCCTAGACCTACCAAATTTTGTATGGAAATTCTCCAGGACGGATCTCGACATACCTCGAAGCGATTTTTTCGAAATTCTATTTATTTTAGGAGATATCGATAATAAACCTATCGCAAAAGGCTAATTGTGCTCTCTCCGTTTCGCAATTATAAACCTGCAGTGGAAAGAGGAAGAATTTAGCATACCTAGGTTGCCATATTTGGCAAGTTTACTAAATGATTCAGACTCTTGGAGTAAAAATAAAAGAATAACGATATTTTTTAGATTAAATTGTTTGTAAGGTTGTTTTTTAATTAAAATATCGTGTGCATGTGAAATCAGAGCAGGAATGAAATGTTTTATACTTAAAAGAAAAATAGGATTTCGAAATTTTCCGAGACTAAAATGTGCAACTTCTTAATTTGGCGAAAACTAAAATGGTTGATATGCGATTTTGAGAAGATGTGATTCTAGCGCTTGGCGCAATTTATCGTCTGCTACACATCCAGAAAAAGGTTGTTAGAAATATCAATTTTAATGCGTTTAATCACACCCCTGAATAATGATATACTTTCCAACTTAATGGAATAAGGAAAGAAAATAGGGAAGACCCATGGATTATAATACGCTTTTAATGTATAGCACTTTAGTGAGTATTTAAAATCTGAAAGTTTTTCAGATTTTCTTACTTTTTCTTCCTTTCCGTTTTTTGATAAAGGCCAATATATCCAGAAGCTCTTCAGAATTAATATAGGACGAAAATAATTCGTACCTTTTTGTAGGTTTTTATCATTTAACCATCTTAATTTTGTAACCAGGGGCAGCCCGATACGGTAAGCATCGCATCTGGGTGCCGCCTTCGAAGGGGCGTCATTTCGAACTCAAAACTAAGTAGAGCATAAAAGGGGGCGTCTTTTTACATTAGCAGGGGGCGCCCACTTACCCTAGGGCCGCTCCTGTTTGTAACCATCTTAATTTTAAATTCCATTCAGAATCTGAAAGATTTCAGTGCCAAGGAAGCCGGTGAGGAACAGGATTCTCTCCGAACAAGATTTATTAAGATGGCGAACCAACTGGTCGCCGGAGGCGGCTAGTATTAACTAAACTAAACCTCTTTTAAAAAAATTATAAATTGTACATCCTATTTAGAGTCAACTCGACATCAGTTCCATAATAGTGGCATTCCAGCCTCAGATACTTATACTCTAGCTCGGTTTACACTCACAGAAGCTCTCGTTCTTCCACTTGACATTTAGTTATAAAGATTATTATTATTATTTTCTTCTTACTATTATGATACCTATCATTGTACATTGAACTCGCAATAACTCGAACTCTCAAAGATCGAATAGTCTTTTATCTCAAAGTTTCATGAAACAAGGAAAACAATTTTTATAACACAAAATCACCTCTATATCTCGAAGTATCCACCATTTTTTTAAGCTGAAATTTTTGTAAAAGATTTCATTTCATTTCATGTTTGGGAACCCATAGAATAAGGGGCAAAAAAACTTTTATTTACTTTATTTCTTTAAAATCTTAATTTCTCTGTTAATTTCTTTAAAATACGTAATCGTTACCTTTCAGTTTGTTTCACTGGCGAAAGAATAACTCCTTTCCCTCAGTGGTCTGGGCTCTAAACTCCGTTCCCATTAGAACACGGCACGTGACGCAGCATCTGGCTTGGTCAGTGCTTGGAAGGGTCAACTTCCTCTCGGCTCGACTACTGTGGTACCGCGTACGGTAATGGGAGCGGGTGCACGAAAAATCCGTCGTGGCTCCAATGTCCTCGGATCTGTTAACGGTGTAGTTCGAAAAAATCATGTGATTTTGGTACATAAGTACAAATAAACTAATTATGTCAGGTACTTCAAAATTTTGAAACTATCTCTTTACAAGCTGTACTACATGCTGAAATAAACGATAAACCTGCATCAGTTTCAAAACTTTTAGAAAAAATTCTTAAAAATCGGACATTTTCGCAAAACGTGTCACTCTTCGAAAAATCTTGCTCAGATCCATGTTTAAGAATTTTTTCTGAAACCTTCACAAAAGCCACAGCTTTTTCACATATTGCAGCGTGTAAAGCAGCGTATGAAAAACCATCTGACATTTTTTGGAGACCATGGTGCTATTAGTTTATTTCAATATGTGTACCAAGACTAAAAACAGAGTTTTTTTTTTCTTCGACATACACCCTTAAACGATACCTCTGGGGGTGCCGATTTCAGGGGGTTGGTCCCTGGAATAGGTTCAAAATTAGGGGACCACGGGCTAAATCGTACTTCCTCCCACTGGATCCCTAAAAGGCGCACCCCCCTCTGCCCATCGCCTCCCTACGTAGGGGAGATCTGACACCGCCGTACACAGTTTTCAGGGGGCATCAGAAACAACAACAACAACAACAAGAATATCTCCTTCTCCACGCTGTTACCTCATTCAGATTGGAGAATGGGAGAAGGAACTTTTCGCGCATATTTTTCCTATTTTTAACTCTTAAAATGTTCACAATTAATTTTTCTTAGTTTGCTGGTAGTAGTAAAATATCGATCAACCACTATTTATAAAGTACTAGAAGACAAAGCCCGTTGTGGGGGCAGTTACAACGGGCGCTAGAAAAGACATTTGACGAAAACCTGTCTACACTCTGTATATTGGATCTTCGTCCACCTAGAATAAATAACTTCGTATTCAATTTTTATTATAGACCCAAATCGAATTTCATCCTCTTCTGGAACGGAGCGTAAACCGAACGATTTCGTTTTGTGTAGCCCCCCTTAAATCAATGCTTCAAGCAGGCGATATTTTAATGAAGAAAAAAAAATTAAACTATATTATCTGGAAAAAATTTTAAACGAACTGACTTCCTTTCAAATCTTGATGACCGTAACTTCAAAATAGGACGACATTCTCACTTGAAATAGCTAATTTTTTTCCTCAAATGATTCATTTTTCGTTACTCTCGGAAATAAAATAGAGCTGAAAAAAAGAAAAAAAAATTGCTTTAAAATGAGTGAACGGGTGGATTTTAAGAGCTTTAAAGGAACGCAGATTGTTTTCTATATTTTTATACTTGATTCTGAAAACTTTCAATTGGATCGTACAAACGGTGTAGATTTTATTAGGCTTTTTTCGTAGTTAAATTTTTAATCTGTTTGGAGTAATGGAGGTAAAAGTTTTATATCTCGGATGAGTTGCCCGGAACGGTTACAGAGTGAGTCATGGATCAGCGTAACTATACCGGTTGATTCAAAATAGATGCTAAGGCGATTATTTTTTAAACCGTAAGTGATCGAAACATACTTCCAATTAGAAAAGTTCGTCCAATTAAGAGTAGCTTTCAGCTATGGCAATTTTTTACTGGGGGTTGTATACATATTAAAATACGAAATTCAATTTTTATACGGTCACTCCTTTCCTACCCTTTATGTTTAGAAGAATGTAAGCTCTTTGCCTAAGAAAATTAATAAAACAGATCCCGTGTCTCCAAAGTGTGAAAATTTAATTACTTTTCAACTGACGTTAACTTCAGTTGAAAAGTAATTAAATTTTCAAGCTGTACTATAGCGCTTATAGTCACTCTGCTGTGTCTATAGTGATAGCAGCTGTGTCTATAGTGCTTATAGTCACTCTATAGACACAGCTGACTCCTCAAATCCTAATTTAGCTAGAATTTTCCTGTAACGCATGTTTGGCAGTTTCTAGTGAAAGTTAGCACACCATAGTAACCTACACCATTATTTTGCCACTGTCTTTCACGCTGTAAAATTCATTCTCTAGAACCGTGATGTAATTAGGGAATGACCCCCCCCCCCTCTGAAAGACTAAATTATCGCTCATTTGATAAAGTAGTTATTTGATCATTTTAGGTAAAACGGCACCTGTTAATTTCACACATTTACTTTTCCCAACAATGGTATCATTATTTATCTTTTATCAACTCATGGTGGGTCCCCTAAAGTAAAGATTTTTTTGCCGGTAAACGATGCCAACACATTAGTTAAAGTGGTGTAAGTCACCATTTTCAAAATTAATTTTTCTCGCTAACTATTTCACTTAGAGACGCGGGATTTGTTTTATTAATTTTGTTAGGCAAAGAGCAACATTCTTCTAAATATAAAGGGTAGGAAAGGAATGACCGTATAAAAATTAAATTTCGCATTTTAATATGTGTGCAATCCCCAGTAAAAATGCCCTATCTGAAAGCCGCTCTTAATTTGACGAACTTTTCGAATTGGAAGTATGTTTCGAACACTTACTGTTTAAAAAATAATCGCCTTAACATCTATTTTGAATCACCCGGTATAGTAGGATAGCATTTGAATTTTTGCATGGAAAAGGGGGCGGGGTGGTAACCGATACTATGAACGTCTGGTACCTCGAAGAATCCACTTATCGCGAGTTGACTGTATTCTGATTGATTTATACGTGAAGATAGCTCCAGAAGCAAACTGCAACTGCTTAAGTCTACACAACAAATCCAATGTTAAGTTTATTCTCTTTTTAAATCCTTTGAGGCGCAACCCTACCCTAATGCTGAAAAATGTGCAGCTGTTGCCATCGCTCGACTTAACTACCAGCAAGATGGCGGACGATCGAAACGTTCATCGCGTGCCACAGATCTAGAGACCCTTTTTTGACGACAGTCGGTTGTGCCACACAGCCAGCTGTCGTCAAAAAAAGGGTCTCTAGATTTGTGGCACGCGATGAACGTTTCGATCGTCCGCCATCTTGCTGGTCGTTAAGTCGAGCGATGGCAACGGCTGCCCTTTTTTCAGCATTGGGCAATCTATCCAGCCGTTCTCGCATTCTTCCATTTTTCAGCAGATGTCAGTGCTGTTAAAAAGAATCGTGACAAGTTTTTTACGGAAAATGACGTGCTTAAAAAGTAAAGGATTCTCGTGGAGCTATGTCACCCGCAACTATTTTGATAGAAATCAAATCTAGTCTTCGTGACTGGCAACAGTCCAAACGTCAGTTTGGTGTTCCCAGACCGGGATCACTGGGAGTTAAAGGGTTAACTGTTTGACGAGCGGTAGTTGCGCCGTGAAACCCCCTTATTTCAGCGCAGTGATCGACCGCCACGTTGTTGGCAACAGCTGCACCTTTCACCGTTGGGCAGTCTATCCAATGGGTCTTCTAAAATAATTTGAAAATGCTTGCGCTTCAAAGGTAGCTATTCTGTTGCAAATGTTAAACGTTAGGAGTGGAACTCCCTCTTAATTTTAAAAATCCGTTCCGATCAAATAAACTCAAATTACGAGTCTTAGACAAATACCTGCTTTATTCCGTGAGAAGGACGAGTGCTTTAGCTGTATAAAGGGTGTCCCAAAAAGACGGTAACACGCCTTAATTTTTTATTCATTATGGATAAAAAATTAAGGCGTGTCAATGTAAATTGAATTACATTGAATTACATTGACAATTGTAAGTTGTCAATGTAAATTGAAAAAAAAAAAAAAAGAAAAGAAAAGAAAAGAAATTTTTCCAAGTTTCTGATCCACTTGAACTGTTCCAAGTTCAAGCGGATGAAAGATTGCGTTAAGAAAAAATGATATATTTTTAAAATTTGTTAATGACCCCCCGTACAAAAAAATTCCCTGTTGATAAAATGTGTCTCCCTACTCTAATGAGGTAATTTATAAAATATTTCTAGGATATTTGGGAATTATATCCTAGAAAATGTCAGATGTATGAAGATAAATATAGCCTGACTTAAACCACTTTTTAGCGCTCTCAAAACGAAAAATATCAGGTGGGATGACAGTGTTTCAGGTGTCGTATAGAAATTGCGAAATATTATTTCTTGAATCTAGCAATAAGCATTTGCTTTCAAATTCATAAATAGTCCCTGACAATCGTTGTTTAAAGATATTTCGAGGCATTTTATACTGAAAGGCTGAAATTTTGTATATCACCTTGTTAGGTTATGGGGCACATTTTACTAATCGGGAACTTTTTGTTGTTGTTGTTTGGGGGTTGTATACAAATTTGAAGGGTCACTTTTTAAAAATTAACGAGAGGACTTTTTTTCCTACCTTATTTTGAACTTTTTTTTTTCATTTGCATTGCCTATTTATCTCTAATGGATAAAGAATTGAAGTATGTTACCATCTTTTTGGGATACCCTGTATATAGAACAACCTGTATAAGTTGAAAATAGCAATACCAACATGAAATACTTTTCCAACAAAACTGAAAAGTGTTTAACATTTTCCATTTTTCTTTTCAATCAGTTTTGTCAATTTTCTATTTCTTTTTAAATATTAATCATTTAAAATAAATAAAAACTTTGTGTCAAAAACACACATAAAAAGGTGCAATAAGTACCTTTTTATGTGTGTTTTTCACGCAAAGTTTTTATTTATTTCATCTTTAATAGTGTTTTGAGTGTTTTTTCTGTATTAACCATTTAGTTACTGAAATGCGGAAAACAAAATAGAAGTATAAGAATGAATTAAACATATATTTGATTATAGCATTCTAAGCATTGTTTTTTTTTTTTTTTTTGTCATTCATCTTCCTAAAATAATGCAAATTAATGATACAGTCACTTACTCATTTTCCGAGATCCATAGCAATGGAATTGAATATTTCAGATAAACTAGGCTCAAAAAAATCGATTGAGCAAGTAAAATGCAGTTGTTTGTACTCAGATTTTCAAAGGGGAACTAAAATTATGCAAATATCAACTCGATTTGTTTATTTGTATCATTCATGTATAACAATCAAAGCAATGTTTCAAGTCGACTTTTAAATGGAGGATTTGCAAGCTTCAACCTTTATAAATATTTGGTTTACAAGAGTATTTTTAAAATGTGATATACAAAAATGCATTTTTTGAAACTATATATAAAACTATAACTATATAAAATTTAATTTATGTTGCATTTAAAGTTTCTTTAATCAGTGATAATAAAAAACGATTTTTTTTTCAATTCCTACTATTAGTTCACACTCTCCCTATATATATCTTGTACAAATTTTCAATCGTTCATAAAATACATTTTTATTCATCCACTCAAGTTCAAATACATTTTTTTAACTTGTAGTGGATGACACTGGATGTTAATACAGTTTTGGTCCCAATCGACTGTATAATTTATCTACAGTACCACCCAAAAGACTCTAAATACATTAAGCTCTACGGGCCGAAATTCATTAAACTCTCATATCTCAAAAACTATTAGTCGTAGAATTTTGGAACTTTATATTCAGGATTGTTGTAACATCTAGTTGTGCATCTCTTTTTTTTTCAATTCCTATTGTTAAGTCACACACTCCCTACAAATATTTATATATCTTATTCATCTTATTCAAATTTTCAGTTGTTAATAAAATACTTTTTATTCATCCACTCAAATTCAAATTGATTTTTCAAATATTAATTCATTAATGAAATGTAATTAATTAAATTTAATAAAAAAAGTAACTAAAATAAAACTTTTCTTTGTTGACCTAAGTAGGAATTGACTTAATTTTTTTTTTTATATTACTTGTTTATTATAAGAATTTATTTTTATTTTTGTTTGGAATTTTCAAAATTTCTAAAAATTTTTCCAGTAATTATTTAATTATTAATAACTTCAAATGATACTTTTACGTCAATTAATACACCAGACATTTACTAAAGAAAGCTTGTTTTCATTATTCCTGATTTATTTTTTAATAATATTTTTTTTATATTTGTAAGCAATGTAGTTCATGAAATTAATGCTATTAATCCTTAAATATGTGCTAAAGCGGTAAATAACAAAAACTGCTTTAAACAACTCTAATCTTTATTTTAAACATAAATATTAGATTAGAAATAAAAAAGCGGTGAGTATTTTTAGTTTCTAATCCAGTATTTACGGATTATAAATTAGAAATACTCATCGCTTAGTACAATGCTTAGTTTAAAAAAAAATGTATTAGCAACAGCTTAAGCTTCTTTTATTAATACACTAAAAGAGTAATTAAACTGTTTGTACAAAATCTGCTGGAAAGAAGCTGATGCGGATAGTTTTCTCGTTCATAACGGTTCTTTATTAACTCTCGGTTGTCTGTGGGTGAGGATATCTAGAACACAACTAATATTACTAAAGAAAGCTTGTTTTCATTATTCCTGATTTTTAATAATATTTTTTTTTTATTTGTAAGCAATGTAGTTCATGAAAATAATGCTATTAATCACAACTAATATAACAAAATACTACAACTAATATAACAAAGATTTTTTATTCCGAAGATATTCTCACAAAAATTTTATTTCGTTAAAAATATAGTTTTGTTCAAAATACACAGTGATTTTTTTTTCGCTTTACTACGGACAAATCTATTGAAATCTATCTATGAACTGATCTATTAAAATGCAGCAGTAATATGATGTACAGCTGCGGAGAAAAAAAGGCCCACTTGTACTTTTTTCAGCCGTCGATCGTCGTACAGCAAAGTTAAAGATACCAATCGTTTACGATTGAAGTACACTTTAATTTGATATTTATCAAAATTGCATAAGGGGACATCTACATATTAAAATTCGCACCAACCTTTTTTTTTCTCAATAGCAATCCCTAGGTTTCACTTCATATTTCAAAAATTTAGCTCATTTTAACCCCGGATACCCATTTTCAATAAATTTGAACTGAAAATTTGTGAGTTATGAGCTTCCAAAATTCCCCTCCCCCTATGTTAAAATATTTTTTCATACTTTAATTCATATCTCATAAATATTGATAATAAGAAGCTGATTTTTATTGGAACTATTAGAACTAAACGACCAAAACATTATTATGATTTTTTAATAAAATATTAATATGAATTATGAATTATGATTTATGATTTATTAAATTAATATTTAAAAAAATTATGAATGGTGACCTAGACAAATTTCGATGGAAATAGATGCAGAAATTACTATTACATGGCTGTGCAAAATTTCAAAATTTTTTCGTTCAGTAGTTTAATTTATAGTAAATAAAATGTGTTATTTTCATGAGTTAAGGGACCATATATAAAGTTATTAAGTGGCAATTTTTTGAAAACTGCTTAAAATAAACGTAAATTAGATATATTTTGTGCAAAAACAGAGTAAAAAGTAGAGGTATTAAAAAAATTCAATTTTGAAGTAAATAAATTAGAGGTTTTTACCGTTCGATGATGATTCTATAAAGCGTCTATTGTTGCGTCCGCTACCATAGCCCCCACAAATAAAATATTTTTCAGGTATAGGATTAGAGGCAGTAGATGTATATGACTTCTAATGCAACATACTATTTATGAAAAACTAACATCCTCAACATTCCAGGCATGAATTTGACCTTTTTTAATAATGCAAACATTAGATCTTTGTACTTCCCCATATTTTATCAAACATTCAAAAAACATTAAAAATCACGTTTTTCTGTCTAAATTTTCGTATGACAATAAATTAAAATACCAGCAGAAATATTGCACTCTGCAGACGAAAATATTAAATGAAGAAAGTGAAATAACAAACACAGTAATAGTATTCGGGCGGCAAAAAAGTAATTGCGTTTCTTACATGAAATTTAAACAAATAAATTTTCAATCATGAAACCATTCGTCTAGTTCGACCGTAGCTGGGTAACATTCATGCTTGCAGTCAGAAGAGCAGAGAACAGCGTCTCACTCCTGCCAACATTTCAGCTGTCTAAGAGAACCATCATGTGAAATACTCAATAACAATTTCAAAATTAGAAAGATTTTTCAAAATCGTGAGCAGTCGTTTTGCATTTTTCCTTAAGTCATGTATACGAACCAAGTAAGTTATGAACTCACGGGTCATTCCGACCTCTGACTAAACATTCTACTTTCTACCCTTGATATTCTCAGTACAGAAAACTTTAAGAGAGATGGTATCAATATTTTCCTTGAAAAGAATATTTATTTCTTTTAACTCTCGCGAGCGAAATGAATGAAAGGCGAAAAGTTCGGAACTTACAAATACCGCTTTTCAATTTGTAGAAAGTCCCTTAAAAACGCGCAAAAAATAATTCGCAATATCTCCGGAAATTATCGTAGAAAAATAGTGAAAATTAATATTTAGGGTAATTTGAAGGTTTTCTTTCGTTTAATAAAGTCAAAATACAGTGTTGCCGTTGAGAAAAACGAAGTTGATGCAGAATTAAATATGAAGACGGCCCCTTATGCAAATTAAATTTATAGTAAATTAAAGTATGCGTTATTTGCAAACGAATGGTATATATAACTTTGCTGTAAGACGAACGACGGCGAAATAAAGAGCAAGTGGGCCTTTTTTTTCCGCAGCTGTGCATATATAATTCCATGAAAACAGTTCAAAAATTACTATATTTGTTAACAACTTAACTGGTCAACTTTAGTTTACCGAAAATATGTTTTAAAAAGTTTTTTTTTTTCAAATAAATTAAAAAGTTGTGGATTTTAACTATACAGTGAAACTTTTCAGGGGCGACCACCGGCCGCTCGCGACCGAACAAAAAATTCGGTCGAGGTGGTCGCTCAGAGAAATACAAAACATTTGATAGCCCCCTCCCCCCCCCAAAAAAAATTCTAAAAAATATTGTTTCTGCTATTACTTATGAAATTGCGTAATAATGCATATAAGTAATCACACAAATATATTTTTCTAATTAATTTTTTTTTAATGTTTAAAAATTTTGGATCCATCTTATTCTTTTACATTCCATTTTAAAGCGTGTTATATGTATAAGGGCAGAATTTTTCCAGTGTGTTGTACGAATCCGTCTTACTTTAGGAAAAACGGAAGAAAATTTCCGGATAAGGAACGGCGATGGGTCACTTATAGAGAGGGTTGTGTGGTCTCTTCTTGAGAGCTTTTTAATATTAAGCAGACACGGAAAAAAATCGGTGACAAAAAAAATGCGTCGTTGGAGGAGAGGGTTGCTTAATAGAGGTGGTCGCTCATGTAAGTTTACGTATTCCGAATGGGCGGGTAACACGAAAAACTCCATAATGCTATAAATTCAAAAGTTAGTTCGTAAGATTTCGTAAGGGAGAGTGCCGTCATTTTGATGTCACAATTTAAAAATTGCATTTGAAATCCATTTAGGTTTGCTGGCTTAGCGGAAAATGCGCGCTACGAGCTTCGATACTGCAGCAGGGTTGAAAAGTCAAACGCACTCTGATATAATGGAAAATATAAAGAGCTTTTTCTGTCATGGTGTTTGAGCAATCTTATCGGACTCCAAATTGCTGAGAATATATCCATTCCCAGTATTCTTTGAATTGGAAAACGAAAATGTTACGAAGCAGCAAACATTATGACTTAAGTCACTCTTCCGCATTTAAAAATGTCCCGTCGTTACGGAAAACCATTAAGGGACCGTATAAATGTTGAAATTTTAAATTATGGGTTATAATTCCAGTTTCTGGCATAATGCGGAGAAAGAAGCACGGGTTATTTATAGTCAGGCTCTATGAAAATCTATCCGGGGCCAGGCATACTAAATCGTATATATGTGTAGCATGCAGATGTGTAACACCGAACACGCTACGCAAAATACAGGAAGAGTTTTCTACACGGGTGCATATTTACATTGCAAACGAAAAATATCCGTAATGTATTCGAAAATTTGTTTCTCGTTTCATTTTTTCCCCTCCTTGTCAAATTTCGAAAATGTTAAAACTTCCTGTGATTTAGATCACGTATTTAATATTCACAATCGTTTGTGATCAGTTCCTTAATCTAACACACTTAAAACGAAGCATTTTAACTTTAATTTCCGTTCTTATTTTTCCTCTACTTTCCTCAAAATTTTCGCTTTTTTCACCCCCGCATGCAATAAATAGCCTTATAATGGGTATTTATTTCTAACTGGCTCTCGCCTCCCAGGCTCAAAATAGATTTTCTTACATCACTTTGTAACTTGTTATGCGTTTCTCATTCCCCTCTGTTGACGCTTATTTTGCATACTTTATTTTGATGCCACGCACCGGCTTTCAAAATTATCCAATCGCTCCCTGTTCATGGGCGCCGACAGCATAGGGCAAGGAGGGGCACTTGCCCCCCCTTGCATGCAGTGCCCCTTGCATGCACTTTGTATGCAGTGTTTTTCCTTGCTTTTTTGTTCTTTTCAACATGGTAACCATACGTTGAAGTAATCTTTGCCCCGCACCCCCTGAGAAAATTTCATAGGTCTAAATGTATTGTAACTCTGTGATTTGGCGTTGGTTATCTCGGCCAAGTATATGTTCTCGCCAATGAGTTGCATCTGAATTTTCTCACTCACTCCAGCTCTATTCGACTACTCTTGTAACACGTTCTTTTATGGCTGGCCATTACCAGACCTTTATTTTAAATATACTTGTTTTAAATATGTTTATTTTAAATAGCTTTTTTAAATAAATAGTTTTGAAGTATCTTACGTCGTCGTATCGCAACTAAAGTATCTGGCTCAATGAACCTGGGGTTATTCTTCAAACAGTGAGTTATATATACTAATAACACTAATTAATTAATAAAAATAGTTTAAGCAAAAATTCTTCAGTCCCCTTTTGAACTCAACCGATTCGTTTACGCGTTTAGTATGTTACCTCTTCCTTTTTTGAAGTCGGTAAATATACATTTTGCCGGGTTCTGCTAGAAACAGTGGTAACAACAATAGTAATAATAATAATAACAAATAGCCGAAACGAAAGCTAAACAGCAACAGTAAATAGCATTTAAAAAGTTTAAGAGGTAATCGCTAAGTCATATAAAACAAAAAACTCGAATAAAAACCGAATCACAAAGAATAAACATCTTCCTTTCAATTACTCATGGTTTCTCGTTACCGAGCTTGCTTCCTTTTAGGTGAATTACACATTACCACAATTGCTGGTCAGGTAACTTTTTCCGTTAAATAACTTTAAACTTTCGTCCCTGATAATGAATGTTCTCGTCAAGAGCTTGGCGTGACAAAAAATTTTAGAAGGGAACACGACCTGTTCAAGAGTAAAAAATCGCAAAGTCTCTACGGGTTTTGAAAAAAAAAAGTTTTTAAATATATGGTTTTCTGAACAAACTTGGGAAGGCAAGTACCCCGGTGTGTCTTCCCGACACCACACCTATGATCCTTGTCATCAGAAATGTACAAAATTTACGAACTCAAAAGCTCTCCAACAAAAACATTTGAAAGCTCTTTTTTCCTTCCTTTCATAAAATAGTTTTATCTCACCTATGGCCTTTGATCTCGCAAGATGTCAATATTTGACTTGCAAAATGAAATTCGAAAGGCGTTCCTCTCCTCCCGCCCTATTCCGTTTACAGATATTCACGAATTATTACCTATTCGCAAAAGTGTAAATAATCAGTGAGAGAAAGGAAATATCGAATTTTTCTTCTAAATGCAAAACGGAACAACTTTTTCAGTGGGTGTTTGATATCGTGTTTTATTTGACTGAACTGCATTTACAGTTATTTTTTACATTTACTCTTAAATATTCGACTTCCAGACTTTTACGCATCACTTATTGTTGTTGTTTTTTTCCGTACTTTGTTTAAAATTGTAAATAACACAATTTTTAATTCATCAAAGTTGTCTCAACGTAATTAAAAAAACTATTCATTTCTGTGAATTAAAAATGTTAATGTGGCTGCCTTCCTTCGGAGTGTTGTTTTTTTTCCCGGTGAAGCATTGATTATTTAATGTGAATTATGTCCCAAAAAGATGTCAACACGTTTTAATTCACTAGGCATAAGCAAGCAATGCGACCCGACCCTACAGGCAAGACCTAGGCCACCTAACCGAGGGAGGCGGTACTATCCAGTCAGCAAACTTCTTTTGAGTCCTGTATAAGGGGAAAATTGATCCTGGCTCGTCCTTCAGTCAAGGGCGGCTCCAGGCTGAATTTTCGGAGGGGGCCATTGAACTTTTTAGATAGCCTATAAATTGTTTAAAATTCCAACTGAACGTGAGGAATCGTAAAGTATACGAATCTAAAGTTCAAAAACAAAAAGTTCGGAGGGGGCTATGGCCCCTATGACCCCCTCGCTGGAGCCGCCCTTGCCTTCAGTCCATCTCTCTCTCCCAGCAACGAACTGGCTAGGTGGAAGATGGGGAAAATTGAGCATGGGCTGCATACAGTTTGGACCGTTTTTTAAATATCCTATCTCTTCCCTGCTTTCTAAAAAATCCCTTTTTTTTTTAATTTGTGAACTGGGCCATAAGTAAAGTTTTCCAAACTTAAATTTCAGGGCCAGTTCGCCGAGGTTAACGTTCCAGGTTGTAAATGCAGAGACTTTGAGCCCCGAAACAGAGACTTAACTGAGGCGTTTTGCCCCGGGCGCCGATAACGGTTACGACTCTACCACGAGAGATGCACGGGGGTAGGTGTTATGACGGCATTGCCATCTGTCACCTTGACCGCCGGATGACAACCATTGACTCAACAGTGCCACAACAGTGTTAGTGGCGTAACCAAGGGACGCAGTCTTGCCTAGACGGCACTTCTTGGGAGGCGTTCAAAAAATTTTTGTTTTAAAAGGGACGCCGCTAAAATACTTTGTCTAATGTGCCAAATTTGCTCGGGACAGCGCTAGTAATATAAATTGAAAAAATGCTCAAAATAAGGTTGGGGAAAAAAAAGACAACCTTAGAGAAGACGTTTACATTAGGAGTGAAACACTGTCAGTTTTGAAAAATCGGCTGCTATCAATTAGAACTTCAATCACGAGTCAGAACAATAGCTGCTCCCTCCCGTAAAAAGGACGGGCACATTATCTTATATACAGGGTATCCGAGAAACATGTTTACCACGCTTTGGTTCCTTTATCCGTTAGAGATAAGTAGGCAAAGGCGACAAAAATTTATTTAAAATAAGGTAGTAAAATAAGACTACATTCAGAATAAGTTCCTCTCGTCGATTTTTCGAAAAGTGACGCTCTTTAAACGCGTATACAACTCCAGAATAAAACAAAAAACCCAATAAGTAGTAAAAGTTTTTCCACTCACTAATAAAGTTATGTAAAAAAGTTTAGTTATATAGAGTTATTATATTTGTGAGTCATAATGAAACACTTGGAAGCGTTGGGAGCTGCTGGTAACAAAATTGAAATATAATTCAGAGTAAAAGGGTTAACTCACGCAGTATGTCTTGTCAGGGAATCCCATCACAGAATGTCGGGATCAAATGTTGTAATCAAGTTTTCGGTAATTTCCTAATATCCAGCTGACTGAAAATTTTGCGGACTTACCAAGAATCAATGACAATCAATGAAAAGAATCAATGAAAATCAATGAAAACGGAATCAATGAAAACGGTGTGCGTACAGCATGACTAATTCTCTGACGGGAGCACTCAAAAGAATTTCAATACACTATTATCTATGGAAGCGTTAAAACAAAAGATGTATTTTAGAGACTTGTCTATTAATGTCAGTTTAAGTCTTCAAGAGAAGAGAAGCATCTCCTAAATATCGATGCCGCTCGGAAGCTGCTCTAAGGATTCTTAACTTTTTCATGGGCGAGGTTATGTGCAGAGAGTCGAAAGTAATTGGGAATTTTCTGGCCCATATTTTAGGATTAATTGAAATATTTTCCCTCTACTTTAATATCCGATAAGGAAACAAATGAAACTAGTGTTACTCAAACATTTATATTTTTCAAGAGCATGAATGCGTTATTTGCGAAATAAATGTCTAAAAACTAAACGCTGCTTGTACGGGAAATCAAACACAATAATGTATAACTAAAAGGAAGACTTTTATACAGTGCAATCTTGATAATCCGACATACATGGAACCAGACAACCGCCGGATCATCGAGAAATTCTGGATGATCAAGATTTCTTGTTTTTGACAGAAACATAAAATGGTGTGCTTTAGCTTGGTCGGCATTGTAGTACACTACACTGCAAAAGGTTTCAGTACCAAATAACGGCATACATACTGGCAGCAGTAAGACCAAAATATATACTGTAAATTTCATATTTGGTATATGTACCGTAAAATATTTTATAGTATAGGAGAGGGGGGGGGTATTATGGAATAGTCGGGAAATATGGAATACCGAAGTTTTGGCTCTGTTAGGTGCTGTTGTCACATGGGAATAATACGAACTACTCAAGAAAGATTCTCGTGTCACAATGCAGTAAGAGTTGACCCCTTGTTCTTGCCGTACCACTCTCTACAGAACAAAGTGTGTTTTGTGATTTTCAAGAGTTTTTGCAGAAGAGTTCAAGAGTTTTTGAAAACTTCAGAATGCTTTCTGAAGTTTTCAAACATTTTAACCTACTAGTATACCCGTGACTTGAACATGGATGTTACGCATAATGTACACTAAAAGAATTGTAGTTTGTTGTACTGTGGTTGTTTCTTAGCTGACAGTGTTTGGCCCATCCGTTTAAAGGTCCATTTTCGTAGATGGCGTGTCGGGTATTATGGAATACTAGGTAATAGTGCAATGTATTTAATGCCATCCACTAAAGAACCGGAAAACGAACACACTGAATATATCTGCTGTAACTAAAAATTCTTTAAAGATCAATGAGGTGAAATTTGGATTCAATGCTTCACATTTTCCCTGTAGGCTTACCTTTACTGTACCGGAGCAGAGAAAGAAGATTATGTCTGCGACTTATCTAAATAGAGACACGAAGCAGGAATGACTCGAGCATAGTCTTAAGAATATGATTCATAGTTAAAAATAACTTTTATGAAGTATAGTTAGTTTTCCAATGGTTTAAACCACTTATTCCATATTATACTCCATTCGTAACTTTTTTTAAATAATTTTTTCTATAACAACAAAATCAGTAGTGTTTTCTTTACAGGTGACATTTCATTACAATTAGTTATAGTATGTACTCCTGATGATTTGGGGTATTTTATTCAATAAGCTGTAAAGTTATAGTTAGAAATGTAAATGGTATTCCATAATACCCTCCTCTCCTCTATATATACTGTAAAAAAAAGTGTAAATACCGTAAAAGTATATGTACTATAAACTATACCGTAAATTACGTTCTGAACTAACAATACATTATCTAGCTGCGATGTATAATAACATTTTCTTTTTTAACATTCCTTATTTTGCTAACCCTAGAATCGAACCCTCGCCCTACGGAGTGAGAGACTGCTGTTATTGTCCACTAGACCCCATCCAATCTGTAAACGTTGAAGTGGAGGTTATTTTAGTCTCAGAATGAGACTTGAATGGGGGAAAATGCTTTTCATGAAATTGACAGTTTGAAATTCGCGACAAAGTGTTGTCCAATTATTATTAACAGAGTCTAATTGCTGGGTTGGCAAGAAATTAATTTCAATTTTCACAAATATACATTCAACATTTACTCTTAAGGACACATGGAACATCTCGACGAGTAAAAAGAGGCAGTTTTTGTAAAAGATTTAACATCATGTATTTCATTCAGAAATAGAGATAGAAATGAAATTTTTTGTCCACTATATATACACACATTGCAATCTATATATAAAATAAAAATAATTTATTTGATTCATAAATTAGTTTTTAAGAACTAATTAACTTTTTACATATCTCTTTGAAACTTTTTGAAAAGTATGTCAGTTTGGTACTCTTTTCTAAAAAACTACTAAGTCAATAACCTTAAAATTTGGTATGGTATCATAAAATTAGCTATCTGAGAACAATAAGAAGAGATTTTTTACTTTGGCTATAAAAAAAATATAAAAAGTATAAAATATTTTACAAAAAACTTTTAAAATCCTAAAAATTAAAGAAACAAAAGAATTATTATTTTCAATTTTTTTTTATTTTTTTTTACCCAGATGTATTATGTTAGGTATTTTGAAAGAAACAAGTTAGTTAAACAATTTTGGAAGTTTTCAACTGTTTACCTGAAACAGATTTTCTGAATAGTGTACTAAAGCATAACAAAACACATGTTGAGAAAAAAGCTAAAAAACTAAAACTTTATTGAAGCCAAACCATGTTTGTTTACTTTTTAAAAGCGATATTTTGAGTATTTATACATTTTTTGGAAGCCGAAAATATCTGAAAATTATCCCTTTACTGATTTTTTGCTCCCTATTTAAAATTTAAAAAACATAAATTACTAACCCATTCCAAAATTTATGAATGTAATCTGAAATACCCTTTATGAAAGTCAACTCGTCATTAAATTCGAATTTTCCTGACTTCCATTTTATCCAGAAAAATTTTTAGTTTAGAATTGATAAACCCCCACTCCCTCCCTTTCCCGTCCCATGTAACAAAATTCTGACGCTACTTATAGATTCCAAATACATAAACATAGTAACATAGGCGTAAATTAACCGTATGTGTTCCCTACATTACGGAGTTTTTGCTTGCCATTTCTTCCTACGCTATCCGCTATTCGGAATACTTTGACCAATCAGTTTTCGGAATTTATTCGTGAGCATGCGCTGTACCGTCCGATGGCATTTAACGTTAGCGTTAGCATGAGTTAAAACCGCTATGCAAAAACTCCCTATTAACAAAAAAATCCGTTACTTTACGATATGAATGCCGTTTATAATAGAAGCGGCACATATACAGTATTTTTAAGGATCGAGTACTGTAAATCAGTCCTCTTTTATGCGTAGTATAATTTGAAGCATGGGGTAATGCGAAGGCTTGGAGCCAGAACGCTCAAAATCACATTGGCAGGTAGTCACTTGAAACTAAAGACTATTAACCTCGAAACGGGTCGTGATGGGTCAGTCCTCGAATTGCCAAATAGATGAAGTGAGACTCATTTTTCTGTCGAAAGGACTATTTAAACAGTAAAAGCACGTCATTTCGTTTACAAAAAAACTGAGCGGTTTTTTTTTTCTCTGTCTTATTATTATTTTAAACAATCATTCGTATGTTGAACGTTCCATGAGGTATTTATAGAGCCATTTCATTGATAAAATCTGCTTTCCTTTTCGCACTCCTGAAAGTAATAGGAAAGCAGTCATCTTCGACGAAGGACATCATCTAGGGAACTCTGGCTTATTTCGTTCTGCATGTACAGCACTTAAACTTGGTTAGAAAAAGTCTCGTTTCGAGAAAAAAGTTCTTGAGACCGAAAATTTTATCTCACCTCACTTCAAAGCAAAACTACTAGCAATACATTTTTCGCAAGGCGTAGCTTTGTCGAGTTCCAAGTTTTAAAGTTTCCAACAACAGTTTAAATATTTTTTTCTCCCTTCTAGTTTAACTGTGTTTTTTGTGGGACACGCCCTGCGCAGAGCGCCTCAAGAATATCGCGACAGACTTTTAGGGGGAAGTAGGGCATGCCTTAAGGACTGGGGACTGCACATCAACACACGAGCGGAAATTTCAGTGGAGAATGGTACCAGAGGTATGAGTAGAAGACCTGAAAGGACTGAAGAGAGTGATTCATTGGAAACATTTATCAGACATCACGAGTACAAATGGAGTGCCAGATGAAGGAATGCAGATCATAATGTTACGACAGATGCTCGAGGTTTGCACCATCACGCATCAAGCCATGTCTCAACGCGCCGTCGACACGGCGCGTTGATTGCCAAACAAGAAGATCGAACACACTGCACACCACGATCACTTGATCTATTGTGCCTCGATTTCTTTCTGTGCGTTTACTTCAGAGATACTGCGTATCACACAAGAGCCTGCGGTACTCTTGATGGAGTTCCAGCGGGTTTCGTCCGACAATCAATGTGCCGTCGTCGGTGTGTGCCATGCTTGGCATCAGATGGCGCAGACTTCAAGCATCTGTTGTAACATTATGAACTGCATTCATCAGGTACGTCATTCGTACTCACGATGTCCAATAAATGTTTCCGATGATGGACTGAGATCATTTATTGGACAAGGAGGATCTCTTGTGTCCTTTCAGATATCTCGCTTTCACTTTCCCTCTGACGTTTCCGCTCATGGTTTGATGCGCAGTTCTCTACGATGTGCCCTACCTCCCCACAAAAGTTTGACGAGATGTGTTTGAAACACTGTATACAGGATATTTCAAAATTCAACCAACAAATTCAGAGGGATAGAAGGGGAAGACATCAACAGGATGGAAACTTGTCATGGGTCATGGGTCGTAAACCACGTTGAAAAGGTAAAAATCGGCGAGACATGCATGCAGGCTCTGGATCTAGAGGAGACGAATGGTGGATGTCAGTTGATCACTAGCGCCACGGTGGATATCAGTCGGCCGGTACATGGTTTGTTTATGCATGATGGTTCCCCTGCATGTTTTACCCTCTTGGTGCATAATCAGTTGGATGTAACATATCCAAGGAGGTAGCTAGACAAATTGCATGGCCTGCGCGTTCGTCAGACCTCAATCCACCTGACTTTTTTCTATAGAGGTCATCTTAAATCATTCATTTATGCAACGTCTAGACACATCGAAGGATCTCGTATCGAAAGCATACCGGCATCTTCGAGGGCGTTCGGGAATCTTTTACGTCGTCGTCGGCTGTCTAATGACGTCATCGGGCGCCACTTCCGACAACTCTTGTAATAATTAATTAAAAAAATCTGTATGTAATTATCACTGTATTTCTGTCGTTTCAGCGTGGCGTCTAAACGTGCAAGTGTTTTTCGCGATTTCCCCCCTGTCAACGTGGTTTAGGATTTTATGTTCTATGATAACATAGAACATTTTCATCCTTTTCACGCATTCTACCAACCACTCTGAATTCGGCGGTCGAAATTTTGAACATCCTGTATAGATGTATGCATATATTTTATATATATGGGACGAGATATTGGTTTTCATTTTTGTTCTTTTTTAAGGCTGTAAAAGAAAACTTATGTTTTGTCTAAAATCGTGTTATCGGTGAGTAAGAGGAGAGATATTTCCTACTCTACTCCACCCCCCGTGGTCACAACTTTTTCTTTTTTTTTTTTTTCTTGCCCTCCTCCTCCTAGCAGAGGTCGAAAATTGTAGGCGGAAGTGGGCCAGCCCTTCTTTCGGGGAGAGTACACTCTTTTACTCAAAGTGGAGGCATCGATTATCGATTTCGAATGGGGCCCCCACATTCTAGCACGCTGCGAGGGAATGTAAGGAGAATAAGACGATCCGAAAATCGCATAACGGCCGCTTTCACCGCCCCCTGGCGGATGGGTGCGTTTGCTGCTCAGTCTCTATGCTTCCGCCAGACGTTGCGATATCTGCGAAGGAAGGTTCTGTGGTTACGACTGACGGGTTGGATAAGAGAGGAAGGAGTGGACTATGTCAGTTCACTGACAGTGAGCGGAAACCAAACAGAGACTTCCTCGATGATACAAGCGTCCAGAAACAGCAACGGGCAGGGGCAGCTGATCCAGGCCCCCAGTTCTAAGGGTGGTCCCCCAAAACAAGAAATGACACTTGCTAGTCCATTGCAGAAATGTGTAAAACTTTTTCTACGAATTATACCAGCTAAAACTTGGAAAATTCTTCTATAAGGCTGCTGTGCTGTGATTAGCGTTGCCAGGCGTCCGGATAAAGCCGGACATAGTTAGGCTTTTTGATTGCGTGTCCGGCCAAACTTAACGGTGTCCGGCTTTTGTTTGGCTTTTTACTGGTGACTTTGGCTGATTAGTAATAAAGTACTTGAACTGATTTGGCTTTCGTTGTTATTTATATTTCATTAGAATTTAACAAGATTCATGGTAATAATCAAAAAAAGCTTGATTTTACATACAATTTTTTTGTCGTACTTATTAATACTGAGACAAAATCCTCAATATTGTAGGCTGCCCGGCCTTTTAATCCAAATGTCCGGCCAAACTGGCTGGTCTGTCCGGCTATTTGGTTTGGCGACCTGGCAACCCTAGCTGTGATAGCTAGTTAGCTTTTTTTTTTTTTTTTTTTAAGAACACCATTTAAGAGTTGTTTTATTAATGTATATGGCACTGCAAAAAGAAGAGCTATCCAAAACTTTGCATATTGCCTTTCATTTCCGAATTAATAGCTTAAATAAAATTAAAAATTAAAAAAAAAAGCAGGGCTTTATTCTGGGGTCAGCGTTTTTAAATCGCAAAGGGAATCAATGTCATTTTCAGTGTCACGATCTCAAAATTTCATTAAAAACTCCATGCAATTTAAAACTTGTGATATCACAATGACGTGGGTTTTTATGGATTCGGCACTCTCTGTTTCTGCATTACGATTGTCTGGGAATACCCCTATTAGTGTGTAAAAATTCAAATAGCTTTCGTCACCTAAGTGGTGGCACTATGAAGCAGCGATGTTAATCGGTTCAACTTAAAGCATAGTGAATAATGATCTTATGTAGTTAAATAAAATAATTAAAACTTTGTAAATAAACACACACTTGTAATGCCATGGACGACCGCTACAGATGAAGATCGAAACACGTGCGTGTTGCATGGCAAGTAACTTTTGTGTGTGTTATTTTATAAAGTTTTAATTATTTTATCTTTTAAACACCAGTTTTTTTTTTTAGTGTTTTTTGTTATTTTTATGTATAGTATTTGTGCATTGGATAGAAGGAGGCCTCATGAAAAATGTCCGCCTCACGCTGGCTTTCTTGAGCTCAATGATAAATGCCAAAAGCTTGGTCATTTCTTGAGCTGAATGCTTGTGAAACACGCCACCTAGTGAACATTTTTTTAAACTAAACTTTTTTAAAACTCCCTTGAGTGCATCTCGTGTACAGTCCATATACCAAAGTCGGAGGCAATTTTCTCACCCGTTCGAGCTCCAATATTTTATTTACAGGTGAAGTTTAATTATTACCACACTGTATATTAGGTATCTAAATATGTGACTTGTATTTTATGTTAATCCGATAATTAAAATTTTCTCTGTAGTAACTACTACTTTTGTCGAGTTTTCATGTCTAAAGGGGCTAATTCTAAAAATATATATCTCGAGAACGGGCTGACAAGGGCAAATGACTTATGTGTCAACAACGTACGTTTTGAAGAGCTGAATAAACTGCTCAATATTGAATTGATGCAGCCGTTGCCATCGGTGGATTTAACTAACGGCAACATGGCGGTCGAGCGAATAGTCGATCGCGTTCCACATAGCTAGCTGTATCAAACAAGTTCTTCAGTTGTGTTGCACGAGATCGGCGATTCGTTCGACTGCTTTGTTGATGGTACTTAGGTCGAGCGATGGCAACGGTTGTACTTTTTGAGCGTTGGGGGCCCCTGGAACAGTCTATTGCTCCCGTTATTCAGTTGTTCTTCTATATCCGAGGTATGGAAGTCGAAAGAGGGCATCACACCAATGGAATTTTTAAAGGGGCATCGGTGGACGTGGAACAACTGGAAATTGAAAGCCGAAATAGTAGAGACTGACCACAAATGTGCTTGAATGTACTGGACAGAATGTTCGAGAATGTTGTAGACTGTTCCTCTAAAGGGAAACAGATGGAATATCTGAATATCAAGTTAAATATATTCTGCAAAACGTTTGAAAATGCTATAGAATGCTCTAAGATCTTTGAAAATGTTCTATAATGTCCCAGGAGGTTTTGGACATTCGAAGTCAATTTAGAACCGTTTTCGCGGCAGTGTTGCCAGGTTCTGAGACATCTCCCCCTAAAAGTGACCGAATTTTCCTCCAAAATTTTAAACTTCCCCCAAAATGTTAAAAACTTATTTCGTATAATAAACTGAATATTTGAAAAGAAAAATGCTTACTTTGCTTCCTAGTAATATATTTTTTTTATAATTTGTACTTCGAATTCCTGAAATATCTCAAAAGAGTGATTAAAGTACGCATTTAAAAAAGCACATAGAATCTTAATTAAAATATAAAACGCCATATGATACTGTGATCATGGTATAAAATCCTTTTCAGAAAAAATGCATAACATTTACGTTCACATTTCGTTTTAGCAATATGATAAGTTTTTCTAAGGCCCTTAGAGATTTGAGTTCCTTTTAGTTCTGTAACAGCCAACAGTCTTCCCCCTATTTTGTAAGTTTCTCTAATTAAATTGAACCGACAGCGATTTTTTTTCTTTCTGTCTATCTGTATTTTTAAAACTAAGTTTAGAATACATATTTTAGAGATTGCTTCATATTAAATGAAACATTTCCATGCAGTTCATAGCAGAAAAAAAATTAATTATACTCCACCCAGTATTGAAGGGCTGACAGCTTTCAGCCTCACAACCTGACAGATAATAATTTTGCAGCAAAGACAGCTTTGTAAGTGGATTTCACTCTGAGTTTTGTGCCATGTCCACCATCGCGGATCTTTACTCTATTAGATGCGGGACAGAGATCCGAAAATACCAAAATCTGTAAAAGTCTCCCCCAGTTTTTATGTATTGCATTGTAGATAAAAGTGTCCATTTAAGATGACAGGTAAAGGTCAAAGCTATATTCTAATAAAAAGTTTAGGTTCATAACTTTTCAAATTTTTCGGTAAGCTACACTTTATTATTAGTTTTATTCTTTTATTTTTATTATTATTTTCATTATATTATTTACTAGCTGAAGTACCCGTTCTTCGCACGGGAATGAATGGACTTTTTGATATTACGATTTGTGGTGATTACTATTCATTGTAATAAACAGATATAGCAAAGTGGATATCGCGTTATATTGTGTCCAATAATCATGCATACCGAATTGCAAGGCAATCGTTTGTACGGTGCAGAAGAGTATGCGGCGTAGCGCAATCTAGTGGCGAGTTTTAGCAGAACGGATACGGCGAAAATATTTTTCGCATTCAGATATCGATGTATACGAATTTTCATGACTATCGGCTGGACAGTCCTGAAGTTCATGTGTTGACGCGACATCTAGTGGCAAGTTATAGGAAAATGGATAGCGCCAAACTCTTCCCCGTGTTCAAATATCTATGTATACCTATTTTCATAGCGATTATTTGCACAGTCAAGAAGTGATACACTGCAGGGCCATCTAGTGGTTCAATAAAGTAATGATTTGCTACAGCGCCGTCAAGTGGCGAGTTTTAGCAAAATGGATAACGCCAAAATATTCTCATTGTTCAAATAGCTATGTATACTGATTTACATAGCGACCGTTTGAATGGTCAAGAATTTGGCCTGCTGCAGCGTCATCTAGTGGCGAGTTAAAATAATAATGCATTGCAGTGTCATCTAGTGGTGAGTAACATCAAAAGGAACGCAGTTAGAATATATTCTTCGTGCTCAAATGTGTAAGTATAAAAAATTTTATGCTGGTCGTTCGAACGGTATAGAAGTTGATGCTTTGCAGCGCCATTTAGCGGCAAGTTACAGCAAAATGGATAGTGAAAAATATTCTCCGTGTTCTAATATTCGCGTGTACCAAATTTCATCGAAATCGGTTGGACAATATTCGCATAGCAAACGGCTAAACGGAATAGAATTCAACGTTGTGCTGCGGCACCAAGTGGCAAGTTAAGGAAAACGGATAGCATAAAAACCTTCTCCATCATAAAAGACTTAGGTGAACCAAATTTCATCGTGCAACGGTGCTCAACGGTGCTGGAGTTTTTCAACCTCATAAACACATACCAACATTCATTTTTATCTATAACCAGTGTTATTATATATACCAGTCTCAAATAAAATCCAGTTTTAAATCTAAGCCTCGTCAAAGTGCCAACATACGCCATTTTGCAAGAGTTTTTTCAGGGAATCATTCGAAGCATTGACTTAGCAGCAATCAAAATGGGAAATAGTTCGACCGCCAGGCATTTATTTAAAAAGTGGAATCCCTTAATACAGCCGATTTTTTTTAAATTATCAACTATAATGTGTTTTATTCATCGTTACTAAGATGTACTAAATGAGAAGATTTCAATTTTCTGAAATTTGGCGGAATTCCCCCAACTTAAATCAATGTATTCAATTGGCGAGAATTCTGAAGTTAGATCGCTTGAAATCCCTTAATAACTGCATTATTTCTTCACGGATCATTAAACTTTAACGCTGTATTCTAATAAAACCTTTGCACTTGTTTTCAAAAATCTATTTCCTTAAGCTCTCAATAAATTGCGCCAAGCCGAAAACTGGGCAAACCGCTAGAGCTCACTTACTCAAAATCCATATTTCAGCCATTTTATTTTTTCGCCAAACTAAAAAAATTTACACATTAGCCTCGGAAATCTTCAATTCTTATTGTTTTGCGTGTAAAGCATTACATTCCTGCTCTGATTTCCCATGCACACGATATTATAATTTAAAAAAAAATAGCCTTACGAATATTAACTAACAAAAAAAAAATCATTATTATTCTTTTATTTTTACTTTGAGAATTTAAAACATTTTATTCGGCAAAATCGCCACACATGGCAACCACGATCCTTATTTCACACTTTTTTCACTACATTGGTTACAATTACGGAAAGATTTTTGCGTGAAGAACATAAAAAATCTCTTAAATTCCGGGAACAGGTGGACTTTCAAAGTTTTAAAGTGGACTACAATTTATTCTATATTATTTTACATATCTGTGCTAAATTTCAGGCCGATAGGTCTATTTTTGTGGATTTGTATACGAACGACATTTTATTCGGCAAAATCGCCACACATGGCAACCACGATCCTTATTTCACACTTTTTTCACTACAGGGGTTACAATTACGGAAAGATTTTTGCGTGAAGAGCATAAAAAAATCTCTTAAATTCCGGGAACTGGTGGACTTTCAAAGTTTTAAAGTGGACAGTAGTTTATTCTATATTATTTTACACATCTGTGCTAAATTTCAGGCCGATAGGTCCATTTTTGTGGATTTGTATACGAATCAAATCCACAAACAAACAAACAAACAAACAAACAAACAGAATTTCATTTTTATTTATAAGATTATTTCTCTTTTAACTACATTTTGTTACTTCCATTTCTATGATGGCAATACCTTATTTTGAAATCTAGTAGCGGCATCATCATTAGACTTTTCCTCCATGTTTGGGTCATTTCACGTTTTTCTCAATAACGGTTGTCATGCCCTGAGTTGACTATCATGACTCTTTTTGCCGTGTAACCGACAGAAACCTTGCTATTTTTGTTTCTTTGTATATTGTAATTATCTAGTGGTGGTTTTTGATGATAGAACTAGTAATTGAAATATCCATTTAGATCTCATATGGTTTCAGTGGAAATATTATGACCAGCGATACCATTTTGGAAATTTCTTGCTACTTTTTTTGAAGTAAAACTTCTTTAGTCGCGACTAGGGGGGTAACTCAGATTTTTTTTCTGACGGAAGTAACGCTCAGTAAAGGAAGTGACGTATATGTCATATACTCCACGGCAAGCGCGCCTGAAAAAGAAGAATCACGTAAGAAAATCCTACATTTTCGACCGCTCGCTCCTTTCGCGGACTTCACTGTTGAAAATGCATTATCAATACTATCATTATTTAGTTTTTCTTGAGATGGCAACGTTATCCGCAAAATATGTATTTAAATATCTCGTTTTGCCGATGGCAACTAGTTGTAAAATTCTATACTCTCTGAGGAGTTTGTGAAGATTTCCTTTGGGAAATAACTTTTGAATTAAATTGTTTTTAAGAGGTCTAACGTTTATTTTCTTGATTGTGTATCGTTAGATTGTGGCTAGTACTTACTTTCAGACACAGAATTATTACTGCCGTGGTGGTATTTGATGAACATACAAATGCCAAACGCGTTTTAAAATAAACGACTTGGTGCAGTGATTAATATTTGGCGTCCGCTTACTAGAAAGCTGGGTTAGTATTTTGACTAACTCTTGATACGCTTTAACATTCATCGTGTAAAAATACGGGGAACCTGTTAGGGAAAGAAACGGCGATTTCTCGCCATTTCTTTGAGACATCAATCTTTATTTATATATCAATAAGCGTTTTGAAGGTACATCCAACATAATATTTTACATGTAATCCCAACCTCACAGGAGGTTGTCGATAATCCTTATTTTTAGATGAATAATATACAAGGTTTTGGAAAAGCACAAAGAAATGGAACCTGTCTGCAATCGAACCGGAAAAGTAGTTGGAAACGTCAGTTTAAGAACACTTTTCCTGGATTCTAACCCAACTTCAAGACAGAACAACGGTTTAAGAACAAGGAGATGGAACACCACAATTAAAGGGACAGTGGCTGCCAATGTACCTAAACAGCAGAGGGAAATTTTCGTTTAAGAACACTGCTGGAGGATCATACTTCGATCCCACGAAGGTAAATTTATAGGAGGGGACACTTCGCTTAGAAAGTTGGATAACGCCGTTGTTGCAAACAGATGGCGCTACGCACACTGGGTAACTGCGCATCTCAGGTTGTTTATATTTCCATCGAGGCGAAGTAAATGGAGATCGTTGAATTATCAAAACTTCAAAAAATTAAATGCATAGACTTATGAGCATGATATATAGTATTTACTGGTTTCAGACGTGTTTTAATTACATAAATGTCTTATAATACTATTTCGTAGTGAATATAGGCAATAGTTTCGAAGCGAAGTGATATTATTATTTGTCAAATGCCAGTTGCATTGGCCGTTAGGCCATTAAACTCTTAAATATTATGTATGTCGTGTCTGTTATTATTTTAACCAAAAGATGTATTTTAAGAAATGTTAGTACGTAAGAAACGGACCCTGGCTATCAATCCCAATCAAAGACAGAACCTGTAGTTTAAACACATGGATACAGAATAATAATTCAAAACCTACTAGCAGACAAAATCAACGCTTAAGAACACTGTGATAGAAAAACGCAACAAAAATTACACTACCTGCATTCGAGCCCCACAAACAGAGGAAAACATCAAGTAAAGAACACAGTTAAAGTATAATACTAGACTACGGACATCCCCCCCCCCCATTAGACCCAACCTTCAGACGGAACAATGGTATACGAAAACAGTTAAAGAATAATACTACAACATGGACACTTCCTGGATTCTAAGTAATTATCATGAATGACCGATGATTCTTACTGGAGATTTTAATGTTAATTTTCGCTCTCAAGAATCTCAGCCGTCAGTTGATTTTTTAAAAGAAAAATTTGATCTAACTATGAATACTTCTCGAGTTCAATCAACAACGCGTTTCGGTACAACGTTAGATGCTGTATTTTCAAGAAAGTTAGCAAATTTGGAGAGTAAAATTTATGTTTCACAGTATAGTTAACACAAACCTATAATTTCATACACAAAATATTATGATGACATTCAAGTTCCTATTTCCAATGAATAATATGAATATAACATTCATATAATCTTTGTAAAGTACATGAATAATAAATATAATTAAATTATAATATGATATTTATTTTAAGTTTAATCATTTCAGTGATATTTATCGTAAACGTCAAAGAAGTTTTACTTCAATCGCGCGTAAAGATTACACACACACACTTTTTTTTCCTCGAATTGGTTATTGTTTGGATATCTATATTACGCAAGCTTAACTGTTTTACATTATATTGATGACTATGCCATTTTATCTCTCACCCCTTTATTGAAAATTGTCCGAAAAATGTGTCCCAAAAAAGCGACATAAAAATGCGGCATAATTTTATAATTTTACATGTATTTAAATACTATTAGTCCACAACACCTTTAATCTATTGTTACAATATTTCGTAAGCTGTTTTTTTTTTATGAACGAGAATAATTTTTCCTTGGCGGAATATTGTTTCCGACCTTATTTTGAACATTTTTTCAATTTACACTGCCCGATTATCTCTAATAGATAAAGAATTAAAGCCGGCTACCACCTTCTTGGGATACCCTGTATATACACACACACACACACAGGATAATAAAAGAAAGAAGTGCATGTAAAAATGAATGGGAAAATGTGATAATAAATTATCGCCTTTGCACATTATAAAATTGCCATAACGCATATTTACTTTCCGAACATGTACCATGTAAGGAAAGTATTGTAATCATGAAAAAATTCGACTTCGAGATTTTGGTGTATTGACACGTTTTGAGGTCTTCGGAATTCATTTATGCTATTTTTAAGAGATGTATGTATGTATGTATGTGTGTGTATGTGTGTGTGTGTGTGTGTTTGTGTGTGTGTGAGTGAACACGTTGGCTCCTAAACGGGCATACGATTGAGCTCAAATTGGGTATATATATTATAAACCACCGTCGCAAGACCGGTATTGATTTTGGTGTATATTGGACTTATAGTTTTTTCTACAGGGCTACGACAAAGATTTCTTTTACATTATGGCCTATGGGAGAAAATTCTTGAAAGTGCGCTAGCGTTTAAACGATACATACGATTGAGCTCAAATTGGATATACATGTTATAAACCACCATCGTAAGACCGTTATTGATTTTGATGTCTATAGGGCTGATAGGTTTTCTACTGGGCTCCGACAAATATTTCTTTTACATTATGGCATATGGGAAGAAATTCTTGAAAGTGCGCTTGCGTTTAAACGGCGCATTCGATTGAGCTTCAACTGGGTATATATGTTTGAAGTATTCATCGATTAAAATTGATTTAAATGCTTGGTAATGTTCTTAATCGTAAGTGTTCGGAAAGTTGAGTGGAGTCACTCCAGATTTTTTCTTAATTGAAAACATGAAGCATCTCGGTTTGTTGATGTAAGTATATGCAGGTTTCAGGGTCCCCCCCCAAAACCTTTCAATTTTCCCCTTAAAAGAAAAACCCTGTAGGGTAGAAATCCCCTCTGAATTTGAGGGGAAATCCCCATTCTGGCAACACTGTTTTCGCTTACGAAATGCTTGAACCACCCCATATCTCTTTGTCGTCATCGGGATCGATCGAGTTGTCATCCTCGGAAAGTGCACGCTTATAACTCTCTCTTCGACCGAGTCGTTTAAAAATCGAATTCCTGAACCGATTTTTTATTTGTCACCTTTTTTTCTTACGATTTTTTTTTTTTTTTTCGAAAACTAATCGAAATTTCTCTTAAACATTTTAAAAACACTTCGATTTCGAGAGAAAAAGTAAATTTCTCGAAATAATGTTTTGTCTTTATGTAATGTCTGTATGTTCTTAGAAAAACTTTATGTTAAATAAAAAAAAGAAAGTAACCCATCTTCCCCACTCGAACGACGGGAACACTCAGCTATGGCCGGCCCGCTAAAATATGATAAACGGAGAGATATTTTCGGAACAGGCAGGGCCGGTTCGAGCATATAGGCAAACAGGACAACGGCCTAGGGAACTAAACCGAGGGAGACGGCATAAACTTTTTACAGTCCCATAAAAATATTTCCCACTGCCCGGCTCATCCTTCAGTCCATCTCTCTCACCGTACTGTTGGCTTTATCAAAACTGTTTTTATATCTTTAATTGTTAGATTTAGCTGTATAGAATGTGTATTCAGCAGGTACTGTAGATACTACCGATATTTTTGATATACACAATATTGATTATATATTTTTGATATACATAATAATAATAATATTGTCAAGTGAAACTTCAATTATTGAAGTTGGTTCCCTGAGTGGGAACTTGCTGTTCAAACTACGTAGGGAGGCCTGTATGGTTACTTTCCTGTACTTTCCTATCTCTCCGTACTAGGCAGTAGCCGACTGCCCAATGGAAGGTGTAGAAGATGGCATATGGGGTACATACAGTTTGGGCCGTTTTAAAAATCCTCCACTGTCCTTGCTTTCAAATATATATATATATTATTTATGCGCTTGGCTGTTAATAAAGTTTTACAAACCAAAATTTTAGGGCCCGTCCGCCCCAGGTTAAGAGACTTTAACCAAAGGGACAGCAACGTAGCTGGGGCATTCGGCCCCGGTCACCAAAAAACGGTTACGCCATTACAACGAGAGATGCTCGGGGGTGGGGGGGGGATAGGATGATGACAATGCCATTTGTCACCATAGCCGGATGACAACCTTTGATTAATTTGAATTTGAATGCCGTAGGTTTGCCGGCTTGATCGGCGGAGCTGACCTTCAAGCCTTTATTGGCAACAGCGGAGTCTATCGAAAAAAAAAAGGGAAAAACAGAAAAATGAACAAACAAACAAAAAAAAGATATTTTTACAAAGCATACCAGGGAAGACGGGGCACAGGAGTTTCCCACCCAGGGGCCTGTGTCAAATAGTGTCCTTGTTTCATGGGACAGGAGGTTGTTTCATGGGTCTGCATTGTTGGATTCATCTGTTTACAAGATGACCTGGACCGCTCCTATAAAGTTAAGTTGGATTCTGTTAATTAGGAGTTCGTAGATTCTGTCCATTTTAGCTGTGGCCACTTTGCTGAGCAGGACTCTAGAGTCCATACCTGAGAATGTTATTGCACTGGTCTGCGCAAGTGATGGAATTTTGATAGTTTGCATTCTAAAAGATAGTGGTCAGCAGTTCCTGCTACACAGCAGGTGCAGAGATACTCTTCCCGGAGGTTAAACCGATGGAGATAGGTAAGAAATGGCCCGTGTCCTGTGAGGAATGCAGTTGTCTGGAATGTGAGAGGAAGCTCCTGCTCATGTTAAACTGGCTTGGGCAGACATTTGTGCATGTAGCGACCCTTTCAGCTTGCATTCCACTGGTGTTACCATCGTTTCATTTACTCATTTGTTGATTTGCTCTTCAAGTAGGGGACTGGTGCGGGTATTGTTTGAACTGGAGTTTGCAGTACTGTTGCTTTTTTTGCTGCTCACTCGTTCCCTGCAACCCGTACGTGGTCCTTGATATGGTTAAGACTGGCATGTGGCTGCCCGATTAGCTCTTTCTTTATGCCTAGGACTTGATTGGACACTCTACCATGTTGAGCTATTGCAGCCAGGTCAGACAGACTGTCGCTATAGATATGTGTGGGGACTGGTTGCTGTCCCTCGTCCATTTGGGGGCTTGGTAGATTGCAGTCGTTCTCCTTGGAAAACTGAATTGCAATCTCCGTAACGGCATGTGTAATTGGTAATTTCACTATTATGGTTGTTTGCAATAAAGGCGACTCCTACATCTGTCTCCGATTTTGATCCATCTGTGTAGACTGTTCTACCTTTGGTCAGTGATGTGATTGTTGTTTTTAGATTGATTTGTTTAGTACTTAATTCCTTTGCTGAGTGTAGATGCCTCCTAGGTATTTTCCTTGTGAAGGCTGGGTGAGGATCTAGATCCGCTCCCAGGGATTCCTAGTAGAATCGAGACTCATTAGCCCTACTCTTATTGCTTCAGCTTCTGGCTCTAGAGGCAATGGTGGCAGCCCTATTATAACGCATAATGCTTCAGACGGTGTAGTTCTGTAACAATTGCTGATTCCTAGAAGTGGAATACGTTGAAGGGAGAAAAGCTTTATCTGTGCCTGCTTATTTATGTCAAGTCCCCATACTCCTGCAGAGTATAGTACTTGACGTAGCTGCACTGCTCTGTATCAGGTTTTTAGCAAAGTTGTTGAAGCTCTCCAGGATCTTCCTGCAACCTTTGCTATGCCCAGCTGTAGCTGTGCAGTCTTTTTCCTGAAAGTGTCAATGCGGAATAAGCAAGTGAAGTTTTTAACGATTGTGAGGCCGAGTAGTGCTGACGTTCTTTGCACTTTTGTTGCTTATTTTGATTACTGATTCCCTTCTTAGAATACCCGGTTTCTTGAAAGTTATTGTTGAGGATTTGCCTTCGTAGATCTCCAAGCCCAGACATGAAGTAAAACGAGGGAGGTAAGTGACTGCTTGTGCTTCAATGTCCTTCCGACATTCTCTAGATACTATAAAGGAAAAATTCTCAGAAAAGGCAAATACTTTAACACCTTGTGTTCAATGAATTTTTAATAATTTGTCCGCTAACACACAAGTTCCAAAGTGTGGGCTTTAGGCATGAACACTGCGGGAATTCTTTAGATATTGGTAACTTTTCTTGGCCTGTTCCCCAGTTGATTGTTATTCTTCTATTGCTGAGATAACTTTTACTGTGTGCATGTTGCCTGGGCACTTTATTTCTGCTAGGCGTTTTGTAGAATGTCCCCATTAGCGTTGTCAAATGCCCCTTTTATGTCGTTGGTAACCAGGATGATTTTCTTGTCTTCAATAATGATTTTCTTGTTAATTTTTTTTTTTTTTGGATTTGTTTTATTAAATCGTACAGAAGCTTCTCACAAGAGCCAAGGTTTCTAAAACCATATTGTTGTGGTGCTACTAAGCTGTTTGTTTCCATATGATGCGTCAGGCGTTGAACCATTAGTTTCTCTAGCAACTTGTCCAGGGTGGAAAGAAGACAGATTGAACGGTATGAATCTGGGCGGGGAAGATCTTTATTCTTCTTCGAGAAGTAAGTCACTTCCACTGTCTTCAAACTGTGCTCGAACATTTCTTGTTTCAAGCAGCGATTTACCTATGTTATTAGTAGAAGGGGGTGTGTCTCCTATACTGCCTTCAACATTCTGAGATCGAGAGAATCCAGCCCGGGGCTTTTCTTGAGTTGAGTCAAGGCGTTGGGTTGGCCTTGGTTGAGCTTATATAGTACATTTTTATCTCTTGGGGTGTGAAGGGAACTTTATCTGGTGAGTGGTAGTTTTGTTCAGAATTGCTGATGTATAGGTTACAGATGGATTCTCTCCGAAAAGTGTTTTTTTTTTTTCAGATTCTTGAGTAGCTCTTCCCTTGACAATGATGGTTTTTCCATTCTGCCCTCTGTTCACTTGGGGAAAAGACTTTGTTATGAGCCAATTTGTATACTATACCGAATTTTTCCGTTGCCCTCGAGCATAATTTTTGCCCTGCTCCAGATTTGGTCTTTTGAGTTTCTTTTATGTATAGTGCTTTAAGTTTGTTTATTTTTATTGTCTATTCTTTCTGAGACCTTTATGAGACGTTCAGTAAATTCTTTTTTCTTATTCATTGCAATTATTTTATTTCTTTGGATTTTGAGGTGAGGTGTCCACCATTTGAAGGAGGGTTTTTTCAAATTGCTTCGAGTCTGTATGTCTGTCTTGTAACTTCATGTAGAAGTGACTATACGTTCTTTGTGAGATCTTCAAATTCCGCGCTATATTTGCTAATCTCTAGTTGTTGTTGGATGATTGACCGTGAGTTTTTAAGTTTTTCTTGGAAGTGCCTATGATTGCCATATTCCGTTTTGAAGCTGCTTCTCAGTTTCTTGAGCGGAGCTGCGTGCAGGGTGTATGTAATCTACTTGTAGTCCACATCTGAATAGGTTTCTTCCACTTTCCATGATTCCAGCAGGGTGATAACAGGTGCGTTTGCGATGGTCACATCTGACCTATCATTGGCGTCCCCTTTGAAGAAGGTGGGCGGGCTTTGTGTGCTGTTTGCCAAGGTGAGGCTATAAATTACGAGATGTTCTATGAGGCTGATGCCTTTTTCATCCTCGTAGTCATATCCCCATGCCCTAGAGCGTGCGTTCATATCTGCTAACATAATGCAGGGAATCAACGTTGGTATGAGGGATGTGAAGTATTCTTCAGAGTATTATTCAATTGCTTCGTGGAGGTTCTTTGAGGGGCGGTATATATTGGGAGCCTAGAACAATGGATCCTATCTTTGAAGTCAGGGAAAATATTACTGCCATTTTTGTAGACTTTGTATGGGCGAGTCTTTGATTGGCTATTACTATTGACGCTTGTTTATTGTTAGAGTAGAGCTGGGTCCAGTTGGCTGGAAAGCCTGCTAATTTTCCTTGTTTATTGTGGTGCGAGTCCTGTATTAATGCTACGTCAAACTTTTCTTTTCTCATGTAAGTAGCCAGTGGGCCTTTTTACAGTGGTTTAGGTTGACTAGGATTAATTTTATCGCTTTGTCTGTCAAGAATTCCTATTCTTTTTGTTTCCTCTTCCTTTTTGTATTTTTATTTTGTTTACTTTTGGGGCATAACTCTCTTGTTTGTGTCTACCTTGGTTCCTCTTGTCAGTCTCTTCTTCCTTATATCTTGTGTTCTCATGTAGTTTTGTTATGATGGACATTACATTTCTGAAGAATGGTGCCTTCTGTTTCTGTTTGCTTCCTCAAAATGGTTAAAGTCTTTGCAGTTTATGCATCTTGGCGTTTCATTCTTACAAGTGTGTGTGTCATGCTTCCCTCCGCATCGTGTCATTATTACAAAATTTTGCTAAGTGTCCAAAGATTTGGCAGTTGTAGCATCTTATCATGGGGCTGTTGGCGTAACTAAGGAGAAAGTTCTTTGCACGAGGGGTGTTCAAAGGATTTTATTTTCAACTGGCGCTATTAAAATCCTCCACTCAGGGTGACAAATTTGTTCAGTCAGCAGCTGCACTCAGCTGGTCTATATAAATAAATACGGAAATGTTCGTTGTTCAAAACGTCTAATCTCTGAGATTTTCACAACTTCTATTTTCCGTTTATTTTATTTTTCAGTGCAATTGCCGATGGAACTGAGCTGCTTCTTTTTCCTTTCTTTTCCATTTACCTAGACTAAGCCACACGAGCGCGAGACCAGGTGCAGCTAGTTTAAAAAATAGTGTTTTACATTAAAATTGTTGCTTTACATATAACTTAATCACAGTGTAAATATTTACTTTTTAACACTTGAGTGCTATTCAT
Source organism: Cheiracanthium punctorium (assembly GCA_038373885.1). Taxonomy (NCBI): domain Eukaryota; kingdom Metazoa; phylum Arthropoda; class Arachnida; order Araneae; family Cheiracanthiidae; genus Cheiracanthium; species Cheiracanthium punctorium. Next base: position 400,387 of record JAWZYV010013271.1, read on the forward strand.
TTCCGAAAACGATTTTTTTCCACTTAAGAAGCAGTGTGTCTCACTTTTCAGGGGTTTCCAGATATCGGGGATGGTGACAGTAAAATATCAAAAGTCACAAAGGTTTGCCAATTTCTGGCGATGGATCACCAAGTTTGCCACCAAAAAATATATCATCCAAGCTGAACCCAGCTTGGCGATATTTATACTGGGAAAGAAATCTAAAAACCCAACTGTTTTTATTTTTATGGGAACATTCATGAGCGTCGCTAAAGGCTCTTCAAGATATCTATATAGTGTAAGGCGGAGTTTATCTGGAAATTTTGAAGTATAGTTCGAATATTAAGGTTAAGATTTTAAAACAGTTTTAATGGACGATTTTAATATAGATTTCAATTCCGAAGAAGTGTTTTAATGGAACCAAGAAGACAAATACGGCACACTCATGGAATAAGATACCGTTTCCAACTTATGAAAGACATAGACCCGGAGCATGGGTTATGATTCACTTAATACATAGCACTTTAGTGCGTTTTTTTGATGATTTGTAGCCAATTTCTATGATTTATCTCTATCTATTTATCTATCTATCTTATCTATTTTTCTATGATTTCTCCAATTTCTATGATATGAAGTTTTGTGCCAAAACATAAGTCCCCGCAACTGAAATTAGCTTGGCCATATCTTGCCAATTGGACGATAAACTGGCAAACGCTACAGTTTATCTGAAAGGAGAAGTAAAAGTTAGAATATGTCTGACGAAGATTGTAAAATAGTTTTAGTAGGCGATTTTAGTATAGATTTCAATTCCAAGGAAGGGTTTGATGAAACAAGGAAGACAAACACTGCACACTTGTGGATTATGATGCACATTCCAAACAGTATTTATAAAGGTAAATGAATAATGATGCACTTTCTAACTTAATGAAAAGAGGAAGAAAAACGGGACGAAGATTAGGGTAAGCTTTTGATAGTTTCGTTAGTATTTAAAATATAAAAGAGTTTCAAATTTTTCCTTACTCTTTTCTTTTTCTTTGATGGGGAGGAGCAGATTGATCCCTGAATCGTAATATCAGCACTGTCACTTACTGATGCGCTATTTAATTTTTTGTAATTAATTATCGCTGAAACTCTCTGCGATGTGTGGTAAACAACCGCGGGGATTAAGTGTGATCGGGAATCAAGAGTTGATTTTCTCGTTGGACTTCGTCGCACGTGTTTATCCGATCAATAGAGAACAACTCCTCCCCTAAAACCTCTTTCTTCGTGCGCTCTTCAAAAATTGAAAAGAAATCCTTAATCACTCGGGTAACATGTTGATGGCTGAATTCGGAGTTCTCGGTGCCAAAACCACACGCGTGAACTCTTTTATTATTTCGGGGAAACACCTCATCTCTCTTGCATCCGTGTTTGAAAACGAGCACCCTGGGAGAATTTTTTATGTATTTTTTTTTAATTATGTTGATTTTTAATCATCTCTGTTGTTTCGGACTGGTAAAGCGCTTTTTTTCCCCTCCCCTTTCGCAGAATAAGGGATAATGCGGCTGTTTACATATCCAGAGATGTAAGATAATGTTTATCTCGTTTGAAAATAACCCCCCCCTTTTTAAAAATATTTCGCTTTCAATGTTTTTTCAACGCTAATTAACTTGAGAAACATCTTTATTTAGACGGTCCAGTCTCTCTCTCTCTCTCTCTCTTTTTTTTTTTTTTTTTTTTTGTATGTTTAAGGTAGCGGTTCCCAACCGGTGGAGAAGCGCCCGTGGGGGAGGCAAAGAACAAGGGATGTTGCATGTTTCAAGGAATCATTTTATTCAATCTTATTTTTCTCTGAAAGATATCAGTTTTCGCTAAAAAATTTTATTCAAACTTAACCGATAACATTATTTTGCGTCTCGTGCGAGGCGTTTCGCGTGTCTCGCTAAATTATGGGCTGTCAGTTTATTACCGTATTTTGTTATTATTATTATTTCTGCTGCATCGAATTATTAAAAATATCAATCAGGAGAAATTACTTTTATTCTAAGATCTTCAGTATGTATAGATACGGACATAACCAAAGCTAATCTGTTTAGTAAATTTTTTTACTTTATAAGTGGCTACCGCCCAATAGCTCAGGCGATAAATTTTGATTCTATAGATGAGAACAAACAGCTTAGCTATCCTACACTGCTTTACGTCAGGCTTGGTGGTACTGCAGAGCGTGGAGGCTCCCTTTGATCCACGACTTAGAGCATCAACCTTAAAAAAGAATGATCGACTCCACATTCTGCACTCTTCTCTTTATCTACCCATCAAATCAGTCACACGTGTAGTTTCTACACATCCTAATTATCCGATTGATAGTAGAAGATCCAAAGACATTTCTTATGGACAATATTTTGATTTGTAGAGCATTTTCCTTAGCAGAGTTGGGCAGTATCGCTAATACATGTATTTTCAAAATATCAGGTTGTAACGAAAGTTTTCCGCCAGATTTGCTTGAGTCAGCTCACGCAGTACCCAGCTATTGACCTTATATGTCAAGTTTATGCGATGCCTAGCGCGACTAATGGACATGACACCAAAGTCTAACTCTTTTAGCTAGCTCTCGTGGATGAATATTTTATCTTCTTCCACAAATTCTCGTAGGCGGGCCACATCAGCATCAGTAGTGCAGAGCGCTCTGCTTCTTTAATATCCTAGTCCTCGTTTTTGAACTTTCGGTTCCAAATCTTCACAGTGCCATATGATACAACAGTAGTACCTTAAGCTGTACACATGATTCAGTGTCATTCTGTAGCTGACCTTTTGCGACAGAAGTGAGAGTAAATGATGGATCAATCTGGTAGCGTGGTAGTTCCATTTCAGAAACCTTATACTTAATCATAACGCTATTGTTTTACGGATTTCACAACACAGTGCTCTAAAACAAGTCTTTTCTTTCAAATAACAAAAATCGTTTGACAAAATATTGGCAAAGACACCAACGCGAACTGCTTCTGCAGGCAATACTTGGAGTGGCGGAAAACTTTCGTTACAACCTAATACATTTGTAACTTGTATTTTGTATTTTCACTTGTAACAAACAAAGTATTTTGAGAAGGTATTTTAAAATACATTTTCAATGTATTTTGTATTTTCAAAATGAAAAAAATACATTTGTATTCTAACATTAAATTAATCGTAACACCACAAATTGCTCAGATAGCATGTGCAAATTAAAATCATAAAATTGCTGATTTTTACTTTTCCCCTCTCTGGATGTAATAATATATGAGCTGCCGGAATTACACGTAGTATTGTCACTGAAGAAGTGCTAGGATCTTTTGTAATCTTTAAATTTAAGTGAACAGGAAAGTGAGAGAAAAGCCTTTCATACTCCTGTTTAAAACAGAAACAGTATATTCGGTCTAGGAATGTTTCTTGTAGATTCCCATTGTATATGAAACCAAAAGTAGTAAAAATATTTTTGTGTAGTGTATTTATTAGATTCTTTAAGAGAATTTTTGAAATGTATTGCTAAGTTCTAGAAAAATAAGGCTGCCAGTATTTCTGCAGTAGTATAATGAATTCTTGGTTATTGTGGTTAAGAGACAAAGATACACGAAGGCTATCAGCCTTGGGGGAGGCGATGCCGTAAGTAGAGGACATTTTAAGGGGTTTTAAGGAGCATTCGGTTACATATGGAGTAAAACACCCCAAATTCCAGGCCATTAGAGCGACAACTTCCCGTAATAGGATGGGGTGAATCCAGATTTCCATTCTAGATGATTTTGAAACCTTTTATGCAATTCTTAATAAAAAATGTTTGCAAATTTTGGCTGTAGATGGAAATGGAAAAGTTAAGGTGCAGTGTCAGTTATGGAAGCAGAAAACTCAGATAATACGCAACATGTTTAAATTTAGGAGAAATTTGAAAACTCACTGAAAGACAAAAATTGAATTTTTTTAGGCTGTGATTTAGCTGAGTATTTTTATTCAAACGTTCAACTGAAATCAATAAATAATAAATAGGTGTAGAGGTTTATTTAACTCTCTGGGAATTTCGGAAATTGAAGTTTTTATAAACGATTTTTAAACAAACGACTACTCATTGTTCACATTCTGAAATTATATAGATTTCATTGCATTTTGAGTATTAATGCAATTTCTCAGAAAGGATCTGTTCCGAATCTTATTGCTATAAGGGAATAATTTTGAAAGGCAACGTTTAAAAAAAACCGGGCCTCTTCCTTAACGCAACTATTAGGATTGCTTTTGTTCTTGTTAAAATGTATTTAAATAAAACAAACTGAGATCTTTGGTGGAAAATTTAGCTTTTCCCCAATTCAAATGCTTTTAAAATTTTACATGTATTTTGTATTTTGTATGTATTTTGAAAATACATGTATTTTGTATTTTGCATTTTTTTTTTTAATTCAAGAAGTATTTTGTATTTTAGTGTTTGAATCAATGTATTTTGTATTTTGTATTGAAAATACATTTTCGCTGTATTTTGCCCAACTCTGTTCCTTAGGTTAAGTAAGCATTTCTTTTTTAAACTTAGCCTCTGGCTATCGATCTCCTGGCAGGTACAAAAAAAACGTCTGTATCTGCCACTGCGCATTATTATTTGCATAGCAGTCACTATTTGCATAGCAGTCCAAACTATTTGCATAGCAGTCACTATACAGCGACTTTCATTGAACCTGCAGCTTTTCTACTTAACCCTTTGAGGCGCAACCCTTTCCCAATGCTGAAAAAAGGGCAGCCGTTGCCATCGCTCGACTTAACTACCAGCAAGATGGCGGACGATCGAAACGTTCATCGCGTGCCACAGATCGAGAGACCCTTTTTTGACGCAGCTGGCTGTACCGGCACAGCCAGCTGCCGTCCGCAATCCAGCAGATCGTCCGCCATCTTGCTGGTAGTTAAGTCGAGCGATGGCAACGGCTGCCCCTTTTTCAGCATTGGGCAATCTATCCAGCTGTTCTCGGATTCTTCCATTTTTCAGCAGATGTCAGTGCTGTTAAAAATAACCGTGACCATTTCTTGGCGGGAACTGACGTGCTAAAAAGTAAAGGATTCTCTTGGAGCTATGTCACCAGCAACTATTTTTATAGAAATCAAATCTATTTTTCGTGACTGGCAACAGTCAAAACGTCAGAGTTTGGTGTTCCCATAGCGGGAACACTGCGCGTTAAAAGGTTAACGCTGAGGGGGGGGGGGTGTCTTTCACTGGCTTCCAACTGACTAAAAAATTACCAAGTATATGTGCCAGATACGCATGCTTAATTTCTTTATTGAAATGTATTCCCGTTCTGCTGACGTTAAGATTGGCCTGACTACTCTCCTCATTTTTGTTTATCTGTTTGTGTTATGGCAAGCCTACATACATGAAGGGCATCTGCCTATGGTTGTTTGACTCGGACAGTGAACTTTCTAAGGGGGTGTAATCACATTACATCTGGAAAAAAGCGACCACAACTCTAGACCGTCGATAGCCACGCACGGTTGCCATGTAACAAAGTTTTTTAACACATGTGCTGAAAAAGACATCATTTTTCAAAATTCACAACGCATGCGGAGGAAAGGGGCCAAAACGTTCTCTTTGCATATCTTGCTTGATCTCAAAGAAAAAGACCCATAAAAGTCTTTCTGTAAAATATAGTACTAAAAATCAATTTCAGGATGTTTTGAAAATCATCCTAAGTGTCTAAAAGGGGAAATTATGGCCTTTTTCATCAAAGAAAATAAATATCTGTGGAGTTATTACTTTAAAACGTTTCAAACATTAATTCTATGTTCAGACGCAGCTTGTATGTCATTAAAAACTTGATAAAAATTTATTTGTTTGATTTATATTTAAAAAAAAAACACATTAACATTCAGGTTTCCTTAATATAATCATGAGTCAATATTTTGTTACCGTTTATTATTTGAAATATTACGTATTTCACAAATACTGTTTAACCCTTCATTTATTTATTTATGAATATTATGAAGTTGAATATATATGAGGTTTTTTATGAATATTTATTAGAAAATTCATCGATAGTGCATAAAACAAATGTCTGAAATTAATTTTTTACTATGTCACGCGTCTACACAAAATGAAGAATGCGACGAAAATTCAAGTTAGAAGGGAATCTTCTTGCAGATGAAGGCGATAAATATCGAAAATTGCATAAAACTACAGTAAAAAAAATTCTAGTTGAAATTCCATGATGCAAGCATGTATTAATTACCGAATAGGCCCATAAAGCCTATATTAAAAAAATAGGGGGGGGGGGGCAAACTGCAATGCTTGCTATTATATATAGAGAGATAGATGTAGATATAGATATAAATATAGATATGCTATTCTCATGTAAAAATTCATGCTTGGACAGTAAAAACCGTAACTGTTTTTATAGTCACTGTTTCATTTTTTACTTTCCAGACATGTACCATGTAAGAAAGTATTGTAATCATGAAAAAAATCGACTTCTTCGTGTATTGACACTTTTGAGGTCTTCTGAATTCGTTGATGCTATTTTTACGAGATGTATGTATGTATGCGTGTGCGTGTGTGTGTATGTGCGTGCGTGTGTGTGTGCGTGCGTGTGTGTGTGTGCGTGTTTGTGCAGGTGAGTGAATACGATAGCTCTTAAACGGGGCATTCGATTGAGCTCAAATGTTTGTTGCAATTATGAACAATTATGTTATAAACCACCATCGTAAGACCTGTATTGATTTTGTTGTGTATAGGACTTATAGTTTTTCTCTACGAGAAAGATTTCTTTTACATTATGGACTATGGGGAGAAATTCTGGAAAGTGCGCTAGCGTTTAAACGGTACATTCGATTGAGCTCAAATTGAAAAAACTAAGAATTTTTGCTGAATTATTCATCGATTAAAATTTATTTAAATGCTTGGTAATAGTCTTAATCGTAAATGTTCGGAAAATCGAATGGAGTCACTCCAGATTTTTTTATTATACAAATATAATGCATTTTCGATTAAAAATGACTTGGTGAATATGTCAGAAATTGAGTTTAGATTTAAGAACAGTTTTAAGTAAAATGTATAATTCAGTTTCCTGTGGGCCCCACCTTGGCCGAGTGGATAGAGACACTGAACATGGTAGATGGCTGAAGTGTGAAGGTCCCGGGTTCAGGGCTTATGGGTCAGCCATAGATCTAACGGTCCGGAGTTTTGGGCGGTTTTCTCACGATGTAACGTGAATACGCGTTAAGAACCCCCTAAAAAAGTCCTGCTCCCAAGGCATTCCTCCTTAGGCAGATAGCCCTCGAGTAGCTTTGACTTAATATTCAATAAAATACAATTCCGTTTCCTGTTTCCCCTGCTTAATTAAATAACAAGTGTTAGACATGTGTCGATATTAGTTTAAGCGGACCCAACTGTATTTTTTAAGCACGTCTTGTTGAATTGAATAGAACGGTGGGAGGGGGGGGGAGGGGCGAAATGATAACGGGCCCATAGCATCAGAGTGTTAATCTAGCCCTGGTGTCAGGACCTTTTCCAAATTTGGATGCTGAATTTAGTAGGCCTAGGACCATGCGTCTCGTCACTACAAAACAGAATGACACACACATTTTACATCTTGCTTTATTTATAGCAAATTTCGAGAATTTCGGGTTGCCTTTAACCGATTTATCGCGATTTTTCAATTTGTTGCTTAACTTTTGAAAATCATTGAAATGCATTAGCATAGTACAATAATCAATGTGCTTAAAATATTTCAATTTTTCTAACTAGTAGATAATAGCATTTTTAAATATGCAGTAATTAAACTTATCTTCAACTTGGACTTCTTTGAACCACTTTTTCAATAACATTTACGTTACTACAAAGCATGAAGATCTGGATTTCCAACGTGCAAATTTAGTTTTAACCAACTAACAAGATGCAAAGTAAAAGGTATTGTCTTAAAATATCCTTTTTTTTCTATTGATTTACTATTTTTAAAGTTTTGGACCAAAGTAGTTTGGTCCTGGAGCTTTGGTGCATTCACTTGACTTCATGCAAAGGGGCGTTTTTTTCGTTTGTTTTGTGCAAGCCTACACGAGGAGTGCAAGCCTACAGGGCAGGGGAGCTCGGTCGGATGACCTTTCTAAGGAGCTCTAGTGCGTATACGTGTTACTTCTGGAGAAAACCGACCGAAACTCCAGACCTTTAGATCGACAGCCCGAGCGTGGACCTTCACAATCCGGTCATCTACCATGTTCCGTGCCTTATCTACTCGGCCATGGTGGGGACCCTCGTACAAATTGAATACGACTTCATAGGATGGATTATTGTAACCCTAGCTTAATGATCTGCTAATGAATTGACACCACAACTTTCTGTTACCAGCCGCCAAGGCAGCCAGCTTCGCCCCCCCCCCACCTTACTGTTCTTTATACTCAGTGCAGTGTTGACTCAATTTATGGACTCATTTTTTTTTCTTTGTTTCAACAGTATATCTGTGATTCAATTTATTTAGGTTAGGGTTGCTATGCATTTGGGATGTTATCCTAAAAGCCGATGTTGAAACAGCCAATGGATAAATTGCTCTTTAGCCCAATACACGGTGACATTTTTTAGAGGAGCGATGAATGCGCCCAGTATTGTCCATTCGATATTTAGAAAGCTGTGAAAAAGTCCGAAAGATCTTGCATTTTTATGTACCCGTTATTGTTATTTTGTAATCTAGCGACTGCGTGACATAGGCTTGCTCCGTTTGACGTCATTGAAATTTTGATTTGGATTTTCGCACAGGCGTTATTGGGATTGCACTCATGTCTACATCTAGCCTTTGCCGTTCGCAGCGTGGAAATATCGTCGATTTTGGTACCGCATACGTTAGCGTATTATGTAAGTAGATTGGCCAAACTCACTTTTGCCTAGAAGAAAAAAAATATTAAATTTAGCCCTTTTAATTTAGAATTACCCTCAAATAGGCCACAAAGTATTTTTCAAGCTCAGAAACTCTTTATTTATTGTGTAATGTCTGTTCAGTACAAAAACTACCTTTACGTGTTGGACCAAAGTACCACAAGGGCCAAATTACGGTTGAAGGTCTTTTTTAATGACTATGTCATTTTATCTCTCAACACCCTTTGTTGAAAAATGTGTCCCAAAAATGCGACATAAAAAAGCGACATAATTTTACATGTATTTAAATACTATTAGTTCACAACAGCTTTAATCTATTGTTACAATATTTCGTAGGCTGTAGAATATGCTTCACATGTATTTTTACATGTATTTAATACTATTAGTTCACAACATCTTTAATCTATTGTTACACTATTTCTTAAGTTGTAGAATATGCTTCACTTGTATTTTTCTATAAATAGGTTACACTCATAAAAATTTCAACATAGGGTTACCAGGCGAAATACGCGAAAGATGAGCGATAAAATGACAAAGTCAATGAATATCGTTTTAATATGGCAATCATGAAACTAAAAAATTAGGGGGATTCAGGGGATCTCCCCTTGACGAGGCTCGAACAGCCGAGTTCTATTTTTATTTTTTTATTTAATTTATTTTTTCCCGATGCAGAGCCTGACTAAGGCAGAGGCAGGCGAAGCAGCTGCTCCGGTTCCTCATTCAAAAGGAGGGAGGCAAATCAAAAAATATTCATGTCCTACTATATTTTGCAGAAGTGTTTTGTTTCTATAAAAAATCTCACCACCCCTTTCTCTCTCTCTATCTGCTCAAAGAATTCTCTAAAGAAAGTTACTAAGCTGCACCGGGAAAAAAATGTTTTACTAAAACATTTTGAGAAAGATAATGACTGCTTGGTCAATAAATCATGTTGGGCCTTTTTCAGTTCCAAAAAAGTTCCAAACATCCACAACAGTAGAAAGCCTGGACCTTAAGCAAGCCTGTAGTTCCAGGCTCTCTAATTTTTGTAAACTGCATATATATGAAAAAGCCCCCCTTCCCCTCCAAATGACAAATGTTTGTCTGGTGCCACATTCTACCACCCAAAAATGTGCCGATTTCAGATGACTGGTCCCTCCTCAGGAATTGGTTTTAAATTAAGGGACCCCAAGCTAAGTCGGACTTCCTCCCACTGGTGCTCTTTAAAATGTTACCCGCCCCTTTCGCCCATTGCCTTCCTATCTGGGAGATCCGACGCCGCTCCGCCGTTGCCAGAGGACATTAGCAAGAACAACGACAACAGGAATGCCTGTACATATCTACAACAACACGCATTAATGCGGGGAAAACAACATTACAATTTTTGTAACAATACTTTTGCGAACCCCTTACAAAAGAGCTAAAAATGCTTTACAGATTGCCTCTTTTCAATAGCAAAACAACATCAATAACATGCATAAAGTTCGCAGAAATCTTTACGTGTTTTAGGAAACAGACAGACAAACAAAGAAACATGGGGATGGTGTTTGTTTGTCATCAAGTCATGAACACACTCCTATTTTTTTTGTTGGAGGGGGGGGAGGAAAGGGCAGAGACATTCGCGAAGTTACACAAACATAATAAAAAAGCCTGTTTTCAATATTTTGCTACACATGGAGACAGAAAAGAAGTCGTGCAACACACACGCATGCGCTGGAGATTTAGAGACAACAAGAAAAAGGGGAAAAAGAAGATGATTTGAGAGGAAATAAAACGTGTTTGGAGTTTCAGTTTGTTATTTGCGCTCTTTTCATAAAGCATTCCGGGGCCCAGGTAAAAAATAAATAAATAAATAAAGTGAAGAATTTTTGTCTGTTGTTGTTGTTTTTGTTTTGAGTGTAAAGGAGAAGGAGGTATTGTTGGCGTGCATGAGGTTTCATTTCCAGACAAACGTGCTCTCAATGGCGAAAGACGGGCTTGCGGCAAACAATGCGAACTTCACGAAATAACGACTTAGCAATCTGGTAAAACTATTTGCGAAGAAGAATATAAATTCTTGCTTTAAAAGAAAAAAAAAAAGAATGAATAGGCAAGTAAAAGGAGGGGGAAAAAAACTTTCAGAAGTGTATAATAAACACTTCCCAACGAATTTTTAAAATGATCATGATTTCGGTTTTGTCTGTTTGTTTATGCTCAAACCGCTGTTGCGTAATCTCTTAGGCGAGCCCTATTAAAAAAGGAATACACAGTAAAATACTCGTTATAATGAACGTCATTTCTACAAATATTTCTGATAAGCGAATAAAATATATCTACCAAAAGAAAATCGTACAGTACAAATTCGGTTACAATGAAATTTCACTATAACGAATCCTTCAGTAAAATAAATAAAAATTTTGTGAAAAAAACACAACACCTTATAAGTAACCTTTTATGTGTGTTTTTTTCACAGAGTTTTTATTTATTTTATCATTTAACACCAGTATTTTGAGTGTTTTTTCAATCCTTGAGTATTACTGATTTGATCGTCGGTCCCTAAAAATTCGTTATACTGAGGTTTTACTGTACAGGGTGTCCAAGAAACACTGACCTAGGCTTTTATTCCTTTAATAGTAATGATAGACATTTGCAATAAATTGCAAAGTTGCGTAAAAAAAAAGGTACAGAATTTTATGGTATCAAGTAAAGTTTTTCCAAGAGATTAGACCTAAATAAACGAAAAAAATTGAAACTTTTATACGACTCCTGTACAAAAAAAAACTCAGCGTTTCATCATAAAAAGGCTCAGAGATATATTTAAACAAAGCTTGTGAACGGCTATACAATACCAATAAGACCAAAAGTATTGCTTTCTTTCCCAATTTTTGAACGGTACTTGAAGCGCGATCAATTAGCGTGACTGTTCTTCCCTTCGAGATGCATGGAAAAATGGTTTAAGTCAGCACGTATTTATTTTCATATCTCCGACACATTTTAGGATAAAATGCTTAAATTTTGTACATTACCTCTTTAATGCATGGGGCGCGTTTTACTAACTGGGATTTTTTTTTGTACGGGAACCATATAAAAATTTAAAATTTCTATTTATTTGGATTTTATCTCCCGAGATTTTTATGAGATTCCATAAAATTCTGACCTGTATTTTACGTAACTTTGTACTTTATTGTCTATGTATAAGCTCGATATTTAAGGAATAACTGTTTAAGTCAATGTTTTTGGAAAACTCTGTAGAGCACGAATAATTGTTTTACATAGGAATCCAAAAGAATTCATAATGTAAACACGGGTTAATTTTGCCCTACCTATACTTCAAACCACGCAATGTAGAGTATAACGCAATTATGACAAAAATTAACTATAAATATTATTCATAACATATCCTCTTCGAACTAGCACTGCTAGCTACTGTTCGAGGTATCCATTAGTATATATACGGGGTCGGTAAATATGTTAAGGTCTGCATCATTTTATCTAACACTTCGTTAATGCGGAAATTCATGTGGTATACCCTAATGTCTGCGTAATAGTCGCCCGATTGAGGTCCTATGCTCAAACAGGTCCTCTACTTTTGCCTGTGTTTACCACTTCAAACTAATAATAATAAAAATAAAAAGTTAAATAAAAATTTAATTTATTCGCAGCAAGACTTGATATTTCGAATCCCCCTCCTATATTGAGTTTTGGATTGTGCAAACATCCAGCTGTTTGAATAGTGTTTTTGGGTGTTAAGTCATATTTAAAACAAATTTTCCTTGTACTAGGCATAAGAAATTGATACTTTACATATTTACTATCGATATTCCTAACTTTTAAGACATTTAAATTTACAGTCCCGGACCAGATTAATGTGACCGCAAGCATTTTCTGCCCACAGCATTAGTGTTGCCATATTAATTCAAATTTGTTGGCAAATGTTGACAAAAGAGTTGTCACTAATGTAAAAATGCAATTTATTCATAAAAGTTTTACCTTAAAATAAAAAGGAAAAGAAGAATAATTTGAGTGACAACATTCCGAACGTTTGATCATAATGTATACGAATTGTTTCTTATAGCCCTGTATAAAAACTATTAGTCTTACTAACACCAAATTCGAAACAGGTAGATTTACGGTGACCTATTGTTACGAATTTTCGGGGCAACCCGCTGTACTGGGGCTTAAAATAGTTCAAAATTCGTATTCTACGCGTCAAATGGTTAAATTTTGCTTTTTGTTGCATCAAAATCGGTCAAATAGAACTGGTGATACGGTGGTTTCGGTTTCCTTATTCATTAGTGTGGGGTTTCTAGAAATCTCGAGAAACATTGGTCCTAGACCTTCGGTAATCTCTCTTTTGGAGACTTATTTTAGACGCCAAATTTGGCGATATTTCGCCAAAAGTCACCAAGTTTGGCGACATTTTGGTCATTAGGCGCGATTTTCCCAATGGGGCTTGTAAAGATGCTTTTTCTGCATTCACATGCATAATAGCCAAACAATTCTCTTCTATGACGTAAATCAAAATTCCCGCTTTATGTGGAATCCTCGAGAAATAGACTCTTCTAGAAGTTTCTTGTAGCTTCTGCCCTACCTATAAATACGAGCGTTTCAGAGGCCCCAGTGCAGTGTGTGAGTCAGCTCTCGTCGAGAACGGATGCCGATGTGTACGGGGCCTTGCTCCGTGATAGAAGCAGTGTTTCCGCGTGCGTTTTCGAAGGCGTTTTTAAACTCTTTGATTGCTGAGTCTTGAGGGACTGTTAGTGTTATCCCTCGTATATGACCACTGAATTTTTACCTGTAGAAGTGTTTTATTTTGTGTGAGAATGAGAGTATTTCTGAAAGCTTCGGTACTGAGTGGACTGTTATAAACGAGCTACTGGCCGTTAGTGCCTGTGAATTTTGTACAGCTGATTATTCTACGAAGTTCTAGAAGCAGTAAGGTTTGTGTTCCATCCTGACAAGTGACTTTTTACTAGAACTTTCTATACCAACTGGACTTTAGAACGTCTAACCCAGGAAACAAGCAGAGAGTTCTGCAACACTATAATAAGCATGCATAGTTTGAGCTTATTCGGGTGCACCTTTTAGAGACACTAGCGCATTTTAAACGATTTGTGTTCATAGGTTGTGATGTATAACAATTATTTTTTGCCGACTCTTTGTTCAAACTATCAGCTCTGCACACACGAAAAAATCTACGCAGGTCATGTGATCGTGACCCCAATTTACGCTCAATTGAATCATCCCCTCATTAGTGTATAGGGCACATTTTACTTATAAATAATTTTCTTTGTACGAGAGTCGTATGCACATTTAGAAGTGCCACTTTTTTAAAATGAACAGGAGGATTTTTTTTTTCTTAACGGAGTCTTTTTTTCGACCATTTTTTGAACATTTTATCAATTGACATTGCCCTCCTACCTCTAATAGATAAATAATTAAAGCCCGTTACCACGCTTTTGGGACACCTTGTATACATATTCTGAAATTTTATGGAAACTAATATCTATAAATTCTTACATTTTTGAAAAAAAAGTATATCTAATTTATAATTCCTTTTGTGGATTTTTGTTTTTTCTAATTATATTTCATAAATATGATGTAATGCTGTATAAAAAAATTGCAGAACATAAGATGTCCTACCTTTGAATAGCTCCCACTGGTCGGTGGGAAAACATACTTCCCCTGCCCCCCCCTCCCCCTCACTCACTAAAAAAAAAAAAAAAATCTCATATGGACATCTCATGACTCTTTGTACGTCTATTAAATCTATATAAATAAAATTAGACTTTTGTCTGTGCATTTCTTGGAATTCAAAAATTTTGCGATTTCTATCCGTTTCAAGCACCTGAGAATCCGATACGACCCTCAAAAAAAAGTTTGTCTGTCTGCCGGTCTGTCATTCTGCCCGTGACGCTTTTTTTTTTGTTCACGCATTACGTAATAACGACTGAAGCGAATGATATGAAAATAGGTGGTCACTCAACTTAAAACATAGGGGTCGAATTTTTTAAAACATTTTTATTAGATTTTGAGATTTTGTGAAAATTCTCTCAAAATACGTTTATATTTCTTCAAGTATCACGTAATAACGACTAATACGAATGATACGAAATTTGGTGATATGATCGGTAGTTGCTAATCTCAATTCATAGGCTTCGAATTTTTAAAATATTTTGATTACATTTTGAGATTTTGTGAAAATCGTTTTAAAATTCTGAAATTTTGTTTCAGCATAATGAAATAAAGACTGCAGGGAATGAAACGAAATTGTATGACATGTGATAGGTTGTCACTCAACTTAAATTCTAGGCTTCCAATTTTTGAAAAATATTGATTAGATTTTGAGATTTTGCGAAAATTATTTCAATATGCGTAAATATTCGTTCGCGCGTCACATAATTACGACTAAAGCGTATGAAATGATATTACTTAGTTACTCTCTAACCTGTAATATTTTAACAATACATAAAAATTATAAATTTGCTTTCTTTGGCAACATACTACATCCATTCTGTGTACTCCTAGAATGCTGACGAAAGTTCTTGCTTTTTGGAAATTTGCATTCAGTACTAACCCGTCAACGACGGGTACTTCAGCTAGTCATAAATATTTTCGCTTAACTTCATCTTCGTTTGAAAGAGGTACTACCATACTGCAATTATACTAACAAGTAACAGGCACGGCTTCAGGGAAACCGATTTCAATGACTTTTTGCATAGTGGTAGTATACCATGCGAATATGTCACCTGTAAAATTATGAGAAGCAATATTAAAATACATTCGAGAAAAATCAATACTTATTTTCGAATTACCTCACCGAAACTTTAAGTTACACGCGTTTGTGCGTGAGCACCGTAGCGATATTCGTAAGTCTGTCGACAACTATTCCGGCATTCGAATATTGTACAGAGGGATGTTTCTTCCACTCATGTTTTCAAATAAAAATACCCATAGTCTATTAATTTTTTAGTAAAGTAAATAATTTACTTATATACTTACTTATCCATTTATTGATTTTCTTTACTACCTACTTATCGATATTTTTCATTAATATTTAAATTTTATTTCTACTTGTAAAATCTTTACTTTGGATTCAGAATTTTACGCATTCAAATGACACTCAATAATCATTTTGACACTCACAAAAATCAGTATTTATTCAAGACACATTTCTTTTTGTCGCAATCGCAAGAAAATCATTTTCTGTTTTTCTCTAATTTTCACGGATTCGTCAGCACAGCAACAGAATTTTCGTTTAATCGTCTGCCATCTGCAGATCGGTTGCCAACTTTACAATATCAAATTGCATTCTCCTCCAAGTCTAACCCTTTATACCTAATCAACTGAAATTCTTTAAAATTGTTTACTCTAATGGGCAAAAGCAGTTTCTAAACGTACTGAAATTTAAATAATTTTTCCAGTTTTGTAATTGTAAAAGTTTATTGGCCAAAGCATGTTCGTTGCAGAGTTCAATTAAACGGTTATTACTTCCTTTTACGAAGTATAAGGAAGAGAAGAAATTTCGAATCAATTAAAGACAACTCACATCAGACGACTACATACCAGATTTTTTAAAATTAAAATGAAGGAATACATTCCAAAAAAAAAAAAGAATAAAAGAGTTAGCACTGCATGAGATTCAATCCCGCAACGCCAGAGCCTTACCTATTACGCTACGATTCTCAAATACGTTCATGTGTAACTTACGTTTAAAGTTTCGGTGAAGTGATTCGAAAATAAATATTAATTTTTGTCGACTATACTTAAGATTTGCGTCTTAATATGTTACACACAGCATCAGGGCCTCCAAGAGAAATTTTATAAGGCGGGACAGAAATGTTCCCGGGCCCCCCCTCCCGCATACCCAACTTGTTTTTGCCTCAAGAAATATATTTTAAATTCTGCTCAATTTTACTTTAAAAGTATTTATTAAAAATAAAAAAGTTAATATTGTGGGGTCATTTTTATTCTTACCTAAATTATAATTTTAATAATAGTATTTAAAATCTGTAATAATGTATTTTAAAAAATATTAAAAAAGGAAGTATCATTAGGGTATTTTTATAACCAGATTCCAAAAGATGTAGAAAGGAAATTTGTAGTGCATTTTGAAAAATTGACGGGCCCCCTCTAGTTCGACGCGCCCCGGGGCAGTGCCCCGGCTGCCCCCTCTCGCTGGGCCTGCACAGCATAGTCACATGGTATACTGCCACTATGCCAAAGATAATTGAAATCAGCGTCCCTGAAGCCTTGCCTCCTCCTTGCAAGAGCGTAGCCAAGGGGAGGGGTGGTTACGGGGGGTCATAACCCTCCCCCATGAGGAATTTTTTGCCATACAAAATGTATATTCTTCACTACATTATCATACACACGTATACATATATATGAGTTGTAGTAGTCGTAACCCCCCCCCCTGAAAAATTTATGCGTACGGTGAGATGTATCGCAAAAACTCTTCAAAGTAAATTGAGAGGTAGTCAAAATCGATTTTTTTTGTCAAAATCTGGATACCAAAGTTTACTTGATCCCATTACTTCTTTGTACTCCGTTGAAGTAAGTAAAAACAATAGTGGAATGAATGATTAAATGTTTCAAACCAACGGCATTTTGTAAAGCAAATACTGCAGGAAAAAAATACACAAATCAAAAAAAAAAAAAAAAATCCTTCTTACCCCCGATTACTACTAATACGCCTGCATGTGACCCCTCCCCCGAACTAGATTCAAGCCCTTACCTAGACTCTTATCTTGGTTACGGCCCACAGTTTGGGGACTGGGAAAGAATACAAGACTAGATAGGAAAAATATGTAGGCTTTATTGAAGTAAACAGAATTCAAAGTTATGAGATTTACATTTGTACAATATAGGTTATACATTTTATAAACAAAATGATTGAAAATAAAGAAAATTTGGAGTTGTGTAAAATACAATGCTGTCATCCTTTTCAAAGCAGGCCGAACAGTTCCAGCAAGTACTTCATACTGCGAATGGCATTCATATCTGAAAAAGGAATAAAAACAATGAATAACGGATCCAACAACTAGTAATATCGATCCATAATAACCCTTTCCCAATGCTGAAAAAGGGGCAGCCGTTGCCATCGCTCGACTTAACTACCAGCAAGATGTCGGACGATCGAAACGTTCATCGCGTACCACAGATCTAGAGACCCTTTTTCCCTCGAAAACATACTACCGCTACTCGAATAAAATGGGTTTTCCCTAGTTAATTCGGGTTTTGACTGATATATGTATGATGACCGTGCGCGCACAGCCAGCTGTCGTCCAAAAAACAAGTCTCTAGATCTGTGGCACGCGATGAACGTTTCGATCGTCCGCCATCTTGCTGGTCGTTAAGTCGAGCGATGGGAACGGCTGCCCTTTTTTCAGCATTGGGCCATCTATCCAGCTGTTCTCGCGTTCTTCTATTTTTCAGCAGATGTCAGTGCTGTTAAAAATAATCGTGACAATTCTTTTTACGGTAAATGACGTGCTAAAAAGTAAAGGATTCTCGTGGAGCTATGTCACCCGCAACTATTTTTATAGAAATCAAATCTATTCTTCGTGACGGGCAACAGTCAAAACGTAAGAGTTTGGTGTTCCCAGAGCGGGAACACTGCGCGTTAAAGGGTTAAACCAAACGAGCAAAATTCGATCAGTCGGAGCGATTTTGGGGCCAGTTTTCAAAAGTGAGCTTCTCCTTTAGGAGCGATTTTCGATCACAAGAGCAGAGCGGAATATAACAATAAGCGAGGAGGGAAATTCTCGGAAAAAAAAAGAGAAAGCGAGGAGAGGAGTTCTCAGAAAAAAGACTACTTAAAGAGCATTTTCGCGGAAATACCGGTAGGTTTCCATGGAAACGGATCGCTCCTCAATGTATCGTTTTTTTTTCGCTCTTTGCGATTAAGCGTGTAGAGATTCGTAGAGGACCTCCTAATTATCGGTGCCAAAAAAATCTTTTTCAGTTTCCAAAAATTAATTCTTTATTAGGGGAATGTTTCAGTGACACTGAGGACATCTAACGTAATTCGACCAACAAAAGTTATACGCAATCAGGACCTTCAGTTTTCTTTCAAAAACTTCTGTAATCGAACCGGTAGAAGATGCAAGAAATCGTTCAACCCCCTCAGTGTAACTGTAAGTTTTAAAGTTCTTAGATGGCAAGTTCTTAGCATGGATGTAAAGCCACAGTCAGTCTCATTAATATTTGGCAGGGTGTGCATAAGAAACATTTAAAATTAAAAGTGGATGTCTTCCTTATGGAAACTCTAGACATTCTCTGTTGCTTTGGCTAGGTTAAGGTAATTCTACTCTAGAGCTATCTTTCTATGGCGGAGGACTTTTTAAGGTGTTCTAAATCGAATTCGCATCACATCTGAAGGAAATAGTCAAATTAGGTCAACAGCCGCTGGAGAGGCCAGAAATCCGGACCTTCACATTTCAGCAGTTTCCTAATATTCAGTATACACTCGGCCATTTGTCGGCTTGTTGCTCGATACATCAGTGTGCACTATCCAATTTCAATTCGTGTTTGACTGATTCAGGATGATGACGTTTGAAAGAAATTAACATTGTAATCTTAAGAAATATTCAGTGTCATAGGCGCACCCACGGAGGGGGCTATGGGGGCTGAAGCCCCCCCTAAAGGTGGGAAATTAGAAGTGAAAAGTATTGAAAATTGTCACTAATGAATTAAATGTTTTTTGTTTTTTTAAATTGTCTTCAATTTTTTTCTAAAATACTTTTTACCAAAAAAAGATGTTAGTTTTTAAATAAAAACGTACAGTTAGAGCATGAAACACGGTTAAACTTGGTTACAACATCACTGAAAAGATCCTATAATTATTGGATTCTAAAATGAGTTACATTGCTCGTGGGGTTGTGTTCTACGGGCAAGTCGACTGGCACAGAATATTTTGACGTTATAAGAGGGTTATAACTATAATTGAGGTCACTATAACCGAGGTCAGCAGTATTTGTAGCCCAGCCCCCCCTAAACTGAAATCCTGGGTGCGCCACTGTTCAGTGCCATTGGAAATAACATAGAAAATAATTATTGGAAGGATATGTACAAAATAGAAAAAACGGATCCTTAACCCTTTAACGCGCAGTGTTCCCGCTCCAGTAGAGAGAGAAATTTCCTTGAAAGGGGGCTATTAGAGAGGGATTCTTCAAGCTGCCGAATGGTTACGTAGCTCCCAGCGGAAGTGTAAATGAATGACTGGATTAGATACATTGCTCTTCAACCCTTTAACGCGCAGTGTTCCCGCTCTTGGAACACCAAACTCTGACGTTGTGACTGTTGCCAGTCACGAAGAATAGATTGGATTTCTATAAAAATAGGTGACCTAGCTCCGCGAGAATCCTTTACTTTTTAGCACGCCATTTCCCGTTAAAAAATGGTCAGGATTATTTTCAACAGCACTGACATCTGCTGAAAAATGGAAGAATGCGAGAACAGCTGGATAGATCGCCCAATGCTGAAAAAAGGACAGCCGTTGCCATCGCTCGACTTAACTACCAGCAAGAGGGCGGACGATCGAAACGTCCAACGCGTGCCACAGATCTAGAGACCCTTTTTTGACGCAGCTGCCTTGCGCGCGCACAGCCAGCTAAAGACAGCGCGCGCACGGCTAAGAGATTTTAGTAGCATCAACTTTAGTGATAGCCGCTTCTTGCAGACTTTTCAATTTTTATTAGGCTACTTCTAACAAGTAGCGAAAACAAAAGAGCATTTTTTTTTTGGGGGGGGAGAGGCAGCAGCCGTTATAACAAGAAGAAAATGCAACCTTTTAGTCAATACTCGGGATTCTAAAATGCGTTGATATCTACCGAATTAAGAATGTCCTCCTAATTATTATTGGTTATAGGACCATGGAGCCAAGCTCAGGAACACCGTAAGTGACAATGCCAGATTATTTCTTCCATTGGTTTCTGATATTACAAATATGTAGTGCTATTTTCAAAGTTGGTGCCTTATACCGGTTGCTAAATCTGTAATGGAGGTATTTAATTGCATGGATATTATACAGGATTGAGCTTGAATTGACGGCCATTTTACTTATAATGCTACATTTTTTTTTTCTTCCTCCATTTCTAAATTTAGAATTTGTCAATCGAATATTCGTGTTGGTGACAACTCAGAATAGCTGTTGCCATCTCGTACTCCCCATAACTGATAAGTACCCTAGTTTAACACACTATACTGAAAATTGTAATTAAGAACGTGCAAAATTGAAACACGTACCTGAGGCATCTTTTAATGAACCTTTCAGTTGCGAGGAAGGCTTTAAAGGCCATTTTGAATCAATGGACCCGAAATTCTTTAAAAAACAGCAATATATATTGAATTCGAAGCAAATTAGCAGGACAGGTTTAGATGCAGACGTTACTATTTCAGAAAACTTTGAGAAGATTGTTGAAAAATACTACAGTTAAAAGTTAGCATTGTTTCCTACAGTGGCTGTGTCAACAATGAATTTAAGACTTACTTTGTTGATGCGTATTGTATCATTGCGCCATTTGTTTCTCTTGCCATTGTTGTCGTTCCTAACAACACCGTGCCAAGAAGCAGCCTCACCCAAGATGGCTGACTGCGAAAAATTACTATACGTGAACGGGACAGGCTATGTATGTGCGGCTAAAATCGTGTTCTAATCAGATACAGAATCCAATTTTTGATTAATTCATATATTGTTGGAAAAGATACACTGTTATCCAAAATCTAAGCTCAGCTAGATATTGAGAAGTAAACGAAAATTGATGACAACATTGGAACCAGATGTAATGTGTGCCATGGCAGTTTACTACTTCACGAGGTTTATGAGGCGTCCCATGATTGGCTTTTGGTGATTTTTAAATTACAATTAGTTAAATATACTATAGGTTGTCATAAACGCTTGCCTATCGTTCAAAATCAGTACTTGATATTTACTTTCCGAACATGTACCATGTAAGGAAAGTGTTGTAATCATGAAAAAATTCGACTTCGAGATTTTTGTGTATTGACACGTTTTGAGGTCTTCTGAATTCATTTATGCTATTTTTACGAGATGTATGTATGTGTGTGTGTGTGTGTGTGAGTGTATGTGAGTGAACACGATAGCTCCTAAACGAGGCATTCGATTGAGCTCAAATTGGGTATATATGCTATAAACCACCATCGTAAGACCGGTATTGATTTTGACGTGTATAGGACGTATAGTTATTCTACAGGGCTACGACAAAGATTTCTTTTACATTATGGCGTATGGGGGGAAGTTCTTGAAAGTGGGCTAGCGTTTAAGCGGCGCATTCGATTGAGCTTCAATTTGGTATATATGTTTGAATTATACATCGATTAAAATTGATTTAAATGCTTGGTAATGATCTTAATCACAAGTGTTCGGAAAGTCGCGTGGAGTCACCCCATATTTTTTTTTAAATTAATCTTGATTTTGCAATTTTCCGCACATGCACACAAAAGGATAGAAATTGTTGTTACTCAAAGAACGCTTACAGTAGTAAACAAAACAGAACTGTAAGGCAAGACACAAAAAAACTGTCGCTTGAAAGAATTAAAATACGCGAGATTATAAATGTTTAAAGAAACAATTTTAACCGGGGAGCTCGCTGCCTGAGATTTTCTCTCATCAATTTTAAAGGTAACCTTCCTCGTGTAGGCTTGCCACAACCATGGCTCACTGGGATAAATACAGGCTGTCCGAAAAGCTCCGTTTTTGCGTACGAGTCAATTTTCGCTTCTTCGCCGATTTGTTGCTTTTACCCAACTGTATCACTGTTGCCAACTCAGCTGGAGAAAAAGATCTTGATAAACTGGCAATACTGTTACGAATTTTCGGGGCAACCCGCTGCTCTGTGGCTTAAAATGGTTTAAAATTCGTATTCTACGCTTCAAATAGATAAATTTTGCTTTTTGTTGCATCAAAATCGGCCAATTAGAACCGGAGATATGGAGGTTTCGGTTTGCCATTGTTTTTCAATGGAGGTTCTAGAAATCTCGAGAAATATTAGTCCTAGAGCTTAGATCTCTTCACTTTTGAGGACTTATTTTTGGCGCCAAATTTGGCGATATTTCGCAAAAGTCGCCAAGCTGGCGACTTTTTGTCATTGGCGCGTTTTCCCAATGGGGCCTGGAAGTTGTTTTTCCTGCATTAAAAACGCATAATAACCTAACATTTATCTTCTATGACATAATCAAAATTCACGCTTTATGTAGAATCCTCGAGAAATTGACTTCTGGAAGCTGCTCGCAGCTTCTGCCTCGGATATATATAGAACCGGGGATTTCCCCCAAAGTTCAGTGCGAGTTGAACGCTCAATGTGTGAAGAGCTGTCAGTGAGAGTACGCTGCTTTGTGAATTGATAGTGCTATAGAAGCCGTGTTTTAGCTTGCTTTACGAAGCTGTTTTCAAAGTGCTGTGTGTAAATTCTTCATTGCTGTATCTTAAGGGATTGTGTACGATATCTCTTGAATATTTTCACTGAATTCTTGCCTGTGAAAGTGACTTATTTTGTGTGAGAAATACAGCATTTGTGAGAGCTTCTGATCTAAGCGGATTGTTAAAAGCACGTTACTGCTAGAGTGTGCTTGTGAATTGTGTACAGCTGATTGTTCTACGAAGTTCTAGAAGCAATAAAGTTTGTGTTCCATCCTGACAAGTGACTTTTTTACTTGAACTTTTTACACCAACTGGACTTTAGAACGACGAACCCCAGGAGTAGCAGAGTAATTCCGCAACAATACCGAAGTATTTTGTAAATCGGAAATGAATGTCCAAATTTCTCAAAGAGCATTAGCAGATTAGCATATTTCAGCAGCATAAGCACGTAAACGCCGAATTTTTTTTTCTCAGCTGGAAAATATTGTTAGCCACTTGTGGATACTTTTAACTTTGATTTTAGGTACATTTTCTCCGGCAGAGTTGGCAGCAGTGATACAGTTGGGTAAAAACGACAAATCGGCAAAGAAGCGAAAATTGACTCGTGCGCAAAATCTCATAGGAGAAACTGGTTTTCGGACAGCCTGTATATATCCCCAGTGAGCCATGCTACAACTAACAAACCACACCATCAGATCTATTCTGCCCAGGTTGTTCCCATAAAAGTGGATGGTTAGCTGTCGACCGGGCAGAGCCAGTTGCTTGGCGATCGACATTGCTAACAACTCCGGAGGTCATCGGAAAATCGTTTAACCAATTACAAGAACCCCTTAACGCGCCTCTTTAACCCTTTAAAGCGCAGTGTTCCCGCTCTGGGAACACCAAACTCTGATGTTTTGACTGTTGTCAGTCACGAAGAATAGATTGGATATAAATCACATATGACATTATTTTAATTTTGAATCATCCCTTGGAAAAATAAAAGATGTAGATCGGCATCGGGCAATACTGATCAATCTCGTCAAAGAACGGCGTGTCAACCATAAGAGTCACTTCAAACTTTAGTCAATTCACCCCAAGTCAGATCTGCATAGTTGTTAGGATGCTTGATTCCCATACCTTAGGTCCCGATATCGATCCCAGTAGTGAAAGCTGCACGGAAGCAGATTCAAAATAACTTGAAGTTACTGCATAGAGGAAAAAAAATGTATGGAAATATATGGGGCGCTTTCGCCGACCGGCGTTCCGTGTATTTTATTCTGGACCGACCATGCATGTACTGTAAAATTTACGGTAAAACTGTAGAAATAATGGTTAATATACTGTAGAAATCTTACAGTAGACTCAGGGGCGTAGCCAAGAGGGGGGGTTAGGGGGGTCATAACCCCCCCATGAGTAATTTTTTGCCACACAAAATGTATATTCTTCACTCTCCCTTATCACACACATGTATGCATATATTTGAGTTGCAGTAGTCGTAACCCGCCCCCATGAAAAATTTCTGGCTACGCCCCTGCCTCCTTGTAAGGTTTTGCGCTTTCTAGCCAAATATTTGAGATATCGTGAAGCTGGGTTCAGTTTAGAAGATTTATGCTTGACACTTAATTTGGCAATATTTCGCCGAAAACCAGCAAGCTTGAAATAATTTGAGATTTTGCGCATAGACGAATTAGTGATTAACCACAGACTTTCAAGGAATTGAATGTATCCATAGACCATAATGTACTTAAAGACATTTGGGTGACCTGTGAATAAATTACCCAGTCGATTGCAATCAAAAAAGAGATGCAAAATTGTATGTTACAATAGTTCTTAATTCAAAATCTCAACATTCTACCGTAAATAGTTTTAGAGTTGCGTAGAATACGTAATTATTTTTGGCACCAAATTTCGCGATATTTCGGGAAAACTCGTCAAAGTTAATGACAGTAGGCGAGATTTCGATCATGACCAAAACAATGACTGACTAAAGATATAATGCATTAAAGATGCGAATAGGCCTTAATATATTGAAAAATTTTTGGTGTCCTTATAAATAAACTATTCTTTAGATTGGAACCAAAAAGAGAGTGGCGCAACCAGATGTTACAACAATCTT
Organism: Cheiracanthium punctorium; assembly: GCA_038373885.1. NCBI lineage: Eukaryota > Metazoa > Arthropoda > Arachnida > Araneae > Cheiracanthiidae > Cheiracanthium > Cheiracanthium punctorium. The sequence continues at coordinate 425,644 of JAWZYV010013271.1, forward strand.
AAACATAAAATTTTAATATTCTACGTCTAATAGTTTTTTAGATATGCGAGATACTTACATGCATACGTAAACTAAAACTCATGTTGGCGGAATATTTTAAGGGAGGCATACGACCTTCCTCGGAACATTGTCTAATATATGATAAGATGGTATTATTCTTGAAATCGATGTCCAAAACTGCCATAACCGTAATGTATTAAAGTTCCTTTGAGTGTTCCTGTAGAAGAACTCTAATGATAAGGACAAAATTTCGCTGGAGAGACTCATTTTGTAGTCCTTAACAATATTTGTCACTTTTGATTCGTTCAAAATGACCAAATACCTCTAAATTCCGCTTTCAATTTCTCCCCATGGAGCGTAATGTTTGGAAAATCTTTTGAATGGCCTTGTAAATAAAATATATCAAATGTTGTTCTGAAATATTCTTTTTTATATCAAAATTTTATGAAAAATAAAAGAAATTTCATAGATGGGGGCCCCCAAATTCATCAATGCCAATTCATCAACTTGGCCCCTTTCGGTCATAATCAGGCTCTGGGTGCACAACTAGATTGTTACAACGGTTGTACATTTAAAATTTCAACACTCTACGACTAATAGTTTTTGAGATACGAGAGTTACATACTTTCCACGTACAGACGTCAGGGAAAAGCTAGTCAAAATGAATTTGCGGTCTGTCAAAATGGATTATACATGCATTTAAATGAACACACGCTGAGAGTTCTCGCAAAAACTCTTAAAAGTAAATTTAGAGGTAGTCAAAAAAATCGATTTTTCCGTCTTTTTTTTGCGAAGTAAAAATGCCCTTTAAAAATCTAATTAATTTGAAGTAATGCGCTAAATGAATTTCTTTTATAAATCAGTTTCAATCCCAAAAATATTTAACATATTATCACTGGAAAAAAATTGGCCCTATAAAGGGTTAAAAGATTCAAAAAACATTTAAAGCTTCTTTTCAAGGTCTCGCAACATTACACATTATTAGTGACATATAGCTTTTTATTAGGTGATCCCCAAAATTTCGCCAAGTTTGATGACGATACATCACCTAAAAAGGGCGCAAGAAAGACTGTTGTGCCGGAAAGTGTTTCATAGTTTACACGTTTTGGCATGATTTATTTTTGTTGTAGAGATCATCTCCAGTGCGTCGATACCTCTTCAAATTTGGCTCAAAAAAATACTAGAGTATGAAAGTGTTGTAATCGATGTATATGGTACATTTATTTTATTAATTTATTATTTTTATTTTTTTCCCTCTTCTGCTCGTAACCGGTAGCAAAGTAAATGAACAATGAAAAATACTGTCCCAGATACGTCCACAATTGCCACTACTGCCGAAGTGTGAAGGTCCCGGGTTCGGGTCCCATCGCGCGGCTGTCGACCTAACGGTTCGGAGTTTTCCGTGCTTTTCTCCGAAACTAGCGTAAATACGGGTTAGAACCTCTTAGAAAGACCCCCCACGGAGGGCTCCCCCACTTGTGTTGTCCTTCAGACGTGGATTTGGGCCAGCACACAGAGCACAAAGATATCCATTGGTTATCTATAAGGAATCAGAATTGGATAATGGGTATATCTATTAGAAGTCCAAGATCCTCCAGATAACATAAAATGGACCTCTATAAGAGATTTGGGGTGTGATCTCTCTAAGGACTAGACAACATCTATAATATCCAGGATGTCTGTAAGAGATCTATATCCAAGTAGCATAGATATTAATTGGACGGCCAAAATATCCAAGATTTCTCGGGGGAAAAGTGAATTGTGACGTCATAACTACAACTTTTTTTACCCACTGAGAATTCTTCCTCCGTTCTGTGAATTTTGGTGCTGCCATCTATTGTCTATTATCATACATAAGAACTTCAAGTTACTTTTAAACTGAAACCTATTTTCTTCGGCTGGTTTCGAACCATGGATCCAAGGGGTGAAAGGCGAGCGTTCTAACCACCAGGCAGACTCGACTCGCGGTGAGAAGACTAAAGTTTGAAGTGATTGTTGCTTCAATTTCGGAATGAAAACACTTTTATGTATCTAAATAAACAAAATTAGAATTTGCCGTACACTACTTGGTATCAATAAATTTTGCGTTTTCTATCCGTTTTAAGTATTTGGGATCCCACTACAGCAGTAAAAAAAAGTTTGTCTGCACATCACGTAAAACTGACTGAAGCGAATGAAATAAAATTTGGTGACATGATAGGTGGTCACTCAACTTAAACTATAGGCGTCGAATTTTTAAAAAATTCATTATATTTTGAGATTTTCTGAAAATTCTTTCAAACTGCGCAAATTTTTTTTCGCGCATCACGTAAGAACGACTAAATGAAATTTGGTGGCATGATACATGATCAATGAACTCAAGCTATAGGCATCGGATTTTAAAAAATCTCTTACTAGATTTTGCGATTTTTCTGAAAATCCTTTCAAACTGAGTAAATTTTTGTTTCAGTAGCCATCCAATCTTCTACGTAAATACGATGTCTACAAATGCATCTCTTATGGATGTTATACACGCACATCCCATAGATTTGTAGCTTTGAGTGGCAATTAAATATCTATGGGACATCTATTTCATTAGCTACATAAGATGTCTACTGATGGATTTCTTATGGATGTCGTAAATACATTTCCAATAGATATCCTTTTTCGAATGACTATTAGATATCTATAAGTCCTCTAAGGATATCTTATAGAGGTAGCGATTTAGATGTCCTATGGATATATATATTTCTCCGCATATAAATATCCTTTAAATGTCCTAGATGTTATAGATCAGTTTTGATATCTATTAGACCTGATTTGGACATAGTGTGCTGTGTGGGGAGCACACAAATCCGAAATATATGTTCACAAACAAACAAACGTCCACAATTTTGCAATCATTGTTCTCATAATCACTACAAATCCACGATTCTAACTGCTCAGCGGCATTTCATTTCAAACGCACCCGGCACAATGCGATTCCCCCTTTTGCAAATCAATAAATCTTTTCCTCCATCCAACTTTTCCATACAGACATAACACATACTACTTTGCTCCGAAAAAGACTTCCTGACGTTCGCTGGCAAAATGCCAGATTTAACCATTATCCCGCGCGGGTGTTTGTTTAAAATGTGTTAACGTGGATAATTACGGGCATGCCCCCACCCCCACCTTCCTCTAATCTTTCCTTTTCCTTATTGAATAAATGATTGAAGACACGGCAAATCGGGACTAATAGACGCCGAATTTAGCGAATGATAGGTGGGGCGTGCCGACGGATTTGGTAATATGACTCTTTTTCCCCCCCCTCGCGAGAAAGCGAAAAGTGGGTTCGTTGATATTTGGTTTGTCTGTCTGTCCTCGGTCCGGCATCCGGCGTGAGGGGGGGGGGGGCTTCATTGAATTATATAACGCTCGAAAAGAGGAGGGAGAGAGGGGGAAATGAGACAGTTTGTGTCAGGTAGGCCAGGGCACTCAGTGTCTTTCAGACTACTTGAATCAGGTGACTTTCCACTTGATTACTGATTGGGCATGAATCGGTGCACAGCCAATCTGTAATCGAGTTGAATGTCACCTGCCTCTAGTAGTCTGAAAGACGTTATTGAGTGCCCAGGATAGTATGAAGATTGGCAATGGTCAATAACGCTGTTACGTAGGCTTGCCAACTTTTATTCACGGATTTGCGAGACTTTCGCGGTTAAAACTTCGGACGTCACGAAAGAAAGAGGGATCCAATTTACTAATTACAGGAAGGCAAGAAAAACAATTAAAACCATTTAAATTTTACATTTTAAATAGTTTTATGGAAGAATATGTTTTATTTTGGCATAATTATACATGCAACACAGTTAACAACAGTTGAAAGAACCAAACAAACCAATGAAAGTTTAACAATAACTACTATGGAGTCTTCCATCTGTATAATCAGAACAAATAGTACTATCATGTGCAATTGAATTAAATAAACTTTTTAATTCCTTCCACAAACAAAAACGAAACCTTTTTACTTTATCATTTAAGAAATAATTAAAATAACCTATAAGTAGGTATCAATAATCTACCTTTGTAAGACAAACTTCTTGGTCCTAAATCATATCTTCTACGAAGATTGCGATAGGTATTTATTTGGAAAAGCAACTTAGGATATATTAAACAGCTTTTACGGAAATCAATTAGAAAAGAAACTTACTGTTTAAATTTTTTTCTAAAATCATCAAAATTTTCAGCAATTTTAATGTCAAACGGTTACATAGGCTAACAATGTTAAAAGGTTGGTAACCGCTGCTGTATATTGTACTTTCATGCAATATTTTATTCGTTGAACAAAAGTTAGAACAAATTCAAATCGGCTAATTTGCATTCAAAATGCCATAAAAATTTAAACTTTTACCATTATTTTTATTTATATCTTTTTCCCCCTACATTTTGGGGGCCCTCTCAAAACCGCAAGCGCCTTGGACTGGCCCTGTTCCGCGCAGTATTTTCAGGAAGGGAGACTTCCACTGTAAATACAGCATTTTGCGAGTTAAGATTGAACGAAACTTTTATAAAATGATAATTAAAGATGTTACGTCATCGAGATAGAAATCGGGACCTGTGACAAAGTGTGATGTAAGTGGAGGCAGGTGTCAAAATTTACCCCCCCCCCCCCAAAAAAAAAAAAAAAGTGTTGTGTAATTTTTGGAAGGAGTTCAAGGGGGACCTGAAAATTAATGTTTTTCGGTTTGTCATTACTTCGCTTAGCCTAAACTTTTTCCGAGTAATGTTACGACATTTGGCATAGACATGAGCTTTGTAAAGTACTGGTTGATTCTAAAATAGTGCGACCAATTTCAGATCATCGTAAATTTTTATTGGAGTTACTTACATGAAATTTTCAATGCGGTTTCCTTTAGCATAGTTCATTTTAAGTGAACGTTTAGGCCAAGCCAAAGGGGCTTTTCCGACCATTTTGGGGGTATTTTTCCAACTTCCTCTTTGATTGTTTTTTTAAGCCCTTCAAGTGTTCTTACTTTACGTCTATTTATTTGTTTTTTAAGTACAATTATAAATGCAAGAAGCACAGTCAGGGAGTGATAGTGCCCATTTCTCAGGAAGCAGAAAATTTATTTTTTTATCTTTCAGCGGTTTTATAGTTGATTTTGCAGTATGACATGGTGCAGAACCTTCGTGAAAAACAGAGTTTCCTTGAGGGTAGAGAAGTTTACTGTCCTTGATCATATGCTTCAAAACTTTATTTGGGTAGTATTTACACCCTCCAAAAAAGTATTCGAGCAAGAGAGAAATTTCCTATTTTAGATTTGCAAACAATAATTGAGTTTTTGAAAAACGCACAACCTGACAGAAATATGGAAATTCATATTTATACATAGCCTAATTCATATTCTATGATAAATAATTTTTAATATACGAAACCAGAGTAGGAAATTCCTCTCTTGCTCGAATACTTTTTTTGGAGGGTGTACCATCCATTTTAGCCTTTGGTTCTACGAAAAATGGTTCTGTTAAGCTTTGAGAGGACATTACCATAACACTTGACGGCGATATGAAGCAGTGGCGCCGACTACGTGGGTGCTCCGGGGCTCAAGCACCCACTGAAAAAATTCTGTGGGTGCTCCGCACCCACAGAAATTTTAGTGCCAAGTCATAATTTGAAGTTCCCAGAAAGGGCTAGGAAAAGACGTTTATGTGGGTGCTTTGGGCTTGTAAAAAAAATTACGTTGGATGCTGAGCACCAGCAATCGTCTGATAACCCCAACACAGTGATGTACACTCAAGGAGGGTCCCCCCCGCCCCAATTATGCCATTACGTAATATGAATATTTGTAAAGCATACTGAACTTTTTGCATTATTTCAGTACTAAAATGTTTTATTTGCTTATTAGTTGTGTGATATTTTAAAAGTTTAAAAAAAAATCTTTAATGAGGTCAAATGTATGTGGGTGCTTCGGCATGGACGTCCATATGAGTACTTTAAGACGAGGGGGGGGTTATTTCTGGCATTTTTAAGGTCATCGGCAATCGCGCTTTCAAACATTTTAGTACTGAAATAGTGAAAAAAAGGTTAGCTAATATAAAAATGTTCACTATACCGACGGCTAGAGAGAGGGACCCGAGCCCCCACCTATTTCCCTATATGAGCACCCATGTCCTTTATAATTTAGATGCGCATGAGGAACTTCGATGAGACAATCACTGGCGTAACTATAGGGCGGTAGAACGGCCAAAAGCCACGGTCCCCCGGACGGAGGGGGAGCTTTTCCCAAATAGAAAGCTAGAAAAAGTGAACTGCAACATGTTGGTTGAGAGTCTGTACAATGAGGAATGACCCTATCCAATGAATTCATTACGGGCCCTAACGGTATAGTCGCGCCACTGATGACGACGAGTGCTTTGCAACTGCATAATTCGAAAATAAAATTTTAGTGAGGGACAGTTGGTTTTTTTTTTATGTAGTATGTCAGATCTCAAGCACCCACAGAAAAGTTTTCGTGGGTGCGAAATACTTGCATGTATTTAAAGGAAGTGCTTAATTTGCATGGGAGGGAGCTCAGCTCCACTACTTCTTTTTTCTCGGTGAAATTTTACACTAAATTTAAATTTTTAATTACCATCGTAATTGTTTCGGTTGATATTAATTTTATTACATCGCAAACTAATACAGAGGTAACAAAAATTAACTTAATAATACCTTAAATTAGGTAATTAATTTTCTAAGTTGCAATACAAAAAATCAGGGCTCTTGCACTTTTTTTGGATAGAAATTAAACTCTGTTTAAAGGCAACTGAATGACAGCTACTTTCAGCTTATCGCTGTAGTTCGGGAAAAAAAAAATGAAATTTTGGTACACAGATTCAAAATAATTAATTATGTCAAATATTTCAAACATTTAGGATGTATGTTTCAGAAACTGCACTATACACTGAAATAAACAATAAACCTGTATCATATACGAAACTTTTAGAAAAAATTCTTAAAAATCGAAAATTTTAAAGAAGTGTTATTCGTTATTTCGGTATGTAGTGCAGCTTATAAAGAATCATCCTAATTTTTTTCGAATCCTTGGTGCGATAGTCTACTTTAATTTGTGTACTAAGACCGTTATGCAGATTTTGTTTCTTCAGCATACACCCTTATGTGCCTCGGAACTGGAGTAATTATAATAAAATTCCAATAAGTAGTAACTTAGCACATACTCTAAAATTTTAAAAAGTGCATGAAAAAAAAAAGGAATCCAAACAGGTAATATTTTTGTCTACTTAAAATAATAATAATAATTATAATAGTTTCTCATATGAGTACTAATTTAGAGGTGTATGGGGGGGGGTCATCTTAACTTTCAGACATTTTAGCACGAAAATAATGCTTAGAAGTTCAGTATGCTGTAAAAATGTTTACTATACTAGGCGGGCTCAAATCTCAATCCACCACTGCCACTTGCCTTCCTATCTGTCGCCCATGGAAACAATGTCTTTCTAAAATTCAAAGCTTTTTCACAATGTGATGTGCGACTCCCTGCAGCCCCACAGGCAATGCCTTTGCGCACTGTGCCCCCCCCTTTCTGACCCACACAAACACACCTCATCCCAGAATCCTCGTCCTCCATGGGAAAATGTATGAATACAATGATACTATGTTAGCCCAAGAGTACCGGAAAACGGAGAATTTGAGACAAAGCCGCTGGCTGCAATCAGAAGTTCACTCGGGAAAGATAACACTGAAGTTAGGTGAAAGACTCATTCCCATTATGGAAATGTTTTGAGATAGTTCTAATAATATTACTTCAGGATTCCGAAGTGAGTAGGTTTAATTTGTTTTATTGTAAATAGAGAACATCAAGGTCTGTCTGTTTACAAGCACCTAATATACAACACTTTGCATGTCTCTGGAACAAAAAAAAGATGCCCATTCATCAAAAAGTGTCGGCGCTTTGGTGTTAATTGAATGAGACTGAGGCGAGGCTTCTAAGGTATAAAGGTTTGTGTCACTTTCTTCTAAAGTCTCAATTTCCTTTTCTTATTTTTGAATAATTTTAGTGCTCAGTTATTTATTGAAAAGGATGGAACAGACTGTGGTCCACACTAACATTTCGAGATGCCTTCCGTTTCATTTTCTGCGAATATTTTGTTCAATTTTTGTTCTTGTTTGACAAGGCGGAATTAGGTACTATTTGCTTTGATCTAGCCCAATGCTGTTTTTGTAAAATTATACTGAAATCATGGGCGCATGAACACACATTACTGAAATGTATGTCTCTCGTAATTTTGCAAATTTGACCACATAATGGTAGAGGGTAAAATAGTTCTACTTCAGGAGGATGCTCAAAATCATGCCTGGAGGTTATATGGCCAACAATTCAAAATATTTTTTGAATAATTATTAACACTAAGATAAACAACTTTTTTTTCTGCTTTATTTTTCTGCTTGCATTTAAATAGTTACCAATTTTTTTATGTCGTCCTACACACATTTCAACATAAAACGTTGCATTAATTCATTCAGAGGAAACTATCTAGTTTAATTTTAAAGGTATAATGTTTGTAATTTTTTTAATTTGTTGGGGAAAAAAAGAAAAGAAAATAGTCGAGGCTTAGCTGCAGCTGTTTATAGGAGTACAAAAATGTAAAAAAAAAAAAAAAATACAGGAAATGAATGAGCTGAGAAACAATACTATGAATAACATTTTTTGAAAACTGAGGATTTCAGACAGGGATAAGATAGATTAAACAAGAATAACATTGATCGTGAATTGTTACATTCGAAAACTGAATCACTTTTTATACAAAATTTCCATTTACATGACAAGGAATTTGACTGGTTGTGATATTATTGTTGCATGTTTTTTTCTCCCCAATACACTTTTCTTTTGCTCTGAAATTTATAATGATTAGTTAAAACCAATCAAAATTCTATCGCTAAAAGTTAAAAAAAAGGGAAATAGTGTAATACACCTCTTTCGGGTCTGATTTATTACAAGGGCAAAGGGGGTGTGCGCCCAGGAATTCTCGAATTTTGACAGAGAATTTGCGTAAGGCAAACAAATTTAAGGTGACTCCAGCACAAGCAGATTTTTCTAAAAGAAGGGCAATTCATCAGAAATACTTCATTACTTTAAAAAGAATCTTGATTTTAACTGGTTCGCTGTTATCGTTACTAAGACACAACGGTGGAGACTTTCATTATATGAACAGCGTTGCTTCACCGCAGTAGAGATAATCGGATGCCAAAATTCACACTATTCACTTAAACTTTGAATGTCACTTTCAGCGCTGGGAAAAAAACACGCAATTTTGGTATATAAATACAAAAAAGAAAACTAAGTATCTCAAGCACTTCACAATTTTTAGGATGTAAGTTCACAAGCTGTACTAGACACCCGAAAAAACGAAAATTTTTTGTAGAATGGCCAGTCTTAGAAATATTTTGCTGTGTAGTTCCACATTTAAGATTTTTTCTGAAAGTTTCATGAAAGTTTTCGAATTTATTGCAGTGTGTAGTGCAGCTTGTAAAGAATTATCCTGAATTTTTTCGAATCCTTGGTGCAGTTAGTTTATTTTAATTTGTGTACCAAAACCGTGAGACAGATATCGTTTCTTCGATCTATACCCTCAGATATTGGATATTTTATGTGGAGCTAAAATGATTATTTGTATTACCAATTTCCCGCTGGTAAAAATGTGCACGAAAAGTCAAATGATTGAGTAGTTACGAGCAAGGAAGCAAATAATAATAGGAAAAGATTGAAGGGTAGTTGGAAAATATTCCATAAAGTTGGAAAGTGTATCGTTATTCATGAGTGTGCCGTATTTTTCTTCCTTGTTCCATAAAAACCCATCCTCGGAATCGAAATCATCTTAAAATCACCTACTAAAACTATTTTACAATCTTAGCCAAGTACATTCCAACTATACTCCCCCTTTAAAATAAATTGCCGCGTTTTGGCACCAAACTTAGCGATCCTTTATCAAAAATTACAAACCTTATGCGACTTTCAACATTTTATTAACCCCCCCCCCACGGACTTTTAGGGCACCCACAGAAATTTTGTTAAGTCGGCGCCTCTGATATGAAGGAGATATGAAAGTAGAATACAGTTAAAAGAAGTGACCGAAGTCATTGCCTTAAAAGTTCTCTAGCATGCCAGTAAAGAGCTGTCTCGGAGTCACCGTAAAGGGATACACATCGACGAAAGTAGTGTCTATACATTGGATCTACCGAATTACAGAATGGGCAGCCAGGATTCTAAAAGAATCTGTGACGTATTGGAATTCTTTTGGGTGTGATGAATATACCATTCAACAAATTGTTGTGATGAATATACCATTTAGCCTATACTCCATCTTGCATAGCGTAAATGGTACAGTACATAGTAATAAGACTTGGTATAAACTTCTCCGGTAAAACCCTGTAAATATCTCCCTTTTGAATATACTACAGTATCTGTAATACTTCCTTACAAATACATCGAATTGGTAGGGAGTTGGATTACTTTTATTTCCTTCTCTCACAACTAAAAGGTCTTTGAAAGGTGTTTAGTTGTAGTCATTTTCTTTTTGTTAAAGGATTAGATCCTTCGAAAAAAAAAAAAGAAAAAGAAAACACGAGTTCTAATTCTCAGTTGTGTGATCCTCAGGTACGGTTACGGACATGGATATCTGGCACTAATCTGTCACTCCCCTTTATTCTCCATTCACTTCCGAAGCTCGTTTCCCCGGTAAACAAACTTAATCTGTCCATTACTGAACATTACTCTGTCCATCTGTCTGTCCCTGCTCAATGTTTTATTTCATTTTAGGGTATTTTATTTGTTTATTGCGATAACATTTGTTGTCACCAAAGAAAGAAGTAATAGAAAAATAGATTTCGTTTTTCGTTCCCTTACGAAATTAGTGTGTTTGCTCAGCCTGTGACATAAAATTCCTTCTGGTTGATTCGGGACACTGATGGCTGAGGATTTTCTCGTATATGGACAAAGCGTATTTAGCGGCCTTTCAAAATTTTCTATTTCCTTAGTTGCGATTTTTAAAATAAAAGATACCTTCACCCAATGGCGGCCCGTGGTCAAAAATGTTAGTGCAGCCGGAAACATATGACCCCGCCCCCCCTTCCTCCGGACAGGAATGGAAAATCTTTGTTACTGAATTCGAAAGCTGGCGGATTAAGCCCTCACCCAGGATAAAAAAAGAAAGAAAGAAAGAAATTACATAAAAAATGTAATCGATCCTATTTTACTTCCATAAAATGGACATAAATTTCAACCAGCCGCTCCTATCCTCAAAATTGCATCAATCCGTGTCTGATTCGAAGTTTCCTGAGAATTTTCTTTTGTAATGATAACTTGAGAAGAAAAAAGAAAAAAAAACTTACTTATTTTTTATAAGTCAAATCAATCCTCCTTTCTTTTAAACTTGCGAATCGGTCAGTGATGTCCTCATAAAAAGGCGTTGTTTTAATTCAGATATCATTAATTTTAAAAGCTCTTGAAAATTCCCCATGTTTAAAGAATTTTCTCGCTCGCCATGTCCTCTTAATGCCAGTTCTTGCTTACTTAAAAACAATACTGCTTTGATGGGCAATTGCATGAAGCGTCTATTCAGGCTTACCTTCTTGATAAATTCAGCAATATAGAGTCGAGAGTTTTCCTTTAATGCGTCAGCAATTTAGCTCCCACTTCTTATCAACGCCTTAAATTTTAAAGAATTTTTTAAATGTTCGATTGAGCTTCCATGGTGTTTTACATGCTTGTGTGATGGTGGTTAATCCATCCTGTCCAGTACCATTCCAAACGCTCTTTTTTTTATCTCAACGATTAAACACGGCCAACAAAACATTTTTTTGTAAATAAAAACTGCCCCATAGCCACGAGAATAGTGCATATCATGATGAATGGAAGCTACGACCATGCTGAGACGAACCTGCCTTTTTCTTATGAATGGACAATTTTGGTGTCGGTCTATTTTCTTTTAGTGGTTGTCGTTTATTATCTTATTTCCATGTGTTAAACGGAGTTTCAAGCAAGACGCAAACTGGATAATAACGGGGCTCCATGTTTCAAAAAGGTTAAATCATAGATTCCAATAACACATGGACACAGTAACAAATAAAGCTAAAAACTTTCAACCTTCCCAGACAAAAAAAACTATTGTTTCCGTTAGAATGGGCTAGAACAGCGGTTCTCAATCTTTTAACATCGCCCCCCCCCAACAAAGGCTAACTTACAGTGGCGCTCCCCCCCCCTCACATTTTTCAGCATACACTGAGTTTTTTAATCTTTAATAATGAACATTTTAAGCGAAAATGGATATATTTTTGAGTAAAAATGATAATAAATAAGATGATTTTTTTAAAAACATGCATCACTACTTGCTCTATAGTTTTTCTCGCCCCCCCTGCAAACGTTCTGCGGGGCGCGCGCCCCCCTCAGGTTGAGAAACGCTGGGCTAGAACATATATTCTGTGTTTTTATTCTCTCCCCTCACTTCTCGTCCGAGCCAATCAGTTCGTCGAATTCACTAGTGCAGCAAAACTCAAAAAACCTAATTTCAGCTGAGTCTTAGCTAAAACACCCTATGCTATCCTAAGCCGGAGAAAGTGCTTACGTAGTCGTTACCATGGCAACGGTGCTGCCAATTCCTTAATCAGCGCTGAGGGCTGTACCAACGACTTTCGCAGTTGAATTGCGGGAAGATTAAAGGTTGTTTTTTTTTCTGAATGAGCGATCCGGCCGTTACTACAATACGTTTTTTTTTTTTTTTTTTTTTTAAGATTTTTTTTTTTTTTTTTAAGATTTTTTTTAATTTACCATCGGAATTCTATAATTCTAATCTGAATTTAAGAAAATTTATAGAATAAATTATTTTAAAGTATGTGCCGATAATTTCAAGTGCAAGCCCGGCAGTACTTGCTGTATCCTACGAGCCGCCACTGCCTTCCCCTCCATCTAGGGTTGCCAGTTCGCCAAACGAAATAGCCGGACAAACCAGCCAGTTCGGCCGGACATTTGGGTAAAAAGGCCGAACAGCCTACAATATTGAGGATTTTGTCTCAGTATTAATAGGTACAACAACAACAAAAAAAATGTATGTAAAATCAAGCTTTTTTGATTATTACCATGAATCTTGTTAAATTCTAATGAAATATAAATAACATCGAATGCCAAATCAGTTCAAGTACTTTATTAGTAATCAGCCAAAGTCACCAGTAAAAAAAAACTAACAAAAGACGGAAACCGTTCAATTTGGCCGGACACGCAATCAAAAAGCCTAACTATGTCCGGGTTTATCCGGACGCCTGGCAACGCTACCTCCATTCCCTCCGTTAAAAGAAGGATTCTATTAATCTCTCTACTAACACATGCACCGACCTGTAAAAAAAAAAAAAAAAAAGAAGAAGAAGAAGAAGAAGAAGAAGAAGAATGGTTACATTCGTAGAATGATTTGGGAGAGGAAATTCAACTTCGTCGTAGACCAGACGATTTCAGAAATTTTAGCAGTGAATGCTCCAAATTGAATATTAGTTTAAGGGAGGTGCGCGCACCGGTAACTGATATCGAGTTTAAATTTTAAAATTTTGATACCTAGAGCAAGCACCCTGGAGGTAAAAAAATCTACATAAAACCAAAGATAATGTCAAATTGGTACTTGATGATTGAGAACAACGGATATCCGGCAAACATACTGCATCCGGCCTATCTGGCCAATTTGGCCGGATAATTTGAAGTAGCCGTTATTACAAATATCCAGCAGTACATCCGGCTCAAAATTATCTACTGAGAAATAACATAAACGAACATAAAAAAAAATGATTGCATTTTTAAACCTGCAATAATAAAAAATTTGAAAAATCAAAGTTTAAAGAAAATATTTGATTTGTAGTACTTTTCAGAACAAGTTTTTATCATGTATGAAAAACTGAAAAAAAAATTAAGCACTTCTGCCTTAAAATCGGTAAATTATGTTTGTTTGTGTGTTATTATGGCAAGCCTGCACGTTGCCTTGGTCGGGGGACTTTTAAAGAGATTCTAAAACTCATTCACGTTAGATCTGGAGAAAAAACCACCCAAAACTCTAGACCGTTAGATCGACAGCCGCGCGATAGGCCCGAATCCGGAACCACCACACTTCATCCATCTATCACGTTTAGTGTCTTATCCACTCGACCATGTAAATTATGTTGCAAAAACAGTAATTGTTTCTCATGCTTTGTTAGAATTCGGTTACGTCTCTTCTTCATAAATTGACCTTGTTTATGAGAATATCTATTCACTCAGTTGATTGGAGATGGTTTTCTTTCAATGACTGGTTTTGTAAGACATTTATCTAACTCTTGAAGGAGAGCTGATTCATCAACGACAATATTATTTGCATCAGCTTTAATTGTCGTAGAACTGGTAGTAATTTCATGGAAACAATCCCAAAATGATTTCTGATTTCTGAATTAGTCGATTTGAAACGAATGGGAAATTTTCTTTTTTCTTTTTAAAGAGATAGTTCAATAATCTAAGAAAACTAGCGAAAATAAAGAAAGAATACATACTGCTGCCGGATAACCGGATATCCGGTTGAGTCCGGATATTAGGTATCCGGCTAAATTGATATTCGTTGCATCACTTGATAACACCATTAGATAACAGTTCTTAAATATAAACTTATTTTAACAAGTTATCTGGCAAAGTGTCAATTACTGGTGCACCTACCCTAATCTTTTCCGTTTATATTAATAATTGTACTCTTTGTAATACTTTCTAACAAAGTTTATAAGTATTTATGATTTCGATTTGTCCGTCTATCTGTCCGTTCTTTCGTGCCCTAAATTCCGTAGACATGCATCAGTTGCTACGAAATTTATGTATGTTATAACTATGTACTGTACCATTTACCCTATAGAAAATGGTGTACGCATCACTTATCTTGCAAGAGCACCCAAAAGAATTCCAATACAGTAACCCTCGTTATATCACGCCTTGATATAGCACGCGTTCCTATATCTCGCACTTTTCCTAAGTTTCCCCGTACTTTTCAAGCAGAAAATGATAAATGTGAATACACATATGTATTTGTAAATAAAATTGATAAACGATGAATCTTTTTCTGTATGTATAGTTTAAGTTACTTTTTGTTCAGTTTTCCTGTATTTTAACATTACTAATTCCATTATCTTTTACGTGTATATTGTTAGTAAGAGTAAAATTTTTACCGTATCCTCCTACCCCAGGATATATCGCGTATTTTTATTGTCTCCTGACTAGTGCGATATATAAAGAGGACCTGCTATACATTACGCTCTATGGAGAGTCTTTGCTTTAAAGCGTCATTTAGAGGCATTCCTTTATTTCAAACAAAATGAGATAAATATACGCTGCTAATAAGGATCGCACATTAAAGCCTCCATCGAAAGTATCATATGTAGCATTGATAATTGTTATGCAGAGCATTCAAATGAATTCCAGTGCATGACAGATCCGCTTCCCTTTCATCATAAGGGACTTGTCCCGGGGGGGGGGAGCACTTCCAAAAGCAAAGGAGCCTTGCCCCTCCACTCTTCAAAGTTCAAAAGTAACGGCTCATCGAAAAATGAGGGAGGGAAACACAAGACGAGAGAAGAAAAGGAGTACGAACCAACAAGAGTTCTCCTCTTAAGTTCATTTAATCAATCAATGAAGATCATTTAACCCATAATGACGTTAAAATTCAATTGTATAGCCCAGCTTACAACAACAACAACAAAATCAGCCGTAGCCACCTCCTCATATATCCTTTGACCCACTCTCCACACACACATTTTTGGTACACTAGCATCTCATTACAATCAATATATTGTTGCAGAATACTCAGCTAATTACTGGGTTCGTTGTTCTAAAATCCAGCAGGTGGATAAAGAGTCCACTTGTCAGGATGAAACACGAACTTTATCGAACAATCGGCTGTACGAAAATTCAGATGTGCAAGCAGCCTGTATGTATAACGAGCTTATGACTACCACAGAAGCTTTCACAAATGCTGTAATTCTCACACAAAATAAAACAATTCCACAGGCCAAAAATTCAGTGGAAACAGTCCCTCAAGACTCAGCAATGAAGAATTTATACACAGCACTTAAAAACCAGCTTTTAAACACAAGCGAAAAGCCGCTTCAAAAGCGCATAAAAGAACGAAGCACAGCTTCTCAGCAGAGCTCAAGTTTCTCTGTTCGCACATCAGCGGACAAACTACAGACTGACTCGACCGGGACTGCCCGCTCATATTTATAGGTGAAGCAGAAGCTATTAGAAATTTCTTTAGAAAACTATAGCGGAATGTTCTAGAACAAACTCGTTTTGCTTACGTAATAGAAGAGCAATAGAGAGGCTATTACATGATTTTAATACAGAAAAACCAACTTTACATGTCCCCTTGTTAAATAACGCGTCAAATGACCGAAATGTCGCTAGGTTTGGCGACTTTTTGACAAAATATAGCCAAATTTGGCGCAAAAAATGTCCCCAAATCGAGTTTAGAGAACCATATTTCACGAGGTTTCTAGAAAACGCTATGTAAACCGAAGGGGAAACCCAAAACTCCATATCTCCGGTTCCAGTTTACCGATTTTGATGCAACAAAATGCAAAATTTAACTATGTGACTCGTAGAACACAAATTTTAAGCTATTTTAAGCCCCAGAACAGTGGGCTGCCCCAATAATTCGTATCATTACAAATGCATTGCTTATAACAGCTTACTCTTCTTTTAAAGGTGTTCCACCTGAAGAGCAATCGTCGACACGGGACTTTTGAACATCTTTCAAAACAAACCAACAGTGGTGTAGCCAAGGGGGGTCACAACCCCGCCCCCTCAGTGAGGAATTTTTGAAGTAAAACTTCTTTAGGTGCAACTAGGGAGTAACTCAGATTTTTTTTCTGACGGAAGTAACGCTCAGTAAAGGAAGTGGCGTATATGTCATGTACTCCATGCTGACCCTGAAAAAGAAGAACCACCGAAAAACCTACTTTTTCGACTGCTCTGCTGCTTTCGCCGACTTCATCCTGTAAAAGTACGCGGAACCTGTTAGGAAAAGAAACGGCGAGAAAAAACAGTCAAGTGCCGTATCTTTGAGGCATCAATCTTTATTTTATATATCAACTAGCTGAAGTACCCGTTCTTCTCACAGGAATGAATGGACTTTTTGATATTACGATTTGTTGTGATTACTATTTATTGTAATAAAGAGATATAGCAAAATGGATATCGCGTTATATTGTGTTCAATAATCATGCATTCCGAATTTCAACGCAATCGTCTGTACGGTGCAGAAGGCGATGCGGCGTAGCGCAATCTAGTGTCGAGTTTTAGCAGAACGGATACGGCGAAAATATTCTTCGCATTCAGATATCGATGTATGCGAATTTTCATGACGATCGGCTGGACAATCCTGAAGTTCATGTGTTGACGCGACATCTAGTGGCAAGTTATAGGAAAATGGATAGCGCCAAAATCTTCCCCGTGTTCAAATATCTATGTATACCTATTTTCATAGCGATTATTTGCACAGTCAAGAAGTGATACACTGCAGGGCCATCTAGTGGTTAATTAAAGTAATGATTTGCTACAGCGCCGTCAAGTGGCGAGTTATAGCAAAATGTATAACGCCAAAATATTCTCATTGTTCAAATAGCTATGTATACTGATTTTCATAGCGACTGTTTGAATGGTCTAGAATTTGGCCTGCTGCAGCGTCATCTAGTGGCGAGTTAAAATAATAATGCATTATAATGCAATGTTAAAATAATAATCAAACGGTGCGGGAGTTTTTCAACCTCATAAACACATACCAACATTCATTTTTATCTATAACCAGTGTTATTATATATACCAGTCTCAAATAAAATCCAGTTTCAAATCTAAGCCTCGCCAAAGTGCCAACATACGCCATTTTGCAAGAGATTTTTCAGAGAATCATTCGAAGCATTGACTTAGCAGCAATCAAAATGGAAAATGGTCCGACCGCCAAAAAGTAAAGCACGCATTTATTTGAAAAGTGAAATCTCTTAATACAGCCGCATTTTTTGTATTATAAATTTTTGTTTCAATATATTCATCTATAACGTGTTTTATTCATCGTTACTCCGATGTACTAAATGAGAAGATTTCAATTTTCAGAAATTTGGCGGAATTCCCACAACTTAAATCAATGTACACAATTGGCGAGAATTCTGAAGATAGATCGCTTGAAATCCCTTAATAACTGCATTTTTTCTGCACGGATCATTAAAATTTAACGCTGTATGCTAATAAAACCTTTGCACTTGTTTTCAAAAATCTATTTCCTTAAGCTCTCAGTAAATTGCGCCAAGCCGAAAACTGTGCAAACCGCTAGAACTCACTTTCTCAAAATCGGCATTTGAGCCATTTTATTTTTCGCTAAACTAAAAAATTTTACATATTAGCCTCGGAAATCTTCAATTCTTATTGTTTTGCGTATAAAACATTTCATTCCTGCTCTGATGTCCTATGCACACGATATTATAATTTTAGAAAATAATAATAATAATCTTACAAATATAAACTAACAAAAAAAATCTTAAATTATTCTTTTATTTTTACTTTGAGAATTTAAAACATTTTATTCGCCAAAATCGCCACACATGGCAACCACGATGCTTATTTCACACTTTTTTCACTACAGAGGGTTACAATTACGGAAGCTTTTTGCGTGGAGAACATAAAAAATCTCTTAAATTCCGGGAACGGGTGGACTTTCAAAGTTTTAAAGTGGACTACCATTTATTCTATATTATTTTACATATCTGTGCAAAATTTCAGGCTGATAGGTCCATTTTTGTGGATTTGTATACAAACAAACAAACAGAATTTCATTTTTATTTATAAGATAAGCTTTGTGAAGGTACATCCAACACAATATTTTACATGTAATCCCAACCTCACAGAAGGTTCTCGGTAATCCTTATTTTTAGATGAATAATATACATGGTTTTGGAAAAGCACAAAGAAACAGACCCTGGCTGCAATCAATCCCAAACAATAGGCAGAACTTGCAGTTTAAAAACACGGATACAGAATAATAATTCGAAACCTACCAGCAGACGAAATCAACGCTTAAGAAGACTGTGGTAGAAAAACAGACAAAAAATTTACACTACCTGCAGGAAAACATCAGTTAAAGAGCACAGTTAAAGTATAATACTAGACTATGGACATTCCCCTCATTCAAACCCAAACTCCAGGCGGAACAATGGTATAAGAAAACGGTTAAAGAATAATACTACAACATGGACACTTCTTGGATTCTAACAAAGTAATTATCATGAATTACCGATGATTCTTACTGGAGATTTTAATGTTAATTTTCGCTCTGAAAAATCTCAGCCGTTAGCTGATTTTTAAAAAGAAAAATTGGATCTAACTATGAATACTTCTCGTCTTCAATCAAAAACGCGTTTCGGTACAACGATAGATGCTGTATTTTCAAGAAAATTAGCAAATTTAGAGAGTAAAATTTAAGTTTCTCATTATAGGTACCACAAACCTATAATTTCGTACATAAAAAATTACGATGACATTCAAGTACCTATTTCCAATGAATAATATGAATATAAGATTTATATAATCTTTGTAAAGTGCATGAATAATAAATATAATTAAATTATAATATGATATTTATTTTAAATTAAAGTTTAATCTTTTCAGTGATATCTGTCGCAAACGTCAAAGAAGTTTTACTTCAATCGCACGTAAAGATTACATGCACACACTTTTTTTTTTTGCCATGCAAAATGTATATTCTTCACTCCCTTATCACACACACGTATACATATATGTGAGTTGCAGTAGTCGTAACCCCCCCCCCAACCTCAGAAAAATTTCTGGCTACGCCACTGCGAACCAACGATGTTAAACACTCGAAAAAAATTATAGTGCTTCTTCAGTCAATGCACTATGGACTCATGCTAACAGTCAAGCGCTAATGTCACTTTTCAGAAAAAAACTCATAAGTACAAAAATCGCCTTCCAAAAATGAACCATGGAGTGGCCTGTTTAGAGAGATACTCTATGTTTAGCATTTTTACCGGAGTGTTTCATTAACTTCTACAGGTTCATTGATTGTAACAATTCGCAGTACAGCTTGTAAAGAGGCATTCTAAATTTTTACGAGCCTCAAGCGATATTGAATTCTTTAAAAAGCTGTTCAAAAGTTTCATGATTACCAAAAAGAACAGCCCTAAAGTATGTCAAATATTTGAAATTATTTTACAGAGTGTCGCCTTTTTCTTAAAGATATAGTTCAACGTTTCACCGAAATTCCGGTACCAGTTCATCTGCAACCTGTATTTTGAAAAATGTGGTGCTAAGATTCGCCATTTTAGCGGTGTTTCCTCAAACACCATTATATCGCAAAATTAATACACACTACCAGAAGAAAAAAAGGAGGGGGGGGGGGAGTTCACTCGAACCCACGATCGCGCTTTGAGAACTAAGCCACTACAGACAAAACTTACTAGCAAAAACAAATTGCATCAAACATATATAGCATTGTTTTATTTCAATTTGCAATAAAAAAATTTCTTCTAAAAAATAGAATATTGAGCTATAATCAGCTTCTGTTCTCTTTTAAATGAATGTAGATAGAAATTGCTGCCAGACGTGTTTATTCGATGTCAAATGTGGTAGCTCCTTTAGATGGCCTATATTTTTTAACAAAGGTTCTTTCTTCCATTTTCGAAAGATTTTTCTTTTCGAAGAATTCATGAGGCACTTTTTTCTTATATTTTGTAATCGCCGCTAACCTCCTAACGCGAGCTAACGGCGGCCATGTTAGCTCACCGAGAAAACTCTGTTTTTCACAGTTGAACCGAAATCTAGGTTCGATCGGTACTTGGCTTTTATAAGACAAGTACCAGGTTACCGAGCCATGCTCAGAATATAAAGGCCCCTTAAGTGTAAAATAATGGGTACGTATGTATAATAATGAGTACCGTCCTTGACGCTTATCAATAACCTTGCTAAAGATTTACATCGCTGTCGGATCACTCATTCATTATCAGGTAAGCTTTGGTCGGCAGTCAATGTTACAATGGCTTATACTTTGTTTTGAAGAGGTATGCTAAATATTCAATGGTCGGTGCCATCAGGGTTGAGCAAAAAGTAACTTAACGTAAGGTGCCTCCTTTCCTTCAGTAGCAGATAGATCAGCGAGGGTAAAAGCGGAGATCTTGGGTGATGCGTTCACTAACAGCATCTTCAGAAATATATCTCCCCATATTGAATCAAGAATTTGAGTTGATTGAACTGCCAAATGAATGAGTTTATTTCATCGAGTCTGATATACACTGTTCGCAACGTAGTTGTACACACCGCAATCGTTAATAGTTTCACTCGCCATATACTGTGAACAAAGATATTGTAAAGTATGGGTTCAAATTTCGAATTCTTTTATGAAATTCATCGGAATGTAGGTGGCATCGAAGAAACAACCACACCAATTCATTAGGAAATTTGGAATTTCCTACATCAATCTTACAGTCCCCGAAATGATTTGTTAATTTGAGGATTTTCTTCAGGAAAATGCAAATCTCCACGATAAATGCAAGCCATGTTAAAAGGTTGTAATTGTAAACTATGATAGTAAGTATCCTTTGTAGATTCTTGGTCTGTCTACCCGAAGTATTTGTCAACGTCTAGATGTTCTATGTCGTTCTCCTTCCAAATACTGATGATCTCTTTCATCTGCTTGTGTTTGAACTGCACGTTCACACATTTGGGCCAAGTGCTGCTGTCAGTGATCATATGTGTTTCCACAGCTCGCTTTTCAGCTACACTTTCATGTATTTACGTCTTTGTCATGCAATACATCTATGATTCTAATTCTTTACGACTGAAATTGTAAATTTCTCTATAGTGCTTCAATTTAAACATAAAATACTTATTTTTTCTAATTCAAAGAAAATACATCTTACATAAATTCTATAACCTTATATTCAATCTTCTTAAATAAATATAGATTCTATAAAAGTATAATCTTACACAAATATGCTTTAAACATAATTTTCTTTTATAATCTCACGAAGAAAAGAAAACGTGTAACGCAATTTAAATTATTAATACAAAACCACACTTCGAAAGCATGAAATCAAAAACAGAATAGGTCAAAAATATTCTTTTATAATAACTTTAACAACTACTTAAACGTTCGCAATAATAAAACAAACAGATGGACTGAAAAAATGGACTTCTAACCTTGAATAAATCCAAAAATGCATCGTAACTTACTATATGGTTACGCTGATCCCTGACTCTGTCACAATTCCAGTTCAACCACTCAAAAACAAAACTTTTACCATCATTAATCCAAACAGATTAAAAAAGTATTGTCTAATAACGTATACTATACGCGTGTATGTTGTGTGACAGTGGAACGTGTGACAGTCCCGTGTATGAGGTTGATAAACTCCATCACCGTTTCAGCGATCACCATGAAATTCGGTACACCTGTGTCTTTTTTTCATGGAGAAGGCTATTCATTTTACTTTGACGTAGCTACTAGGTGACGCTGCAGAACGTCAGTAACCATTTGTATAGCATCAAGTCTAACTTCGTAAGAATCATATATTATTCTGCATCTACAGCCGTGTTTGAGTAAATTAAATAATGATTCAGAATTATGTCATAATAAACAAAATAATTTTTAAATCCAGCTTATCTCAGAAAAACAAATGTATAGAAATGACTAAACAAAATGTATGACTTAAAGAGCAGTATCGTCGGTAGATAAGTTTTAAATTATTTAAAAATTTGGAAATGGACGATGGAATAGTTCCAACGTAAATAAAACATAAATTTTCAAAGTTAGACCTTAAAGGGCGAAAAAATTTGTCAGAGATCTTTATAAACTAACGATATGCGTATAAATCACTAATAATAAAATATTTTTTGAATCTCCTTTTATAATTATCGCTATAACATTCTTTGCATTTTTGTTTTTAATGAAAGCATGCCATATTCCCGTGTGAAGAACGGGTACTTCAGCTAGTATTTTATAGTAATGGACAGGTCTTGTTTTTTCCAGGAGGCGTACAAGCAGTGGGTGTGCGCCATGTTCCTTCCTCCGGTGCAATTGGAGGGCGAGGCGGAGTGCCTCAAGCCCTGCCGCTACGTGTGCCGCCTCGTGGAGCAGAGATGTCCTTACTTCCATCCCAGCGTCAAGGAACAGTACGCGGGAGAACGGGTATTCAAGTGCATAGGTACGTATGCGCAACAGCCTAGTGTGCCCTGCCATCGTTTACATGCAGAGCAATTAGCTGTGAAGGATGAATGTAGATGGCGCTACCGTGAAACCACTTCTTATTTGTTTCGTAAAAGTAATTGCAAGGAGTTGGTAAATTTTCTCTTTTTTTTTTTTTTTTTTTTACATTTGTATTGATTCGTCGACTATTCTCCACAATATCTTTCCCCACAAACCTTCAGATTTAGAATCAGTAACAGTTAACAGTAGAATCAGAAACTATTTTGCAATTCCTAGCTTCTAGTTTTGAAAACACTATTTCCATTGCTGTTGGCAAGATCAAATAGGATCATGACAATGATCGGCAGCACTTTGCTCAGGTCGGAACGTAACAGCTTTTTCGGTATGGCTGGGAAATGTTGCTTCATACTCCTACAGTCCCGAAATGAATCCCACCAAACTTTGACACCGGCGTTACACCCTCTGGCAGGTGAACAAAAATAGCAAATTAGATGGAATTGAAGAATTTCCAATCCAAGGATTAGTGCTCATGTTCAGGTATCTACATTATTTAAAAAAAAAAAAAAAAAAAAAAAAAAAAAAAAAAAAAAAACGATCTAAAAAAAATACGGCACCAGAGAATTCTGATTAGCACAAGGGTTTAAGCAAGTGCACATGAGCGACTTATTTCATGATCTGCGAATGTAAAATCAAACTTCTGGCAGCAGAATACTTCTTATTTGTATCAATCAATACATTTAATATGGAATCCATTGTTGCCACTTAAGTTCTTAAATTTAACACTCAAATGAAATTGAACTCATTTCTTCAGTTCTTAGTATCTCAAAAAGAAAATGCATACAAACAAAACATGAACTTACTGGCGCTTCAAAAATACTCTTAATTTTCATACAGTTCTAGATATTTTTCATTTTATTTCCTTCGCTTGTGTCATTTCCACGTAGCCAATTACTTCTGTATCGCCGGTGGATCATCAGAAGCCGCACATGCGCATTTGCATTAGCCCCCAGCATTTATCTGAATCGTCTGGTGTCTGATTTTTTGTGTGAGACCGTAAAAAAACTTTGTGTTTTACTCTTTAAATGGCTCTTGTAGTTTGATAATCTTGTAGTTTGCAAACAAACACAAATAACAAGTTTTCTTTCCTCTATTCTTGGAATTTTTCTAAATTTTGTGCAACTTTAATGTAATGATCGAAGATAGAGCCAAATAGACCTTTTTGTAGATTAAAGAACATCCGAGTTTAAAGAACTGCAATTACAAATCTAAAACAACATTTTTGCAGCAAAATAGCTAAAAAAATAACATTCTAGAGTTTGTAAAATTATGCATTTTGATGTTAACTCCAATCAAAACCGAAGGCTTAAAACTACTGTGTGTGGGGGTGGGGGGGTGAGCAATGTGCAACCTTCTCTTTTCCGAAACTTCCAAATGCCTATATTACTAATATATTACTAACAAATGAATATCTAGATTGCTGTGTTTATTTGTTTAGTTGGGGATATACAGGGTGTCCCAAAGAGAAGGTGGTAACACACTTTCATTCTTTATTAGATATAAGTGGATAATGTGCGTTCGAAATATGTTCAAAATACGGTAGGAAAAAGGATTACGTTAAGACAAAAAAATCCTCTCGCTCATTTTCAAAAGTGGCACTTTTTAAATATTTATACGATCCCCATACAAAGCAATTCTCAATTAGTAAACTCTGTCCCAGACTAATGAGGTTATGTACAGAATTTCAGCATTTCGTCGTAAAACGTCTCAGAAATATATTTAAACAATGGTAATCGGGAACTATAGATGAATCTGAATGCATATTTGAATGAATGCGTTCTGTACGATACCTCAAATGATATCATTCAGTGTGATTTTTTTTTTTTTTTTTTCAGTCCGAGAGCCACTGAAAAGTGGTTAAAACAGCTTATATTTATCTTTATACCTCTGACCCTTTTTACAATATAATTCTCAAATTTGGTACATCACCTCATGAGTGTATGGGGCACACTGTAATTGGGAATTTTTTTTTTTTTTTTTTGAGCGGGTGTCGTACACATATTAAGAAAGGTGTAACTTTTCGAAAATTAGCAAAAGGAATTTTTTTTAACGTATTCTAGAGCCTCACCATGGCGCAGCAGTTATATCACTGAAAATGGTAGACGGCCGAAGTGTGAAGGTCCCGGGTTCGGGTCCCATCGTGCGGTTGTCGATCTAACGGCCTGGAGATCTGGTTTTCTCCAGATGTAACGTGAATACGCGTTAGAACCCCTTAGAAAGTCCTCCTACCAAGGCATCTGTGATGAAGATCACATATCTAATTTTATAATCATTTACTTTGGTTTTCTTTAATGCAATCTATCCAAAATTCAAGAATTCTAAATCACTTTTGTTTTCATTTTCCTGTCATTTCGTCTTTTAAATCTGTATATTTACTTTTCCCTGTATGCACTATTCTTTTTGTTCTGCGTCTCTTCAGACCGGTGTGCTAAAAATAGATTATATTACGTCCGTTTGCAAAATCAACGGCCTTTTTGAGTTTCCTCTTGGCATCCTGCTGGCGTAAGTTATTTAGTTGTTCCCCTGCGACGACTTTAAAATTATTTGTTCGCGATTACGTCATTGTAATTTTATTGGATTAACTGTTAGGGTTGCTCTGGAATTGGCATTTATGTAAAGAAGGTTTTTGGTTGGGCTGTTTTAAAATTACTTAGTTGCGTTGTGATACATGATAATCCAGGTTCGGTGCACTTATGTTGCAATAAAATAAAAAGACGTTAAATACTGAAAAACTATTTTATTAAACATATGCTATTGAAATATTATTATAACGGCGGTGGTGGCTCAGCGAAAATAAAAATACGTCCTATATGGACAGTGAAATTAAGGTGGAATACTTTAAAAATTACGCCAACACAGAATTACACATTGGCGAGAACAATAACTTGGCTGAGATTAATAGCGCCAATTCCAGAGCAACCCTAACAGTTAATCCAATAAAATTACAATGACGTAATCGCGAACAAATAATTTTAAAGTCGTCGCAGGGGAACAACTAAATAACTTACGCCAGCAGGATGCCAAGAGGAAACTCAAAAAGGCCGTTGATTTTGCATACAGGGAAAAGTAAATATACAGATTTAAAAGACGAAATGACAGGAAAATGAAAACAAAAGTGATTTAGAATTCTTGAATTTTGGATAGATTGCATTAAAGAAAACCAAAGTAAATGATTTTTAAATTAGATATGTGATCTTCATCACAGCATCCCTCATCTTAGGCAGATACCCCTCGCGCAGGTTTACCTTAATCACTCGCAAATTAACTTACTCTACTTTTCTACCTGATGCTGAACGTTTTTTCAATTGACATTGCCCGCTTAACTCTTAAGAGATAAGGAATTAAACCGTGTTACCACCTTTCTGGGGCACACTGTATAATAATGAGGATATTCTTTTGATATTCTTTGAGGATTGTAGATATTCTTTTGTTAGACAAAAGTCTTTGAAATTTCGTCTTTTTTTTCCGGAAGGTGGGTCCTATCAAGCATGTATAATTTTTATGAACTTTAAAATGTTGTTTCCCATGAAATTTATCCAAAAACGTTGTAAAGTGTGGAGGTCCCGGGTTCGGGTCCCATCGCGCGGCTATCGATCTAACGGTTTGGAGTTTTGGTAGGTTTTCACCAGATGTACCGTGAATACCCGTTAGAACCACTTAGAAAGGCCTCCTACCAAAGCACCCTCCCCGCCCTTGGCAGATCGCCCTGGTGTGGCGTTGCCGTAATCACACACAACCACAACCAAAAATCGTTGTAATTTCTTTAGCTTTGTAGTTGTAGCTCTTTACAATTGGGGCATAATTTTATGTACCGTACGCAAGGGGAGAGTTTAGAGGTTCAAGCCTCCCCTGCTTATGGAAGAGTTTTTTGAAAAAACGGTTATGCTTTTTAATATAAAAATTACGTCCATAAACATCACCACCACCCTTATAGGAAGTCTGTGTACGCCACTGACGCTTGTATTATTATAATTACCAAAACAAAGAAGATGTAGTGGTGTTTCTCACTGTTGTTTTATTTATTTACTTATTTAATATCGCTTATTCGCTCCCCTCCTCCCCCCCCCGCAAAAAAAAGCATACTTGAAAACAGCACAAAATTTTTTGAATTGTGTTGTTAGGACTTTATTTACGAAAAAAATTAATGTTTTGGAGGATAAGGGAATCATTAAATTTTTATTTTTAAAAAATATGTTTTCGCTATTTCAAGCCGAAAATTCCTGGTGCCTACCATCAAAATTCAGAGAGGCAATCAAATTTTTAATCTTGTGTTGTTTATTCCCATTGAAAACTACGAATCTTTTCAAATATCTGTATAAACTAGAGGATAAAGCCTGTTGTGCATGTAATTACAACGGGCGCTAGAAAAAAAAAAAAAAAATTGACAAAAATAGGTCTATACTCAGTATATTTAATCTTTGCCCACTTAATATTCAATTTTTATTATAAACTGAAATCGGAATCTCTGCGGAAACTTTCCGCATTCGAAAGATTCCGTTTGGCGGGAACTTCCTCCCCCTATATCAATGCTTCATGCATAGAAAATCATTTTATTTGTGAAAAAAGTTAAGCTGGGTAATCTATAAAAACTATTTTAAGCGAATTGGAATCTTAATTATCCCTTCAAATCCTGATAATCGTGGCTTCAATATGACGTTAATGTCACTTGCGACACCTAATTTTGACACGCAAATGATAAGTTTTTTTTTACTCTCGGAAATAATATGGAACTGAAAATAGTGAAAAAAAATCCCTTAAAAACCAGAGAACAGGTGGATTTTCAGATTTTAAAAGTAGCGTAGATTTTTTTTTCTCTATTTTTCTTTTTTACATAATTATGAAATTTTTCAATCCAATCGCAGTAACTGTGTAAATTACTACGTTTTTAGAAATAAATTTTTAATCTGTTTGGATTAATGGCGGTAAAGGGTTTTTTTTGGAGTGGTTGAACCGGAATTGAGACAGACTCAGTATGTCAGTGAGTCAGGAATCAGCAATGGCGGTCCTGTTTTTCTAAGTAGTGCGAAATGCAAAAATGCGCCCCTCCCCCACCCCACCCCGCCCATGCAGTTAGAAAAGTTTTCAGGGGGATTAAAACAAAAATTACAACAATATATGGACACTCAAATATGCATACTATAAAGTAAAGCATTTTGTTGCTCCCCCACCCCCATAGAAATGGCTCCCGGTGCGGTCGCACCGTTCGCTCCACCCTAGGAACGGCTCTGCGTATCAGCGTTACACAGTAAGATGTTCATACATAAAAATACTTATAATTTTTATCAAAATTTAGTTCAAAAAATTAATTAGAAATCAATACAATTTTTTAAAATCCAGATAATGTTTAAAGAATGAATACGTTAAATCGATTTTTAAAAGAATTTATTATGAAATAATGTGAAGGTATAAAAATTAGAAATATAATAATATCGTAATATGTTGCATAAAAATATTATCATAAAATCCTTTGAGCCTTTGACTACCCACTTATGAGCACTATATATATGCACAGGGGCGTAGCCACGGGTGGGAGGTGGGGGTTAGGGGGGTCATAACCCCCCCCATGAAAAATTTCTGGCTACGCCCCTGTATATGCATATATTTAGATCCTATAAAAAATCATATCAATCAACGTGAATCTTAATCAATAACAAGGCCGTACTATAGGGTATGGTCCCCACCCCCAAAATTTAAAATTTGTCGACAAATCAATAATAATGAAGACTTTTTGTGAAAAATTTAGCCTTTTTCACCTTTTGGTCACCCCCCCCCCCGATATTTTTTTCTGGGTACGGCCCTGATCAATAATATTAATTTTGAATCACATACACAGCTGTTGCTGTTATTAAAATGCGAAATGTTTTCTATTTCAGAAAACATCTGGGTTCCCTTTATCACAGCCGTAACTTACTATGGGCAAGAGGGGGCAATTGCCCCCCCCTTAAAATTCAAGAAAATTCAGATATAACCTATTTGAAAATGATATTTTCTACAATAGGAAACATTTTGACCCGTCAATGTTACATGTTGCCCCCCAATATTATATGCCAGATTACGCCAATGCCCTTTATATTTAATGATGGACAAAAACATTAAACGTACTATATCTCCATTTTACTATGCCATGCCTAAGCTCCCGGATGTTGGTTCGCCCGCGTAAGTGAGCAAGGTCAAAGAATATTTTTCTTTGGTGCTGCCATCTACTGTCAGATGTGTAAACTGTTTAAACTACTGAATATTATAAAAGAGGTAATAAAATCGTACATGAAATATTAATCAGAATTACTGTTCAATAGTTGGAACATTCAAATTCTGTTAGGGTAGTCAGTCAATCACAAAAATAAATAAGCTTCATTAAATTTTTTCGCTATTTCTTTTCAGGCTAAGTTTAATTTTAACAAAATACTGTAGTACTAACCAAATTTTTTATTGTTTTGTGCATGAATTGTTTTTGAATTATCAATATTTATAAAACTGAATTTTTTTCAAAAGTTTAATTTGGGTGTTAAATTATTAATTAGTTTTTTACTCTCCATTTATTAAAGAGTACGCCATAAAAATTGCAGTTTTAAAAACTTATTTTAGCATTCACTTCGATTTATCACTCGCTTCGATCACTACCGTATTTGCAAGTACCATCTTATATGGTTGATTGAAATGCTCAACTTCTGACCTGCACTTCCGGGTTCGAGCCTAAAAGTCGGTTTAACATGTTACTCATCCAGACCCTGGGCCTTATTACCGCATGGGCAAATCGAGACTTTGCCCGGGGCCCCTGCTCAAAAGGACCGACAATCTCAAATGTTCTTCTGAAATATTCTTTTTTATATCGAAATTTTATGAAAAATAAAACAATTTTCACTGATGGGGGGGGGGGTGCAAATTCAGCAATGCGCGGGGCCACTGTTGGTCATCGGGCCCAGTCCAGACCCAGACCTGCTTCAGTATTGACAGACATTCTCTCTAAAACATTTCCCCCTAAAAGTGATTGAATTTCCCTCCAAAATTTAAAACTTTCTCCCAAATGTTAAAAATTTGTTTGGTGTAATAAGTGAAACACTTTAAAATATATTCGCACTTTTGGGGATATTTAATTATATTTTTAATTATTTGTTTTATTTAAGGAATGCGCATTTAGCATGCACTGTAGATGCTATTGTTATTTATGTAGATGCTAATGTCACTCTAGATGCTAATGTTAAAGTTGCTTTCCTACTACACAAAAACTTTCTTCTACCGTTAGAGTATAAGAAAGTTCAGGCCTTATTATCGCATGGGTGAATCGGGACTTTGCCCAGGGCCCCCAATTTCAAATGTTATTCTGAAATATTCTTTTTTATATCAAAATTTTCTGAAAAATAAAAACAAATTTCATAGATGGGACCTCCAATTTCATCAATGCCCGGGTCCTCTGTTGGTCATAATCGGGCCTAAGAAAGTTTTTGTAAAAGGGGACATCGATCCCTGAATCATTGAACTGATCTTAGCTTTAATAAAAGTACATCTAATGTATTAGCATAGTTGCCCGGGTGCTAGGTTAAGCTAAGCCCTCCCTACACAGATTTCGCCCCTCCCCTCCTTTTCAGGAAATATTAGTGTTTGGCTGTGTCGTGGACACGGCCGTGTGTTTCACGGGGGAGAAGGGGGGGGGGGGGCACCGGGCCCATGCGGCAGTACGTCCATTTATTACAAAAGTTTTATGTACCATAACGAGGAGAGTTTTAAAAACATCAGACTTCTTTTTTTTTCCGCTGAAGACTGAAAGTTCAATAGCTTACTGCAGTTACGTCTTTCTTTTTTAGGCATCACATCGATGGAGGAAGCCGATGTTTGTTGTTGGCTACTTAGCATAAAGCCTTTTCATGCTTTTGCTTCATCTGTGTATTCGATAAGACGTGGGCCGTTGCCAGACATGTTGGAAATTTTCAGTTTTATGTATTTATATAAACTCATTCATTTATTTGTGTTTAAATCAAATACGGCCGGTTAAAGCGGAGATCCGGTTAAGAGGGAGTCTACTGTTTTTTAATGTCTTTATAGGTAAAGTCAACGTGGTATGCAAGGGGTTCTCCTTCTTGTTCTTCTTACTGCCATGGAATATGAGGGCTAAGGCACTTTTGCAATAGAGCATTTTGTACCACCCCAAATCCAGATTACATCGATACCGGCAGTACCTGTCAAAGCTGTTAATTTCTACCAGACTCCCGAACAGTTTATTTCTACCTCATTCAGGAGCCGATAGATGGCAGCACTACCGATCATAAGGCTTCTTAATTTAATTTTGAAGCGAATACCAAGCAGAAGACCCCAGGGCTTAGTTTTGCCACCCCTAGAGGTTATCAGTTTGGATGGGAACTTGGAGGACATCGCGACCACCACGTATTTAACGTGCCCCAGTCGCCATTAGCGAGCAGGGCGGTCTTTGGTGGGTCCCAGGATCGAACTCACAACCCTTCGGCTGCGAGACCCAACTGGGCTACCGCGGCCCATATGCAAGGGGTTAATGGATGCCTTTGGGCATGATTTATCTTGATTTTAATGCTGGCACGTCACTTATCTTTTTGTGTCTTTCTCACAGACCCGGACATTCCGGATCTCGACAGCATCCAGGGCGACTCCTCCTATGGCCCGCCCCACCGATGCTACTGCCCACAGCACCTGGACGCGGGGGCGAAGAGTGGGGAGCCCGAGTGCCACCTCATGAGCCCCGCACAGCTGCGGAGGAACGCCTCCAGGTGGGGGCAGCACAGGTCGTCACGGGCTCCCCGGAGCCCACCCAGTACACCGCTGCTGCTACAGGCCACGGCCCTGCTGTTGGCGGCCTGGTGGACGACGAGGACCAGGTAGCATTCCAGACATCGAAACCAACAGACCGATGAGAGCCAACCGTCCGTCTGTCCACGAGAGAGGGCACATCGCCACACGACAGACACAGCGCCCAGGTATGTAACAGACAACTCGCCGTGTCCCAGCACAAACTTGTCCATTCCATGCCTCTTTTCAATCCAGCTCATCCATCCTTAATAGCACAGATGGTCACAAAAGAGTCTGGGAAGACACAGGACTGTCACCAACTAGTCACACTGGGACTTGTGAGTGATATGATTCCACTGTGACCCGTTATTTGCAACCAGTCACCTTGTAACTGCTGTGCTACCGATCACTAAATGAATCTGTTGTAAAGTCACTGTGAGATTGCTTTTCGACTCCTGGTTGCTGTGACTTCAAAATGAAGTTAAAGAGGCCGCTTGTTGCGATCCAAACTTATTTTGGCTAACATTTTCTGAGTCATTCCATTTTCCAAACATTAATGAGTGAATCCGAAATATAACGAGTAACGCAGTATCATAACGAGTAATAGAGTATAATCTTGCGGTTGCAGAGTGATGACTGGCAGGGCAAATGGGGGAGCGGTTAAGCATCCATGAAACATTTGTTCAAAAATATAAAAAACTAAAAATTGATTTTTTTTAAATTATAGCATTATCTTTTCCTATGTAAGTCTAACTTCAAAAGTATTGTATATTTATTCTGCATCTACAATCGTTTTTCAATAAATTAAATAATAATTCCGAATTATGTCATAATAAACAAAATAATATTTAAATCCAGCTTATCTCAGAAAAAGAAATGTATTGATATGACTAGACAAAATGTATGACGCAGCGAGCAGTATTGCCAGTAGATAAGTTTTAAATTACATAAAAATTCAAAAATGGAAAATGGAATAGTTCCAACATAAATAAAACATTATCTGCAAAGTTAGACTTTAAAGGGAGGAAATCTTTGTCAGAGATCTCTATAAACTAACGGTTTGTATATAAAAATGAATTAAAAGGGAAAGAAAAAATATTTATACGTACATATTTTTAAACCTTTGTAGTTGGAAATCCATACGTCGGGAGCCTTTTGTTAAAGAGTGGATTGTGTTTAATTAATAACACATTTATTTTTTTAGATAGTAAGAACAGTTACTGCCAAGGAACAGTTTTGTTACATAAAGTTTTGAAATAGGGTTCAAATTAAGGAGCTGCTGTGAGCATCCGCACAATATGAGATCAAATCTATATCTGCAGAAAAAAATACAGAAAAGGGTTGCAACTTGTTCAAATAGGGTTGTTTGGTCCCTTAGCTTAATCTCAAAGTCCTCAAGGGGAATTTCCAAATATATCATTCGGATTTATCTAAATACGAAATTTTCGTCATATCTTTTTTACTCATTTCGGGGCTGGCTATAGGTCTATCAGCTAGACCCTGCTGCGCCCCTGAATCAGTACAGGTTAATAAAACTGTGAAAACTATTGAATATTGTTGTATGTGCTTAGTACGCCTCTCAAAAAGTATTCAAATTTAAGTCGAATTCATGTGCACAATAACAATTTACTTTTTTTCAATTGTGTGTTTCTCGAACAATTCATCAGATATCCACAACACTAAAATGGTAAATTTAGCTTGCACTCGAATGCTTTATTGACTGGGCGTTCATGTGTCATAGTTACATTTATTTTCCTGAAACTTTTTGTCGATTATTACTGTAGAATAAGTCCAAATTGTGGCAAAAGAACGCTAAAAGTGGCACACCGTCACTTCCGGCTTGAGCAGCATTTCGAGCCATGAGTCAATCTGGGTATTATAGGGAGTCTGATATTTTAACATTAGAACGTCACAAATGATCCGCCAAGATGCTATCGCAGTGATGTCACAAGCAAAGATGCCACAACTGTGGGTTCATTCGTAAACGACGAACTCGTTGCACGAGTTTTCGTAAGAAAACTGGAATGCGTTTGTTCAGTGCAGTTCAGTGCTGTCAGTTACGTTTGCCTTTAGAAACAACTTCAGTTTCGTCGGCTAGGAGATGTGTTTGTTTACAATTTGCGTAAATTGTTATTTTTCTCGAGGAGTTTTAATACATACTCAATATAAAATCAGCAGGATTTAAAAAGAGAATGGCCATCATTGAAGTGTACTGATCAAAATTTAGAAATTTCAACTTAAACTTGCATTTTTTCAAAAGTATTTAGCAAGAGAAGTTCATATTTCTCTGATAACGGTTTCAATCCACTTCAATCTCAACACTAAAATATGCATGATTGAATTTACTAAAATGTAAAATACAAGAACATGGTTACCTTTGAAAAACCGTTCGTTGTACCGCCATCGTTGTAGTTTCTAGCGTATGCATGAATTTCCTCTCGAAAAAATAATATTTGCAGCTTCAGCAAAGAAATCTGAGCTGTATGTCTCGTGCGACTTTCAGAAAAAATTCATGACCACAAAAAAATCACCGTCAAAAGTGTTCCGAGGATTGACCCGTTCTTGGAAACATCGCGAAATTCAGAATGTTTACCAGTTTTTCCTGACAATTTCGTAACTATTTTAGCTTCATTCTCAATGTCAGTTCACAGTGTAACTTGTAAATACACATTCTAAAATTTTGCGAGTCTCTAGCTCAATTAAATTTTTTTAAAGCTGTTCAAAAGATGTTCATGATTTTCAAGTGAAGCAGCCTTAAGAGAGCCGAAATTTAGAACCATTTGCACAAGTGGCACTGTTGTTTGAGTGTTTACGAATGCGCCGACTGTGACGTCAAAGTAACTTTACGCGCTGTTGGAGTTGTTTTTAGCTGAAAAAAATAGCATTTTGAAAAGAAATAATAATGCAATAAAAAATGTTTTCATTTCCATCCCATGCAAGATTTGGAATACTTTTCATAACACTTCATTCCCAAAAATGCACTTGGACTCCGTTAATCGGATGTTAACTCTAAACAGTTTTGCCTCATCTGTCTCTAAATCTATGCCTTCTGGTGTGATTCAATCAGTGAGAAATTGGTTTTACGTTTTACCCCTTTGTTAAAACTGGCCGCATTCGTAAACGCCAAACGAGTTGCACTCGTGCAACGAGTTTCTATCTAAGGTGTTCGTAAAGGAAATTGAGTGCATTCAGTTTAAAAACTGGAGCGTTCGTATACAAAACTGAGTGCGATTAGTTTCAAACGAAGTAAACTGAAAACGTATCAAGTTCGTTCCGTTGTTTAGACGATACACTTGCTGCACCATGTTGCTGTTTTCAAATGGCGTCCGTTGTTATGGAAAAGTATGTTGTCGTGAAAAGCATTTTACGTTTGCTAAAGCTGCAAATATTATTTTTTCGAGGAGGAAATTCATGCGTATGTTAGAAAATGCTACGAAGGTACATAATTTTTCAAAGGTAATCATTTTCTTCTATTTTTCATTTTAGTAAATTCAAAAATGCATGTTTTAGTGTTGAGATTGAAGTTGATTTAAACCGTTATTAGCGAAATTTGAAGTTCTCTTGCTAAATACTTTTGAAAAAATGAAGGTTTGAAATTTCTAAATTTTCATCTGTGCACTTCAATTATGGCTTCTTTTAAAAATCCTGTTGATTTTATATTGAGTATGTACTAAAACCTCAGCTCAGCAAAATTAACGCATTCGCGAATTGTAAACAAATACATCTCCTAGGCGACAAAACTAAATAAGCTGAAGTTGTCCGTAAAGTCAAAAGAAACTGTTAACCACTGACAGAACTAAACACACGCATTCCAGTTTTCTTACGAAAACTCGTGCAACGAGTTTGTCGTTTACGAATGCAGCCCCTGTCTTAGTTCATGAACTCATTTTTCATTGTCAAAATGGCTTGTGTTTTAACTTTTTCAAAAACGTTATGCAATTTTTAAAGCCTGTACTTTCCATTTCTGTTTCAGGGTGCATAAACATGTGTGGAGCAGCGACTTAACACTGTCAGCAATCGAATATGCAGAAATTAAAAGAACCCAACGCATCAACAGGAACAGAACAGCACAATGGATATATGCAAACGGCGATACAAAATGTATATGCAAGCATAGAAATATATGCAAAAGGAATTTTCAAAGGATATAAAGCAGAATGGCATCGCAGTCACAAGTGAATCAGAAAAAGTTTGCATGAAAAAAAAAAAAGTTATTAAGATTGGAAGAATATGATCAAGTTAAAATGAAAGAGTTTAAATATAACTGTTAATAAAGTAATATAAAGTGTCGTAAATATAGATAAGCAAGGGACCCAGTATATGCAAACGTTATTAATAAATTAATATATATATATATGCAAGCGTTTAAATATACACAAAACACGTGTTGGTTTCGCTGCCTAGGAGCAGCTGAGTGAGCAGACGGACGGGTAGCTGCACGTTGTACATAGTCCGTGGACATGTACATATACACCAGAGGAGATTATATATATATCTATATATATATATATATATATATACCTATATACACATAAAAAATACATATATCTATATACATCTGAACCACACCCGAGACTTCAACGACTGTGTTGTTCGTATTGTTTAGAGAAAGTGTGCTTAGGAGCCCAGGCCGGAACATTTCATCGCCATCACCAGAAAAATAAATACATAAGTAAAATAATAAAATTAAAAGTGTACGATATGGCCTATATATAAATGTGTGTGGATCAAAACACATAGTTCTCTCTTTTTGTTTTCCGTTTTTAATTTTAGCAAAATAATCAATGAGAGTATCGAAACAACGAGTTAAAGTGAGCATTTCTAAAAGAAATATATATACATACATATGCATATGTATATATATATGTATATATGTATGTGTGTATGCATATGTGCGAAGTTTCCGCAGGGAGTGTTTGTCCAGGTAATTTACTACAGAAGGGAAAGACGGTAGCGTCGCCTCGAGAGTGTATTGAAAACAACGATTGCCAACCGCAGCGTGACCGTCGCAACATTGTCCAATCAAGTGGCTTGCTCATCTCGATTCTCCCCCCAAAAGAATTATAATAATAATAATAATAATAATAATAATAATAATAATAATAATAATAATAATAAGGATGATAGTAATAATCATATTAATGTTAATTACGCAAGAGTGTTGATCAGTCGAAACGGGATTCGACCACCGTGTCGAAGCCCCATTCCCAACACCAAGTTGGATCCCACCTCAAAACCAATTCCATTCGTTTGTGCGTGTGTGCGTGTGCGTGCGTGCGTGTGTAACCTCCAAGCCTTTGGTCGAGCTGCTGCTCGCAAAGTGTGTTCCGTTTTGTCCAAGCGAGATGTTTGTTCCGGACATCCCTCGCCCCCCGAAAAAAAAAAAAAATGGTCGCTCAGCGGTGTCCCAACATGTCTCTCTGATGGTGTCTTGTGGTTCCATGTACCGACTGCAGCAGTGAAAAGAAGAGAAACGCTGTAACCCGGCGGGGTCGCAACTGTTCACCACCGTAGAAATTCCGACTTCCAAGATTTTTGCCTTTGTAAAACTAACTGCACTGCGAGCGGCAGCCGACGAAAAAAAGAAAACAAGAAAAGAAGCTGGAGATGGAAAAAAAAAAATTAAAAATACGAAGAACCTCTTGTTGCAATTCGCAAACTAAACCAGAAAAATTATTTTCTTACAGAACGACGAACCCAAAGTGGCCTGTCCGTCAGATGACCGACACTGACCACAGAGAGGTTTTCGAGACACAGCCTTTTCATATGCACATGTCTATGTAAACGGACAGAGATGGCGAAACTGAATAGAAACGGCTTTGGGGCCCATCGTTCTAGCTGCGCGTAGAGACTTTTGCGTCCAGTCTCTTGTACCATAAAACAACATTTGTATGACTTTTATATAATCCACGCAGATGAAATTCAAAAGCGTAGACATCCTTCCTGTACAGTCCTTCATCTGTAATCATCCTCCTGTCGGAAAAAAAAAAACAAAGAAGCATTAAAGTAAAAGAAATATTAGTCTCAGTGTGCTTTCTTGGTGTCATGTCTTTTCCTCTTTCGCAGCAGCGAAGACACTGGGCGTCTTCGTAATACTCAGTCAATGGTATTCGTGCTACTAGCTTTAAGAGTTAGGCGTTCTTAAACGCTCAGTTTTTAAACTTAAACCGGTTGACTATCATTCTTACCCCATATTCACCATTAACTTATTGCTGGTTCAACCGGCAGTTCAATAGAACTACTGCTTGAGAAAACTTGACTGGTCAGTCCAACACTCATATTCACCATCAACCTGGAAGGAAAAGGTAACTGAACTAAACTTGTGGTAACTCAACCACAAGGGGTTCCCCACTAGGTTCAAATGGGGTTGTAACGGGCCTCGGTTGAAATCGAAACGATCATTGGTCAAGTGTCCACAAAGCATTGGCGAGTCCTGATCACGTGGAAGTTGTTGACTTCGAGCCACTCCAAGTGACCCCACAATCCCTGTCCTCCCCCCCCCCCACACACACACACAAATATCTCTTTATCTGTCAAGAAAAGGAGAAAAAGTTTTTGGAAGGGATGGATAGGAGGAAGCTAATTTTTCGACGGAAAATCTCAACTGAGCATGCTCGGTTAGTTGAACCTAGCTGGGACCATCGTGATTCTACCGGGCCTGCTTGTGCACTCCAAAAGAGGCCTACTGACGTTTCTTCATTGGTTATATTCGGCCGTTAGATGAGCTATCTAAGTGCTGGAACCAATAAGTGAGCATTCGTAGGCCTCTTTGGATGACTCAACGGAATGCACAAGCAGCCCCGGTAGAATCACGATGGCCCCGACCTAGCTCTGCAGCAAGGTTGAGTTTTTCTA
Source organism: Cheiracanthium punctorium (assembly GCA_038373885.1). NCBI lineage: Eukaryota > Metazoa > Arthropoda > Arachnida > Araneae > Cheiracanthiidae > Cheiracanthium > Cheiracanthium punctorium. The sequence continues at coordinate 464,527 of JAWZYV010013271.1, forward strand.
CTTTAACTTTTCGATATTATGCTAGGTTACCTTTCTAGCCCGTTCATCGGAGAATACCGTTTGAGTGTTCGACTGATTTGCTGTAAATCGTCGGCGGAGATAGACGGTGAATATGGTTATGACAGGAGCTAGTTGATTAAGTTTCAATTTTTTACCGTTCCTTCGAGGACGTTCAGGTAAGCAAACACATCACCTAAGCAACGAAGCCGTATAAACTAAAGTCGTTCTTAAACTCAAAAGAAATCAAGAACACTAATCACACCTGTTTCAGTTTTTGCACGGAAACTAGTGGCACAGCCTAAACCCGAGTTGGTCAGTCTATGAACACACCCACTTACAATTAGTTTTAAACTTTGCAAAGTAGCACGCATAATATATACAGAGTTACTGGTAACGCGACTTATTCCTTTCAAGACTTGATAGGGGAGCCAAAATGCCAGCAATAAAAATTTTCACCCCCATATGTGGCCAAAAATCAACAGTTTTCCAGAAAATTGAATTTTACACTTTTTTACTGAATAACCCAAAATTTGGCATTTAAGTACAAATTTTAAAAAATTCTACTTATTAAATATATTTCTTTTTATTTTAATAGCTGAAATTCTAACTAAACTAACATATTCATAAAAAGTACAAAACTAGTTTAAATTTCAAATCACGAGCCGTTACATGTTTTTTTTTTTTTTTTTAATTATATGCTCCCTTTCGAAACATCGTATTTTTAAAAATAAATAACATAGCAGTAAGTGTACTAGTTACAAATAAAATTTCTTCCATTAATCAGCTATTCTAAAAGGTATTAATGTCCATCCAAAGACATGTAATTCATAAAGAAGGGTGAGTTGTACTTAGCCCAGATAAAAACGTCAAAGAAGCACCCCCGTTCATTCTTTAGGATAGTTGGCCAACTAAACATGTTAACACAGTTTTTTTTTTTCATAGCTGACACTCTAACTTAGCTAACTGAATCATTAAAATTTTCAAAAATACTTAAAACTTTTAATTCACGCAGCTTTACATGCATTTTTTTAAATTTATTTACTTTTTCCTTTCGTAAAATGTTATTTTACTTTTAAAAAATACTAAGCAGTAAGCGTACAAATTACAAATGCAATTTGCCCCATTAATCAGCTACCCAAAAACGTATTAATGTCTATCTAAAGACATGTAATTGAAAAAGAAAGGTGAGTTTTACATAGCGCAGATAAAAACGCCAAAGGAGGCACCAACATCCATGGTTTAGGATAGTTGGTACCAATCAAGTTATCACTGCTTTAGCGTGCTTAAAATCTTAGACACATCCGATTGTGAATCTGAAATTGCTATGTGCTGTGTCATCGTGTTAATTAGTCTCGACTCTGCGTTATGTATGCTTATTTAGTTGATTAACCAGATAACAACAAAACGTGCTTACACTACGTAGAATCGAAACTAACACGACGCGACACAGCACATAGGAATTTTAAATTCACAATCTGATGTGGGTAAGATTTTAAGCACATAAAAGCAGTGATAACTTGATTGTTTGACCAACCATCCTAAACAATGAACGTTGGTGCCTCAGCTGATTAATGAGAGAAATTTTTTTTTTAAATTTCTACGCTTACTGCTATGTTATTTATTTCTAAAAATGCGATCTTTTGGAAGGAAACATATGAATGGAAAATTAAAAAAATAAATGTATCTAGCCTCCAAGACGGCCAGCTTACACTACTGGCTGCACCATACCTTACTGTTCTTTATACTCAGTGCAATGTTGGTCAAATTTTATTGGACTCATTTCAGCGAAAATCACGTTTCTTTATTTTAATAGTATTTGTCATGAAATTTATTTAGGTTAGGGTTGCTACAAATTTTGGGGGTGTCATGATAAAAGCCAATGGTGGCAATGCCAAGTACTAACATTTCAAAATGTATGAAAAAACATAATTGGTGACATTTCCATTCATACAATTATTATAAAAATACTCTTTGAGGAACGAATAGAATTCTCTTGTCCAAGAAAAATACTGTATTGGGTGATAATGTGTTTTACAAACTAATACAGAAATGCTTCTTAATTGCAGCTGCTGTGGGATTAATGTGCCAAAGTTAGTAACCTGGTGTTTCATTGTACGGCAGCGTTAAAACACTGAGCTACATACCACTTGGAGTGTAGACAGAGCGGTCCAACAGCTCCACACCTTGTTTGAAGGAGAGTACCAAAAGATTAGCTTCACCGGCCGACAGTTAAAAGTGTATAGGAATCTCACTGGGGTTGTACAAAAAAAGGCGAATACATTCATAAACAGGATTTTTAAAAAGTATCATAAAGCACTTGTTTCTACTGTTTGCATAAAAACTTTATGAAGATCCGCGGGAAAAAGGAGCAAGATTTTAATTAACAATTTCCGATACAAGCTTGGGGGGGGGAAACTAAATTCGCTCCGAAAGATTTAAAATCGGGACAAACTTTTTATGTCCTAAGTTTAAATCTTTCGGAGCTAATTTAGTTCCTTCGGAACGAATTTAGTTATTTCTTTTTAAACGAGTAAAACTACATTGTTACAAACCTTGCAATAAGAATGTGGGCTTTGGTTTCTTGGCAAGATTTTTAAGCGATATTTTGCACCAAGCCAGGCGATGGTTCCAGCATTGAGTCAATTTTGAAGTAATAAAACGGGTTTAACGCAAAACATCTATGTCAGCGAGTCGCTTTCAGTGTTAAAAGATTAAAATGAAAACAAGAATGAGGCATTCTTCTAAATAGTTTAACCCAATACTGACATTGGATAAGTAGTACATAATACCTATTCCGATTCGCGGAGTCAATGTCGTTTACCAAGCGTGCCTTGGCAGCTTTGAGACAGTCACGAAACGGCCTCGCTCGCTCATCGCCGGACTCCAGGGTACCTGTGCGTAACCCATAACCCCCCTCTTTCAAACGATAGCCGTGATTTTATTTATGGCTGTCTCTAACACAGGCTGACTCCGACGTTGACTTTTATAATTTTTCATACACTTCCTGGTTATTTTTACCTATAAATATTGTCCAAGTTGCGCTTATTTTTATTTGAATTGAACGGTCTAAATATAAACACGCGAAAGAATTCCTCGCTATCACGCTTGATTCGTGATTTACACTGAATAGGAGGAGCGAGTGCGCCGATTTTAGTCATTCTGCGCAGTGCCCCCCCCCCCTCCCGACCGGACCCAGAGGAAAACTCCAGGTCATAAAAGTGAGCTGACTATAAAAACTAATCAATGATTGTTTATTTATGTTTCTAAGCCTACTATTTTTGGAGGTAAGACAATATCAACCTTTTCGTTTCGGTCCACTTTTCTGGTCTGGTACCCGTGTGTGATTTTAAAGACATTTCACTTCAATAACAACATAGGTTGCAACAATATTTACAAAACAAAAAAAAATGATATTATCTGAGCATTGTACTGTGCTGTCATAGCCACGTGTATTCCGGAGACCGGCAATGTTTGCCTCATTTGTTCTTCATATATCCCTGCGCATAGCTCGCGTGCTACCACTGAAATCTTAGGGGAGTCCTCCACTCTATAGGTGAAATGCAGCTCAGTGGATGGAAAATGCTCAGCTTCATTCCAACCTTATCATTCTTATAATGGCTTCTGAACGAGGTTGTCGATTCGTCCATTTCTTCATAAGGGTTAACACTCAGGGACGGTTCCATAGGGGGGGGGTCATCCCCCCACCCCCACCCGACTTTATGATATAGTACTTTTGCCGGCAAAATCGTCAGTTGCCAAAGGACTGTCGGCAAATTTGAGCTTTAACCACCAATCTGTTAAGTGTTATGTGTATAAATTACCAGTTCTGCTGACAGTTTATTTTAAATTATACTACATCATGAACATAGTCTTGCTACAGGGGCGTAGCCAGGGGGGGGATATCGGGATATATCCCCCCCCAAGAAATTTTTGGATTAGTGATGAAATTCCGTCTATTTATACAGATATAAGTTCATATCCCCCCCCCCGAAATTTTTTCCAGGCGCATATCCCCCCCGAAAAATTTTCCTGGCTACGCGCCTGTCTTGCTACGATTTTTATTTTTCATTTTAGTGATTTACGTGCCAGTGAAAAAGTCCCCTTTGTCCCCTCAAGCCAACTTCATTCCAGATTATTTCAGTGTAATGTAGTTTGTATTAAAGGCAAACCTGCACACTGGTATCTGCCTGGGGTGGAGGGGGGGGTGTAAAGAAGGTTATTAGTAGGGCTGTTTTAAATTATTAAGACTTGCGTTGTGACACATGAAAATCCAGGTTCGTACACTTAGTTGCAATGTAATAAAAGGACGTTAAATACTTAAAACTATTTTATTAAAAAGATACTATTCAGACATCTTCACTTATTACAACGGTTGGTGGTGGCTCAGCGAAATAAAAAATACGTCCTATATAGACAGTGAAATTAAGGTGGAATGACTTAAAAATTACGCCAGCACAGAATTACACATTGGCGAGAACAAACACTTGGCTGAAATCAATAACGCCAATTCCAGAGCAACCCTAACAGTTAATCTAATAAAATTAAAATGACGTAATCGCGAGCAAATAATTTTGAAGACGAGGCAGGGCAACAAAAAATAACTTACGCCAACGCTATGCCAAAGGAGGGGAAACAAAAAGTTGTTGATTTTGCAAACGGACGCAATTATAATCTATTTTTAGCACACCGGTCCGAAGAGACGAATAAACAAAAAGAATAGTGCATACGGGGAAAAGCAAATATACAGATTTAAAAACCGAAATGGCGGAAAAATGAAAAACAGAAGTGATTTAGAATTCTTGATTTTTGGATAGATTACATTAAAGAAAGCCAAAGTAAATGATTATTAAATTAGATATGTGATCTCCATCCCAGGGGGTGCCTCGGGCGAAGGACTTTTTAAGGGTATCTAAGGCGAATTCACGCTACATCTGGAGAGAACCGCCCAAAACTCCAGACAGTTAGAACTAAGGCTGCGCAAGAATGCAGAACCCTGGACGTGCGCTTCAACCATTTCCCAATGTTTTGTGATTCTAACCACTAATTTAATCAATGAAAAATAGGTGTAGCGGTGTAAGTAATTTATTAGCATTGATTGTTGATTTGTTAGAATTGATTGAAGAATTTTGAGATGATGGAATAGTGATTGTTTACAGCTTACACTTTATTCGTAATGAAATTGAATACCACAGCAACAGTGGCGTAGCCGAGGGGGGAGGATAAGGGTGTCACAACCCCCCCCCCATGAGGAATTTTTTGCCATACAAAATGTATATTCTTCACTGCCTTATAACACACACGTATACATCTATGTGAGTTGCAGTAATCGTAACCCCCCCCCCCGCCAATGAAAACTTTCTGGCTACGCCATTGCACAGCATATTTTATATGTATTCGTTGTAAGACAAGTAAAAAGACGGGTAAAATTGATACATATTTTTAAAGGCATATTCTTGTATATTGTCGGCAAATTTTGCCTTTGACCCCCCGAACATTTTTGCATAACCCATTTATGCCTAGCGTCCCTTTTTTGGACGGCATTTTCGCATTAGTCGAAAACGTATTTATTTTCCTAGCCTTTATTCATGAGTATTGAGCCTCAACTCACAAAATATTTTAACATGACCAGTAGGATGTTGATATTTCGATTTTTATGCATAGTGATTTTAAAAGAAATCATCCCTTGTTCAAGAAGTTGACATCAGAAATTTAACTATTATTTCTGTTATCAGTAAAAATCGAAGAAAGTCGCAAAAATATCCAGGCACAAATGGGTTAAAACCGGCCCTGTCAACACTGTACTATCTTGGGGCAGCATTGGACTAACTATAAAGTAGTCCAATGTTGCCCCTTCATAAGGGTAGGCAGTCCTTTATAATAATAAAGCCAACACTTTAGGCCTTTGTAGTCACCTAGGTATAGACGGCAAACGCCAATCACTGAGGTTAGGGGGGGTAGTTAATGACTTCTCCAGCAATCCACTTCGTCTTGTGCTAGGTTCACTTTTATTAAATAATTTCTTACCTTCAGGTGACAACAATACTGAAAACTTCTAATATTCTATGATTATCCCGCGATTTCCACGGGCAACTCAAATGTAGCAAAATTTGCTCATCCCCAGGGCCTTATTATCGCATGGGCAAATCTGGACTTTGCCCAGGCCCCCGGCTCGAAAGGGTCGCAATTTCAAATATTGTTCTGAAATATATTTTTTATATCAAAATTTTATGAAAAATAAAACAAATTTCATAGATGGGGGCCCCCAAATTCATTAGTGCCCAGGGCCTCCGTTGGTCTTAATCAGGCTCTGCTCATCCCGCGATTTTCGCGGGCAGGTGTTTTTCTTCCTTTATTGCGGAGACCATCTCGCGTTTTCACCGTTTAACTAGTGAAATAAATTAGATACAGTGTTAGAGGTTTAATTTAGATTTTGACCAGTGGCGCACCCAGGATTTTAGTTTAGGAGGGGGGCTGAGCTGAAAATACCGCTGAACTCGGTTATAGTGAGATCGATAATGGTTACAACCCTCTTATAACGTCAAAATATTCTGTACCACTTGATTTGCCCATACAACACAAGCCCACAAACAAAAACTCATTATAGAGTCATAAATAATTATGTGATCTTTTCAGTGATATTGTAACCGACATTAACAGTGCTTCATAAACTCTTTGTAAGTATTTATTTAAGAACTAACATCTTTTTAGGTAAAAAATACTTCAGAAATAGTTTGAAGACAATAAATAATAATAATAGTAATAATTAATTAGTGGCAATTTTCATTTTTTTAAAGTTTTTCACTTCTAACTGTTCACCTTTAGGGGGGGCTTGAGCCCCCATAGCCCCCCCCCCGTGGGTGCGCCTATGATTTTGACCAACAGATTTCGTTAGTCATCCACTAAATTGCGGCATTTGAAGGTAGTACTCGGTATGATCACAAACTTATCACTCTGACTTTTTTATTTTATAGAGGTCATAAACACGATACTGTGAAAACTGTTTCGTGTTTCGATCTCCGATGGAATCGAGAGATGACTCACTATTTTTTGTGGAAAGAGAAATTTTTTTTAGTTTGCGATATTTCTTTTTTTGTCTCTCTCTAACGTGTAAGGGGGGAGGAGTGAAAGAAGAAGAGAGAGGAACCAATGTGGAGAAGCATTGAGGCCGAATGTGAGCTTTTGCTCCGATCATACTGCATTCTAATTATGGGAAATGTAAATACTGTGTAAAATTGTGTAAATAAAGCAGCCGTACATAGTTGTACTTTAGGGCACATTTTTGCTACCACCTTCACAAATTCCTACTACTATGATACATTAAACACTGTTTATTTAAAGAATTATTTGATGAGAATGAGAAATTCTGCTTGCAAGTGCCACGGAAATTGCATTTCCTTTTGGCCATACTCAGAAGTCACAAACAATGCTCTAACTTCGCTTGTTTGCCGCCTTTTCTAATCAGAAATGGCTTGTAGAAATCGTTGAGCGATTGACAGAGTGTATATTCCGGATGATTTATGAGATTCTGAAAGAGACTTTAGTTTTGATAGTGAGAGTGATTTAGATTTTTTTGACTGCTCCTCAGGCGGCGATGAATCTGACCATGATTCAATAAACCTGCAAAGCGTTAGGCGGTGGTGCATTTTCTTACATAATGTAATAAAAGGAAATTAACTGTAATTCAATTGAAATTTATTTTTAAAAAAATTATGTAATAACATCTGAAATTGGTTTTTCTGAAGCTTAGTTTCTCATGGTAAAAATCTATATAAAAAATCTTTTCTAGAAAGAAAAAATGCACATTTCAATTTTCCAATATATATAGATTTGAAATATGCGATTTTGGTCCACAAATTGAGCAGTCAGAGAGTTAACATTGCCTCATGAAACAAAATCACAGAGTCAAGACTTAGGGAGGTTCTACTCCTTAAAAGGTTGTATCCAACCTTTTAAGGAGACCTTTTCAAAGAGATAGCGCCACAAGTCCCTCTCTAACGGTGAAAACCTGCAAAACTGGTTTTCTGTTGGCACAATGCCTAGTTTATCCTTTTAGTTTTAAATTCCAAAGTTTTCACTTTTGAAAGTTGCCTCAGCAACAACAGGGGAAATAAATGTCGTTGCAGAAAACTTTCCTTAACTCCTGGGTTCGTCTTTCTAAAGTCCAATGTAATGTAGAAAGTTATAGTAAAAATCCATGCGTCCCGGCTCATAAGCACTTTCGGATTCTTCGCCGACCTTTGAATTTTGTTAATGGAATACTCAAGAGCAATACGTGAGGGGCATTTAACAAGATTTATAGAACTTAGATTTAGTTGTTCTGATCGAAAAGCTCTTTTCTGCTTTCAATAGTCCGTTCACTGCAAAAAGCTATATACGTACACTATATAACATCACGCTACGGCTACGTGGATAATAAAGGGGCGCCAACTGTGTGGGTGTTCCAAGGTTCAAGCACCCACAGAAAAAAAGAAATCACGTAGGTACGATGCACCCGGAAAATTTCAAAGGAACAGTTTTAGCTTATTTTTTTTTTTTTTTTAATCTTGATATTTCAGACGAAAATTCTTTCGTTCCATCTTTGGCTGTTTTTTTTTTTTTTTAAATCTGTTTTGTTTTTTTCGGGGGGGGGGGGGGGGGGGGGGTTCTTGGAATCTAAGTTCTTACAGAATAAAAGTTTCACTAGTTTCACCCCCCCCCCCTTCCGCAGCAAAAGCGCCCGCAGTGATGTGCCACCAGGGACGTAGCCAGGGGGGGGATATCGGGATATATCCCCCCCCCCCGAAATTTTTGGATTAGTGATGAAAGTCCGTTTATTTATACACTTATAAGTTCATATCCCCCCCCCCCGAAAAATTTTTCAGGCGCATATCAACCCCCCGAAAAATTTTCCTGGCTACGCGCTGTGTGCCACTTTTGCCACAGTGTGCTTTTGACTTCCAGTTGCCCGAAAATGTAACAGAAAAAAATCTGGAGTGACTTCACTCCACTTAACCGTAATAAATTTCATTCATCTCATTCGAATGCAATGGTCAGACCAAGTGCACACGTTGTAGTAAGTAGGTCATAATGCATAAAAATTCTCTTTTGCAGCCTTGTACAGGAACTGTAAACCGTGTGCGCGCACACTGAAATTTATGCAGTATGTAAGACAGTGACCTATAATGTGCGTACCTAATTTCAGTTCAATTGAATGCACCATTTAGACACTTGCTCACTATAGAATGATTTCATTCCATAGACAGTAATGTATAAGAATTATTTTTTTCAACTCCGTGAGCAATCTATCAGCTCTACACACACCAAAATCTGCACAGGTTGCGTGACGGTGACCTATAATGTACATATCCAATTTGTGCTCAATCGAATGCGCCGTTTAGGCTCTAGCTAGTGCACTTTCAAGAATTGTTCCGTCCGTAGGCCATAATGTAAAATATATCTTTTTTGTAGCCCTTTAAAACAATTGTAAGTCCTATACTCACCAAAATCAATGCCGATCGTGTAATGGTGGTCTATAATATATATACCAAATTTGAATTCAATCGAATGCACCGTTTAGGAGCTATCGTGTTCATTCACATGCACGCGCACACGCACGTTCACACACACACACACACATCTCGTAAAATGGCATATAAATGAATTTTAAAAACCTCAAAACGTGTAGATACATCAGAATCTCAAAATTGAATTTTTTCACGATTAAAATACATTCCTTACATGGTACATGTTCGGAAAGTAAAAACATAAGCGTATATGTCTCTTTCGCGATTTTTCCAGTGAGCTCTGCATTATAAAAATCAATTTTTGAAATGAAAATAGGTATATTTTCCAAGCAGTACCCATGTTATTTTTCCATTTAAGGGCCGTAAGGTCAAGATAAAATGCTCCACTATTATTTTTCTTGGACTAGAGGTTTATAATAGATTTATCGAACTGAATATTCACAAGTAAGAAAACCTATTACATTTGAAGCATAAAAATGCCGTTTTATTTCACACTTGTCGCTTTATTTCACACATACATCAAATAACCATAGAAACGATAACACCGTTATTGCCGTTGCATAAATAAGCAAAGTTTCTTGTTTTTAGCACCTTTCTCTCTAAAGCTTACATCAAAAGAAATTTTAAATGAAAGTTTTAAAAGTGTTAAAAAGTTCTTTCGAATGTGGCAGAAAGACACTTTCGGTAAAAGTTTTTTCATGTTGCGCGTGATCCCCCGTCCTCCTTTTCTGAAGGGGAGGGGGCGAGATGGGGTGGGGTGGTGAATTATATATATATGCACTCGCTTATTTTCTGGAGGATAAAATCTTCACGTGCATCAATATGTGACTACTGCATTCATCGTGTTTGTTTGTAACTGATTTGAGTGCAACTTCGATTATCTTCATAAATAAAAGGATAATGGGATGCATTTTCTGTTGTTCTACTTTTAAATTATGTGAACTGCACAGTTGCGCTTAGAACACCAATAACAGACAAACAGACTTGGCTGAAATTTTGGTTCACACTGTTTATAATGCATAAATGCATTTACGTGAAATCAAATAAATACTTACAGGATTATACAAATGAATGCATGTGAAAGCTATGCTTAAAAGTACCGGGTGATTGAAAAGTCAGTATTTTTTTAAACCTCGTAATTATTAAACTACTTAAAATGAAGCGATGCAGTTGCACAGAAACACGGGGGGGTTTTATTCATGGTAAAAATATTTATTTTATATTAGTTTTATTTTTAACCGAATGATGGTGTTGGAATGGAATTAATGGAATTATAAAATTATATTATTTTGATGAATAAAAGTGTTTCAATATTACAGCTATTCAATGCGCTCTCCATCACTGAGATTTGCAGCCGTCAGACAATGGAAAACACTAAAGAGATGAGACGGGCTCAGCCCAAGCCCGAAACGGTATCGGTATCTGAAATTCACGGTTGTGTTTGGGCACGTGAGAAATTTCTCCTTTATTGGACATACTCCTGGTAAACGTATTTTAAAATGCGATTCATGGGAGGGATAAACTAATAATTATTATTTGATAAACTTGAATATAAAAAATTAGAAAGTGCATTACGAGTTTGTCTTTAATTTGCACAAACGGAAAAATTTATGAAGTCAATCACTGAAGTAATTGACTTTTATTTATCAGTTAGCTGAAATTTCGGTTTCGGGCGGGCTAGAATTAAAAGTCCTCGGGCTTTAAAAGCTAAGCCTGAACTCATCTCTAGAAGTCACCCTGTGCAGCGTTAAAAAGCATTTCAGAGGGTATACCTGATACATATATAGTTTTTTTTTAACTGAGCCAAAGACTTAGGCCGATCTCCATAAACACGTAACTTCAAATAGCCCCACAACCCACAAGGTGTAAGATCTGGAGACTTTGGGGGCCATTCGCGATGAAACATCTACCATAGATTTAGAATACCTAGATTGCTCATCCAATGTTCCTAATCGTGCGCTTTTTCTTGACAAAAACGCACCCCATTTCTGACACTTTCAAGGCTGCCGTAGATGTAAAATAGAACATTTATTGTATTAGTTTAGAAAAATAAATAAGTTCGAAGGAAAATATTTCGAGAATACTTTTAAAAATACAGATCGTTCTAAAATAAATGAAAATACCCTTATAATTTAAGTTATTGCCATTCTGCTCATGCGCATGCCTTGTATGGCTACTGTGTGGAGACAGCAAGTTTTCTCTCGTTATGCTCAATCTAGATTTCTATATCTATGATATCTACTAAGGACATAGCTGTCCCCAAAATATTGATCTCAGAAGTGTCGTGACAGGAATAGCTATATGCGGAGACGCTCCATTATGCATAAATGTAATTGAATGGCGTGCTTGCCTCTCTTGCAAGTAAGGGGTGACTTTATTTTCAGCAGAGCTAGATATCGTTCATCTGGGACAGAAACTGTTTGAAAATTGTCATCAATAATGGCAAACTTCCTAATCACTGATCCTATTTTTCCTCTTGATGACAAAGTCGCATGCAGTTCCTCAAATAAAAAGGGACCAATGATGAACGACGCGGTAAAACCGTTACGCACCACACATACACAGACACACTGTCACCTTTACTTCATAAAGTGGTTTTTCAAACATACTGCTTAGAATTTCGACTGCCCATATATGGCAATTGTGTGTGATAACACTTCCATTCAGTCCAAAGTGTACCTTGTCTGCCCACAAAACATTTAAGAGCCAATTTGTGTCATTTTCCATTTGTACAAGACCGTTAATTAAAATTAACTCTATGAGGTACTATTTATCTTTGAGGAATGAATAGTAAATATGGAGTAATCATCCGCTTAATAAACAAAACAACGGAAAAAACACTCAAAATACTGGTGTTAAACAATAAAGTAAATAAAAAACTTTGTAAAAAACACACATAAGATGTTATAGGTAAGAGGATACGCACGTTTCAGCCAAAAATTGTTTTGACCTTCATCAGTCCAAGCCCTTCGTCGCAAGGAACACAGGGAACTGTGTTCCTTCCCTGTGCCGTCCCCTTTCCGTCTTCCCTGTGTTGCTTGCGACGAAGGGCTTGGACTGATGAAGGCCAAAACAATTTTTGGCTGAAACGTGCGTATCCTCTTACCTATAACATCTTATGTGTGTTTTTTACAAAGTTTTTTATTTACTTTAATCATCCGCTAGTTCTTCTATGGGGAGAAAATGAAGTAACTGTGCGCGTAGTCTTGGGGGGCGTGTCTCAATAAATCGTATGAGCTCCAAACGGCTCTTTAACTTCGAGCCACCACCAAGGCTACGGATAGGGTTACTTCTTCATTTTCTCCCCATAGAGGAACAAGCGGGCGGAGGAAAAACCAGTTGCAGTTATGGATTCACTTCAACCCCCCCCCCTCTTATGCCTCCTTCAAATTATTGTCTCCTCCAAGCTACTTATCACGGACTAAGAGGGTACAGGACAATAATCCAAGCATTGTGAAAGAACTAAATGAAATTTGCCTAAAAGGTGGCGCTGGAATTCGTACCCATTAATTTTTTGGCGCATGCGTCGTGTGCTAGTAGCTAAAACGTAAACAAATATCAACGGAAACACCCCGTGGGAGATGCTTACGCCGTGTGTCGTCAGAGGGCGCCCATGCCGTTAATCATTAAACGGGGGTCGCATATTTTCCTTTCAGAGGCTGACGCAGTTTCGCCCGTCTGTCGCTTCCCGATGATCGTCCTAAAGCCTCTTAGTCCGTGCTACTTATACAGTGTTTGTGTTGCATCTTTTTATTTCTGTTGGGTTTTTCAGTATAGGGTGTATTCACCTACGTCACACTTTAGTATCTGGCAACACTAGTTTCGAAATGCAGACGACAGCTTTGCACAAACAAACCTCTGAAGTTGTGCTGTGAGCTGATATATTATTAATTTAAAAGCAATTAAAATTTTGTAAAAACGAATTCAAATTATTATATTAATTTGGAAGATAGTACTAAAAAGTATTATACTAATAAAATTGGCCAAATTGCATAGATTGATCCGTATATTGATGATTCGTACAAGGAAAATATATGTATTTGGTTCCATAGTTCGATATTACTTACATAGACAAGAGCAACTATTTGGTTTTAGCTACATCTCTGTGACACGTGAAAAAAAGCTTGCTTACAAGTGTTATCGTGCCACTCCACTTGCTTGTGAAAATTCTCCTGCAGAACTCTGCTTAAAGCATTCCATTCGAATACATTTGGACGCAATATTTCCAAATTGTTCTCAGAAATCGTGTGTCATTCCTCACCCGGCATGCTCTTTATTAGAGAAGGAGAGAGTGCAAGCTCATGTTTACCATAATAATAAAGAAATAAGGCAATTCGGTGTAGTGACTCGTCGATTAGGTTCACACCATTACCCTGTGAAATTAGACTCTGGGCGTACCTTTAAACGACACATAAATCAGCTGGGCTCGATCCATATTCCTCAAATGACTTCTATGACGACCTTCTAACCTAAACTGTATGAATTCATAATAAATATACTATTATATGTTGAATTCAAGTGATCAAAAAGGATAAAATAATTTGCAAAAACATAATAATTTTAGAACATTATTGTTCTTTTTATTAACACTGTAGTGAAATGTGATATCATCGTCTTCTAAACCTTCCATTTAAATATTAAAATGACGATATAACTCATTCCAAGTGGTTGACAAAGAGAAACAGTAATCTTAATATGGTAAGGTGACCAAACGTCCCCATTTTCCGGGGACAGTTCCTAATTTCAGGACTTTTTTAAATTGTCCCCAAAATGTAAAACAGAATTTGGAACAATTTTTAATTATTGCATTGTTTTTAATTAAATTGCTGTTAATTATTTCATTAATTATAATGTCCCCAGTTTTGCTTCAAAATCGGGCACATTTCCCGGATTGTATGTTCAAAAATCTGATCACCTTAAAATGGATACTCAATGCATTTCAATGTAAGGTGACCATACGATTAAGGTGACCAGATTTTTGTAGTCAGAATCGGGGACATGTCCCCGATTCTGACAACAGAACTGGGGACATTTATAATTAATGCAATAATTAACAGTAATTTAATTGAAAAACAATGCAATAATTAAAAATTGTTTCCAGTTCGAGTTTTACATTCTGGGGACAATTTGAAAAACGTCCTGAAAATGGGGACGTTTGGTCACCCTACCATACGTCCCCAATTTTCGAGGACAGTCCCCAATTTCTGTTTTTTCAATATTATTAAAATATTTTTATTAGATTAGTGTTAATTATTTCATTAATTAGAACATGTCCCCAATTTTGTTTCAGAATTTTAGCCTCGAGTTCCATGAACATGAAAATCCTGGAGGAATGGACATTTTGCATGGTTTCTGAGTTCGAGGCTAAAATTCGTCCGCTGGCGGTATTTACATTCGCCAACTCCTATTCAATTGCATTTAGTTATCATTTTATAATTACTGTTTCTCCTTATTAACTGCTCGGAATGAGTTATTGTCTTTTTAATATTTAAATAGATGGTTTAGAAGACATGATATCGCATTTCGCTTCAAAACTTTGTTAATAAAAAGAATATTAGCATTCTAAAATTATTACGTTATAGCAAACACGGTATAAATAATACATGATTGAGTTTATTTTTAGTTTTCTGAGTTTAAAACAGTACAAATATTCATTAAGAACCTCTCACACTTTTTCAAAGTAGTTTTTTAACTTATTTCTATTTATTTTAATTATTATTAACATTTTAAATGAAATCTCACAATGAAGATAAAATTAATTTATAAAAAGCTATTATTTTAGGCTATAAAAGCTAATAAAAAATTTATTTATGACTAATATTCTAGCTTCTTTTGTAACAGCTGTATTTCTAGAAGAAACTGTTAAATAATCCCCGTTCGTTTCATATACCGCTAGGTGACGTCACCTGCAAAATGTCCATTCAGTCCATTCGTACGCAGTGCACGTACGAGTACGCATCTCGCGAATTTCTTTGGCACAGGGAAATCATCTTTGAACACAGCCTGGTGCTCTCAGGAATCGGACAGGAATACATTTTCTCAACTTATATCGCTCAATCACAACAAAACAAATCAGCCAAGCACATTTAGATTTAATTACAAGTTTTTTCGAAACAATCAAGACGAGATCTTTCTGGCTGCTAAGGTCTCAATCTACCAACCTCCCAAATACTATTTGCGCACTTTATGTGGAAATAGAAAGTCAATGGAAACACCTATATGATTAATGTAGAAAACGTACATGAATTTTCTCTGTCGGAATCTCATTACTTGTACTTAAAAAATTCGACCTTTTAATCATCTCATTAAAAGTTTATGATATTCTAGTTTATACATTTAAAGGGAAAGTTAATACTATTTTCTCACCATGTTGTTGTCACATCACTATAGAACTATTTCTGGAGTTAACAAAATATTTTTTCGTTTCTACTCTATACCTAAGGTAATTTATTTTTTCTCGTTCTGTAATTGGCATGATATTGGAGGTCAAATAGATAGAGCCTCCTGATATTGTTGAATTCGCCTTCAGTTTAATGAAAAAGCTGAATAAAAATGTTATCGTTGTTCAGACGTAAAAAAAAGAAAAGTATGTGACTTGGAATTAACAATTGATGGGATTAAATAATCGCATCAAATGCGTGTACAGTTAGTTGTAATTGTGTTAATTACAACTCTTATAGAATAGAGCAGGGTTGCCAGATCGAAATTTATGAAAATAGCCAAATGGCTTCTGAAAATTAGCCAAACAGGCGATTCCAACGCCATCTTTCGGATTTTTAATTAAGCTTTGCAGAATTTGAAATTGGAATAGAGTATGGTCACGTTTTCTTACATGAGGGGGCAGATTCTCACAAAATCTTTTAAAAACATATGTTTACAAATTCAAAGAGAAACTTCTATTTTCTGCTCAGCCCTCAAAGTAAAACAAAATCCGTATTAAGGTGAATAACAAAATAAGTACCTAATAATTTATTGAACAATCCCTCATACTTAGTGGCGTGTAGTGTTGACTCTAGAAAAAAAGGGCCGCCAGGGGGGAAATTTCAAAAGGGGCACCCTGTTCTGAAAAGGGCACTTTGGGGTTCCACGAGAATGTACAGGTAGATAACATATAGAAACTGGTTTGAAACGATCTGATCCCCGAAAGTTTGACATGTAGACAGTGGCGGCTCGTGATCAAAAAAGTAGGTGAAGAGCTTATACCAAAACATTATGAAAAACACCTGATGCAGCCATTAACATGGGCGCAGGCAGAATATTTCCCAGGGGGGGCAATGACTACTTTAACGTACAGTTACCATGTTGAAAAGAGCAAAAAAGCAAGGGAAAACACTGCATACAAAAATCCAGGCGGGGCATCGCCCCCCTTGCCCCATGCTGCCAGCGACCATGGCCATTAAGCATGGTAATTAGGCGGTGGCACAGGCCTTTCTGCGGAAAGAAATTTATAATCTTTCAGCGATGCATTAATTCCTAATTCCTCCATTGGTCGACCCAGGGCCCGATTAACCTTTGAAGCGAGGGGAAGCTCAGTCTCATTTCGGGCCCCCTTCCCCTTTTTGTTTGGATTAAGTAAAGTTTTTAATGATTTTCTTTGTTAAAAGGATATTTAATTGATTTAATTAGTTCTAATGATTTTATTTGAAAAAAATATTTTTTCATTAATTTGAAATTTACCTTGGATAAAAATATGTTATTCATTATCTTCGCAATAGTTTACTTAATTGTAATGAGATTTTACAGTATTTTTAAAAGTAAAAAGTAAACTAAAAACATTTCCTTACTACTGAAACATTAAACTTTATTTATTTAGTCATATATTTTTCATGAGACATGGGACTTTTTTCGGGAATTCTTTGTTCGTTTTGATGACATCATAAAAATCACAACATGGAAGTTCAGAATTAATTTTGACCTTTAGACGATTTTTAACATTACATATTGAAAGTTTACCCCTTTCTACCGACCAAATGTTCCTGATAATAGAACATTTTGTCTCAACTGGAACAAATGTCCCAAGTATAGACATCGCAAACTGGACTAATTTACAAATGTTGCTACATGGAGTATCAAGACTTCTAAAATACCTTAAAAATAGCTTTCCACTTCTCTTCATTAAAAATCTTTACAATAACTTAGAAGATCATTCAAAAACAAAATTTCGAATTTTTATCTGTTTTACAGTCATTTTTGGGCCCCCTTCAAATTATGAGGGGAAGCTTCTCGAGCCTTTTCGCTAATCAGGCTCTGGGCGACCACGAGAAAGAACATCTCTTTTATCGTCATCATTCCACCGACTAAACGGTGTTTGTAATACATTACAGACTATATATCATTTACAGGAAACATAAGGAAGGTGAATAAACAGAAAAGAAACTACTATTATCATTAAAATTAACACAAGAAGAAACTCTAAAATTTTGAAAAGACAGCAGTAAAAATCTCATGTGTCAAAATCTCAAACAAATCATGTGGTTTCATTTTCCTACACCAATTTGTTCTTGGAGACGCACTATGCTGGATTTTCTCTCACTTGAAGAGACAGACCGTTTTCTGAGGGATCTCTTCACCTGATAGAAAGTAAAGCTGTAAAACTGAATGGAGCGTCTGAGGTTACCATGGCAACCCCACCAATAAGTGCAGTAGAAGAGATAATTTTTCATTAGCACTTCACAACTCACCCCATCAGAACCCGCGTACCACGTGACTCTAGCAATGGACCAATCGTGACACAAGTCTTTGAAACTTTCTTTGGCCGCGCGGCAAGGGCTAGGGGAGGGGAGGAAAAGAGTTTGGCTTCACTGATAGTAAGAGCCAAGAGCATGATTTAGCACAGTGTATTCTTACAGACTAAATTTGAAAAAGGATTGTGGCTTGCTTACGTTACACAATTTTTTGTTACTTACAATACTTGGTGAAGAGGCACTTCACCTACTTCACCTGAAAAGCCGCCACTGCATGTAGAGTTGTAATATGTGTTTTGACTTACAATGCATAGTAAGATTTTTTCCAATTTGTCTTAGTTTTTTCCACCCTTCTTTTGGAGAAAATATCCAGTAGAAGTAAATGTAAGCGAAATAGGAAAAATAATTTGTTTATAATATTTTGGTCTAAACATGACATAAATATGCGAATTAAATCTACATAACTAGAAGTTTTGATTTTAAAAAAAAAAGAAGTTTTAATATAAGTAATGTTGAATTTTCTGCTTAATTTTTTTTTCTCAAAATTACGTGACGTACATGTCTATTATTTATAATAATAGTACATTTATTGAAGAAGGTTTCAGAAAATTTTAGCCAAACATGATTTGTTAGGCAGTAGGGGAGAAGGCAGAGGGACTGTTAATTCTTGTTCCTCCATTTTATCATACTATCACTACTGGGCCACAATTACTGGATCTCATTCATATACGATATTTCACCTATATTGGTACAAACTTTTAAACAGAAAAGGACTGTCAGTGTAAGTGGATTAGGGTAGATGCGTTTAGCATGTAATAAAAATAATAAAATTTCTGCACACACACAATGCAGGATGTATAAAATTTAATTATATAAATCAGAATTTTATTTAAATTCTTTTGTTTGCAATAATTATTGAATGAGTACCAAGTAAAGATTTTCAAAGTTGCCCTTATTACTATTAGACATTATTTAAAATTGCATCAAACAATTTAACTCATCCATCAATTGATAACTACAGAAATTGGGGAAATTGAATTCAGAACACAGAAGATTGCTGGAAAAAATGACATAGTCATGCAAATTTTGTAATACATCCAATGGTTGGAATGTACAACACCATATCAAATCAAATTACTGAAATATATTTGTTATTCCTCTTTCACTTCTAATTTAATGCTTGCTCATTCATGAAAAGTGAATATAAGTTTTTTAAAAAGTACTAGTTCTTTAAAATAAATAAAAATAATTACTACATGTAAGTTTTTCAGCAGGTATAAAATTAATATTGCTTTTAACTCACAGAATTGTCCAAAAGTATGAAATAAAGTTTAAAATATTTTCAATGATTTATTTTTCATAAAGCTTTATTTTTAATTTCTTGTAACATACTTAAAAAGGTCTCTTTAAAAACACTAAATTTTCTTTCTTAAACCTTGCTTTAATCTTTTTAAAATAAAAAAAGTAATCAATAGTTTATTTTAACTATCAAATGTTTTTAATCAGCTTAATATAATTAAAATAATCAACATCCTGTTGCCAAAAGTACTTAAACAAATTATCTATTAATAAACCTTCCAGATTTATTTCTATTTTTTTTTTCAACTGAAAATCAGCTTAAATTGATGACAGTTTGTTTTATGAATAACCTTAGCTGTTAACTTATGACACAATTTGTTTTCTGAAGACATCCTTTCCCAGAACTAGCTTTCTTTTGCTTTTATTATTATTTTTTTTTTCCTTTTTTCATTCATTAAAATATTGAGAATTTTTTAAAAAAATCAGAAGGTGTATAATATGAATATTTAGAATACCAAATCTTGTCAATAGTCTGATTTACTAAATTCTGCATTTACTCCACTTTTATATAATTAAAACTCTGGCGTAATAAAAAGGGGGGGTGTCTGCCCCGGCGGCAAAAAAAAAACAAACAAACATGGTGGCCGGCAGGACACTTAGAAATAATAAAGTGGAAAACTAAAGGACCGAAATGGGGGCAGAATGCTGAAACTTAGAAAGAATGGGGCAGTAAACTGAAGGACCGCACCGGGCGCCAATAACCTTAGTGCTACACTGCTAAAGCAAAAGATCATTATAATGCTCTGATTTTGGCAAAAGCATAATGTGTTTCAATTGCTGTATTCGCAAAACGTCGTAAATCGCTCTATTTTCAGATGGATTTGAATGGATAAAGCCACTGAAGTGGTACACGGCTGAAGTGTTGAAGTTCCCACGTTCGGCGGGCCCCGCCCGCGTGACTGTCGGTCTGGAGTTTTGGTCAGTTTCATCCAGATGTACGCGTCAATACACATAGAACTCCTTAAAAAGTCACCCAACCAAAGCACCCCCCTTAGGAGATATCCCTTGTCTAGGCTTGCCATAACAAACAAGCAAATCCTGCAGAATTTTCGAATCGCAAAACGTCATTTTGCTAAGGCATACTTTCTGTATCATCTGTAATTATATATGATTAGTAAATAACTGTTATACATTACGAATAATATGTACTAAGAAAGCCGATTAAAAAGAGCAAATCGTTTAGGGGGGGGGGGAGGAAACTTGCTAGTGTGCAAAACTATTAAAGACATCGAGAAGAGCAATAATTATATACAGCTGGCGACAAACTCTGGTATAATGATTATTTCATAATTCGCAACTACATATTGATCAAACGTAGCCACCGATATTTGAGGAATGACAGATGGAATCAGAAATTTTTAGATACTTGAGAAAATTTTGAATTTCCCCACCGTATTTTCTTCCCCCAACTCCTAAGTGAATGCCGATCGGGCTTCTCGCTTGAGTCAGCAAAAACAAAACATACAAGAGGGGCCACTTTGGGTTACTCGGCAGTCGGCTCACACAAATGAAAACAAAGAAAAAGGCAGTAGCAGTATTTCTATCTGAAGGAGTAGAATATTTGATAAAAGCATTTTAATAAATTACATTTGTGGGAAAGATCCGATTTCATAGACGGTTTATGTGAAAGGGCCGTTTTCAATCGAACCTATTTTTATGATGGGATTATTGAACTCAATCGTAATCGTTTTAATTAACGTATTTTCGTGATGGGCCGCAAATGGTATGTAGGAAATAAAAAGTGATGGTTGTTGACTAATAATAATAAAAATGTAAAAGCAGGAGGGCGTCAATGTCAATGCAGACGAAAACTGGGACCATTTTGTGTCCCCTTCACGAAAATACAATCGATTAAAATGGCCCTTCATTGGAATTTTACTTTATATTTTAATCTGGTTTATCAATTATTTTAACTAAAAAACTGACTTTATCAAAAATTGGCATGCAAATTTTCAAAAAATAAGTGTTAAAATTCACAAAAATGGAATCCTGAGAAAAATTCCTGGATCGACCCCCTCCATGCTGAGTTTTTTTAATTTCATTGTTTTTAACTGGATTTATTTTATTTTTTCAATTTTCAGGCCCAACAGCTTCCATCGATAGCTGCCCTTAGCCATTTCGATCAATTTTATGCTCCAGTGTACAAGAACTGGCCTTCTATAAGACTTGGTCTACTTTGCCCCCACTATTACTGTGCATTTGTCAATGTTTTTTCAAAGAAAGTTGTACCTTCAGAGACTTTTCAGGGTATGGAGGTTTTCAACATGAAAAATATGTACCATTTGAATTTGGCCGAAACACCTAGCACAGATATAAGTGAAACTGATAAAAAGGTTGATACAGTAGAATCTAACTATCCAGAAAATGCCATCACCAAAGATATAAATTGCGAAACCACTGTTGTGGCACAGTCAGAAGAGGATGAAGAATATATGCCTGCTACAAGGATCAAAAATCGGGGATTGGAATGTGAAGAGGACTACACTGACATATATGATGCCAATGTGAACTATAAAGCACAACTTGTGCCATATGGGACAATCCATTTTCCTGAACATTGGAACATATATTATTGCCACCGTGGGAAGTTTAAAAAATTTCCCTCTCCAAAGCCAGATGCATCTGGTTTGTTAAGTAAGTTGTTTTCATGAATGTTTATTGGTGTATAAGTTTGAGTCAAATTTCAGTTTGTGGATGAGAATGTACATGAAGTGCTAAATTTTTCAATAATGATTTATGAAAAACATTTTAATTTTCTGTCAAAAACAATTCACTAGTTTTTCATAATGCCTTTAAAGTAAAATATATACATTTAAAAAATGCTAGTGACCAACTTATCAAACAGTTTCTCCATTTCTCCATCTGTAGTCTCTTGGAACGACACCAGTCTAACAGTATGCCGCTCTTTTCTCACGGCAGACTGAGCTGCCTGTAACTTCATAGCGAATATGAGGGCGGACCTGAGATCTTTATTATCTGCCAAGGTCAATGCTTTTGGAATTTCGGAGTCCTGGATGTCTTCAATAAAATGCTGCACTGCAAGTTCTTCTTGACCATTATCAGGATAGTTGACATAAGCTAGATGACACAGCCTGTCTATGTCCGAAGCCAGTTCTTGAAGGGTCTCACCAGGTCTCTGCATCCTTGACTTAAGCTGTATTCTGCTATACAATTTCTGACACTTCTCTCTGAATTTCAGCTCCAAGGCACTTGCAAGGGGGCCAAAATCTCTTATCTTTGTCGCTCCAATGGTTGCAATGCGTTAATTGCATCTCCACTAAGGAAAGTGGTCAGTTGGTGTGCTTTCTCCGACTCATCCCAACCATTGTCTTTGGCAACTATTAAAAATTTCATCTCATAAGCTTCCGAGGGAGTCTTTCCGTCATAGGACATCAGTTTCACTGCTGGGCAGCGTGACGACAGCTTGAAGTTTTCTGGTAACTTTCCCAGCTTGATGAGAGAGTCCAGTTTTTCCTTTAATTTATTCTTGATTGTTTCCTCAATTCGTTTTTCATACTGTGTTTGTTTTCTCTAGGGGAGAGACACTCTCTTCTCCATATTTTCTTGATTTTTTTCTATTTTCTCTTGGCCATTTTTCACCTCATCGTGTGCAATTCTTAACTTTTCCAATCTGGTTTTCAATTCTTTTTGTCCATCTTCCATTTTCTTATCCAGTCTGACCAATCCTGCTTTCACCTCATCATGAGTTGCTTTTATCTCTTCTTTTCCAGATTCTATCTCTTCTCGCGTGGTTTTCATCTCTTCAGTCTCCTTTATTATATCAGTTTTCATCTGCTCTATCAGTTTTCTAAGGTCCTCCACTTTTCTTGACCACACCGTGCACTGGAAAATTAAAGTCTTTCTTTAGAGTCACACTTCTAAGACAATATGTTGCAGAATGCTCTGCTAATTCCAGGGTTTGTTGTTCTAAAGTCCAGTTGGAAGTTCAAGAAAGAGTTCACTAGTCAGGATGCAGTATGAACTTTATTCATCTAAAACTTCATCAAACAATCAGCTGTACAAAATTCACAGGCATTAGCGGCCTGTAGCCTATTTATAACAGTCTGCTCAGTACCAAAGCTTTCACAAATGCTGTAATTCTCACACAAAATAAAACACTTCCACAGGCAAAAATTTAGTAAAAACTTACGAGGGAAATTGTAAACAGTCCCTCAAGACTCAGCAATGAAGAATTTACCCATAGCGCTCAATAACAGCTTCAAAAAGCAAGCAAACTATAGCTGTCAATAGCACAATTCTCAGAGCAATGCAGAAACTAACTCATCAGAAGCTCGATGACAGCTAACTTGAATTCCCTGGCCTGTCTGCCTTTTATAACCCTCGACTTACTTTCTAGAAAAATCGGGATGTATAGGAAGATCCCAAACAACCGTGTTTTGATTACATTGTAGAAGAGTATTATTAGGCTGGATGTGATATTAATGCAGTAAAACAACCTTTACAGGCCCATTGGAAAAATCGCACCAAATGTTCGAAATGTTGCCAAGCTTGGTGACTTTTTGGCAAAATATAAGTTTGGTGCCAAAAATAAGTCCCCAAAAGTGAGGTTAGCACAGCTCTAACATCAATATTTCTGGAGATTTCTAGAAGACCCTATATAAACCAATGGAAAAACTCAAATCTCCATATCTCACATTCTATTTAACCGATTTTGATGCAACAGAATGCAAAATTTAACTATTTGATGCATAGAATACGAATTTTAAACTATCTTTAACAGCTAGGAGGCAGAGCAGACCGAAAATTCATAACAGTATTAACAAGCTTCCTTACACAATTTGGTAGGTGTGCATGCCTTCACTGAAATATAATACATTTGCGAATAGCGAGATTTGCACTAACATTAAATTCACTTCTTGAATAGTGAAAAACAAAACTGTTGTCCATTAGAGGGAAGTTTTGAACCTGTTATTTGATGTTTTATGTTTGCTATTCCCTTTTTTAGAACTACATAATTTCACTACCATTTTCTATTCACTGATTAAAAACTCTACAAGCATTTATTAACAAAATAACGATGAATTAAAAGCACATTGGCATGTAGACGTGTGCAGTCCTCGGTAAACTTGTACTGATAAATTTCATGAACTGCTCATTGTCACTGTCAAAGCATTCCAAAACCTTTGTTTTTCTGTTTTGATTTTTTAACTATTTGTAGCTGCTGGACGAGCCGCTACAGACTCCTGTCCTCAGCATTTGCTTGTTTAAGTACACATGTACTGATTGACACGTTTAGATGCAAGTTGGCATGTGTTATCGTTGTTCTAATTACATGAAACTTTATTTACAATGGTTTTGTCATAAAAGGAAAAAAAAAAATAAGAGGGTTTGCAGGGGGGGGGGGGAGTCTTTCATTTCTTTAGAATATCCTAATGTATATTTTATGCCAAGTTTAGCTATTTATTTTTATTTAAATTTTGCTGTACTCCTTTAAATGTAATCCCTTGTTTCGATACTGCATCCAGGGCTTAATTTTACTGTTATAAACTTTTAAATGATGTAAGAATATGTATATTTTTCTTATATATTGCCTTGTGTTGTAATGAAAATTTTGTATTTTAAAAAGAGGAAGTTTTGTTACAGATTATTACTTGATGGATGGAGCATCCATTTTGCCAGTTTTAGCTCTGGATATTAAAAAAGGTGAAGATGTTGGTGACTTGTGTGCTTCTCCTGGTGGGAAATCTTTAGCTGTTCTCTTTGGAATGCAATTTGGTGAGCTTTATTCTATCTTTTCAGATGATTGAATGTATTACCTCATAACATTAATTTATTATTTAGTCATTTAAAACGAACATTGTTGCTTTTTTTTCCCTTATTCCTTTTTTTTTTTTTTTTTTAATAGAAACTGAGACTAAAGTTAAAATATAGTTAAAAGCCTTAAAAACTCCGTATAAAAACAAACCATTTAGTGCTTTCGGCCACTGGAAGATGGCAGCGGCCTAGCTACTGAAAGTGCTAAATGGTTTGTTTTTAAAAATTTTACGAAGTTTTTAAGGCTTTTAACTATATTTTAACTTTATACTTAGGTTTATCTCCATGCATGATTGTAACTAAGTAGAAACTGAGACTTTTGCAAAAGGGAAATATTTCTACAAAAACAGTCTACTACTTAAATTTTACATTAAATCATACTTAAATTTTACTTTCTGATTATTTTTATTTTATTTATTTCTTTCTTTAAATTACTTACTGAAAGTGTTATTTTTGTAGAAGCATTGCCTATACAAATCTACTACTACACACTTTACATAAATTTTACTTGCTGAAATTTTCTTGTAAAATTTAGAAATGTTGCATGGTTTTCTAAGATATATTCCAAGTAAATATAAATAAATGTGCATTAATTATTTGTATTGTTATTTGCATCATTAAGTATACCAACATGTTATTTATTCTTTTTAAATGTGAATTTAATAATGCTTATGTATGTGATAGTTTTATAAAACTAAGGAGCTATTCTAAGAATGAGAAAGTCTTGTTTTTATTTAAAATGATTTTTGATAAATCAAATATACTCACAGCTTTATTTTGCAGCAGGCATCAAAATGAGGCCATGTATTTGTATAAATTGTGCATTATAGTTTATAGTAATCCTAATTACTTTCATTAATTAGTATTTTCATATACTTTCTCTGCTCATTTCTTGCAACAGTTTTATAACTTGAAAATATTTAGTTTTGAATGAATGTCGCAGGAATAATTGCAATGATGCAAAAATTGTTTGAGTTATTCTCGAAAATCATAATTTTTGAGTTATGGCATTGCTGCAGAAAATGAATAATATCATTATCTCATTAAATTGTGTTTAAAAATGTACATTCTCTTATTCTTTTTCTGTGGGCAGAAACTGTTTAGTTTTGAATTGTTCAGAATTAGTTTTGAACTGTGTTCTTTTTCTGTGGGCAGAAACAAGCCAGTTATTTTATTGGCCTTGCTTTAAGTTGCCAGTTACGATATAAATAACTATTTAAGATTTGTATTATGCACTAATGTGAATTGAATGATTCAGCATGTAATCATTCTAAATTGGCTTATAAATGAGCATGAATCTATTTATGCCCAGGTTGTTTGCATGTCTTTCTTCAATCTTTGCTGATGCCAGCGAAGATAGATAAATGTTTCCCTTCAACTGCAAGAACAAGTGATAGTTAATTTTAAAACATTATGCTTAAAAAGTGAAATTTTTACATCTTATTTGGCCATGTTAAAGTACTTTGTGAAATTGAGATGTAGAACTTATATGAATTAAGCCTAGGAAAATTAAATAACATTTACAAATTCTGCTACTAATGCCAAAAATGCTAATATTTGAAGGTCTTGAAAAAGGGATGCTAGACATAAATGGTTTAAAATAAGTCTAGTGTATTAGATTCGGGTTTTGTACTTTTGATTGATGAGCAAATTCTGCTAATTTCCTTAAAGTTATTGATTTTTTTTTTTTTTTTTTTTTTCAATTTGTGTTTCATTTCTGTGAAACTTCCTTTTACTGTAGGATTTATTTGTTTATTTTTCTTTTCATTTTAAAGACATGGTTTTTTTACTAAGTTGTTTAACCATTTTAGGCAAGCTGGTGGTGAATGATCTCAGTTTATTAAGAGTGAATAAGCTGAAAACTGTTTTAAATTTATATATTCCTGCTACAGAAGAGTGGAGTAAAAAAATTTTAGTATCCAATTTAGATGTGGCTGAATGGAATTTCTTAGAGACATTTGATAAGGTGATGTGAGGTTTATTTATTTTTTTAAATCATGCTTGAAGAAATAAATAAATGCCATATTTTAAGAATGTTGATGTTATTTAATGATTAATATTGTGTATTTACTTTAAATTGATGAAAGAATTTTGATCAATGTCATTAATACTAGAAAAGAAGTTTATTAAATTAAAATTGTTCCTAACACATGAGTTGTCTTAATTTTTCCAGTTTTTAGAAAATATCTAACATAAAATAACCTGCTTTCTCATTTGCCCCTCCTTGATTGTGTGTGTGTTTTCTTTTTTTTTTCCCCTGTCAAATTTAATTTTTTCCCCCAAAACTTTTCACATGGTTTTTTATGCTGGTGATATCTAAGATAAGAATTTGAATGTGACAATGTGCTCATCTCAGCCTTACTTATTGAAAAAGTTGTCGGCAATCTAACATGATGCTATGACCCATGTATTATATAATAAGATACTGTGGCAGTCCATTAGAGACAGATCTTAGAAAATTCATTTGTCTCTTCGCTCAGCTCATTCCTGGAGCCATCCCTCACAATTATCTCCATGTTGCTAAACTATCTCAATTTAGTACCACGTACAAACTCGGGACTAGCTTGTGAAACCTTTTGAAACTGAATGTAAAATACCTCAAACAAAATATTGGATAAGAATTGGTTATCGAGTCAGTGAATCATGACCATGCACATATTCACATTCTCATCATGTGTATGAAACAAGCATGTATAATCTAAATTTCAAGCAGGTGAAACAGTGTTGCGTAGCTATTTTTTAATACCAGTTATGCATGAATTGTACTAATTTAACTCAGTGGAAATTTATTAATTTTAATTGACCCCTCTTCCTCCTTAATGCTATTATAAAACATTTAAGAACTCTCTTTAAATATCAACTAATCCTTCTAACTCAAGCTTTTACCAACCTTTAATTTTTTGAAGCCGACCAAAACAACTGCTATCCCACTAAATGTTTTTGATCAAAAGTCAACTTTCAGGACTAAAATAGACCCAGGAGTTCCTTCCCCCATTATTGTACTTTCAAAGAAGGTGTTGTTTTCTGATTTTTTTTCCCTTCCATGAATAACCTTTTATACCTAAAAGGGAAATATCCAAAAACTAATGATTTTGTTAAAATCAATTTTGTATAAAAGCTCAATTGCATGTTACCAATATGTATTATGAAAAGAATTTTTGACCAACCTAAAAATAAACTATCCGTGCTTTATAAAAAATATAAAATAAATTTAAATTTATTGGTAGACTTATTAAAATTAAATTATATAAATACTTATTGATAAAATACATTTTTTAAAAGGCCCTATCATAAATCCAGGGATGTGCCAGCTGCTCCAATTGCTCCAAATTGTACCAAATCAATGATGATGCTACAATCTGCTACAGAAAGATCGTTTTTGGACATTTTTGCTCAAAATTCACCAAAAATGTATCCATGTGCTGAAAAGTTTTTAATCTCCCAAATTTGTACAAAAAATTTCATTGCACATGCTAAGTATTCTAATTTCAATCTTTTATCCATCAGTCTTAAAAGTGGAAATTTTTCCTTTGACATTTCTTTGTTTAAAACCTCCAATACTTGAAGAATAAAAATTGAGCTGCATTTTAAATTTAATAATTTTATTTAAGTTGATGAAATTTTTTGTTACCAATTCACTGACAGTAGTTATAAAGTTTAGTAAATATTAGGTTTTTTTTATTTAAAGTAGATATTTAATATAACAATGTATAAGATAACTGAACTTTTTAATAATTTTTTTTTTTTTTTTTTTAACTTCTGACACATGCGTCCCTTGTAGAAATAAAATTTGAAATTATTTAAAGCAATGTTGAAATGGATGAAAAATCTTTTGTTTGTGAGACTTTAGATTCACCACTTCTAACTAAAAGTGGTCATATCATGGAATTTTTATTTTAAACTGGAGGGAGGGGGGAAATGTGAAAATGTATAGAAAATGTGAATATGATGTATTTTTATGTAAGAATTGT
Organism: Cheiracanthium punctorium; assembly: GCA_038373885.1. Classification (NCBI taxonomy): domain Eukaryota; kingdom Metazoa; phylum Arthropoda; class Arachnida; order Araneae; family Cheiracanthiidae; genus Cheiracanthium; species Cheiracanthium punctorium. The sequence goes on from JAWZYV010013271.1 coordinate 493,819, forward strand.
CTGTGCATGTGTAGTTTTTGTTGCTAGGAAAGTTTTAAGAACCTCCCAAATTTTCATTTTTCAGATTAGCATTCTTAAATGACTTCTCCTTCCCTTGAAAAGTAAATTTTGTGTTTCAAAATCGGCATTTTTGTGCTCCATAAGTGACTTTTTGAGTTCCAAACCATTGCTCCAAAAATGTGTTTTTTCTTGCTCCAAAATTTAATTTCTGCTGGCACATGCCTGTAAATCATTAAAAAAGCTTAAGTTACTTATTAAATCAAAAGCTTTTAAACTGAAATGAGTAATGAATAAAAAATTTGAATTCATTTCAATGTTATTACTTATTTTTAATATTAATTTCAATTTTAAAGTACATATTGAAAAATTTGTTTTAAAAATAATGGCTCTTTTTTTCAATGTTTGTTTTCAATTGTGTTTCAGATATTACTTGATGTCCCATGTACCAACGACAGATTATCTGTATCTAAAGATAACAATAACATATTTCATCAAAAAAGATTTAATGAACGTATGTTATTACCCAAATTGCAGACCACCATGCTTTGGTAATGTATATTTAATAGTACCAGTAAACATATATTTTCGTTGTTTTAATTGTGTGTGTGTGTGTGTGTGTGTATATTAGGGTTTTGATTAGAAATTTTTTTCAAAATTTTGTGTAAATGATGAACTTTTGGGATCGGATTACAAAGCAACTATTATTGAAGATGGTTCTAAAAAAAAAAACCTCCCGCACCAAACCATGTTTGTTTCAGGATGTGTCACGAGAACCATATAGTTCTCATGATAAAGTGTGAAGTGTAACTGATGTTTGACAGATCTATTTTCTGTAGTTTCAGATTTTGTAGATCAACATTAGTATTATAATGACATACTATAAGTCAAGTGAAGCATTTAACCCTTTGAGGCTCAACCCTTTCCCAATGCTGGAAAAAGGGCAGCCGTTGCCATCGCTTGATTTAACTACCAGCAAGATGGCGGACGATCGAAACGTTCATCGCGTGCCTTAGATCTAGAGACCGTTTTTGGCGGCAGCTGGCTGTGCCCACGCACAGCCAGCTGCGTCAAAAAAGGGTCTCTAGATCTGTGGCACGCGATGAACGTTTCGATCGTCCGCCATCTTGCTGGTAGTTAAGTCGAGCGAGGGCAACGGCTGCCCTTTTTGCCAGCATTGGGCAATCTATCCAGCTGTTCTCGCCTTCTTCCATTTTTCAGCGGATGTCAGTGCTGTTAAAAAGAATCGTGACAATTTTTGTTACGGGAAATGACATGCTAAAAAGTGAAGGATTCTCGTGGAGCTATGTCACCCACAACTATTTTTACAGAAATCCAATCGATTCTTTGTGACTGGCAACAGTCAAAATGTCAGAGTTGGGTGTTCCCAGAGTGGGATCACTGCGCTTTAAAGGGTTAAGAAAATTCGGAATCATTGATATGGCTTTGAATCCAAGAAAACACACGAGATATACCTAAAATTGAAACACTCGGCCCTTTTAATCTTGCTACTTCTGGAAACAGCGAAAGATAAGAATGGATGAATCTGATAACTGATGAGCTTATCATTCTCTAGAAAAAATTCGGCTTCCCAGTTCCAGCAAAACAAACAGTTATATCAGAAGAGAAGTAGTTAAATTGATTGCATAAAATGAAAATAAATTTTTTTTAAAAAGTAGAAAGTGGAAACAGCATTTACATAATATAGAAAATATATTAGGCATAACAAATACACATGGAAATCGGTTAAGAAGATTAAGGAATTATACGAGGTAAAATCAAATACTAGATAAAATTAGATATGTAACAATCACCATTTCTCAACAATCACCTATTCATCTTTCTAAGGCAGTGTGAAAAAAAAATACGTTTCCCCAATCAGAACCAACTGGTCTTTGTCACTGATATAGATGACATATCATTAGAAGGTAGTAGTGAAATCTTGCCGAAAACAATATCTGTATTTGAATCAGACGAAAGTGAAAATGACAAAAGGAAACGAGTTGCCCAATTTTCATCACAAGGAGCTAATTGGTGATCAAGCAATGTGCTTAAACACTGCCTTTGCTGTAGTTTATGCCACTGTAACTGAAGATGGAATGGATATTCCCAAGCCATCACAGTCAGGTGTTTGGTGAGTTTGATAGGACGATACGAAGCGTAAATTAAAAATTATTCTGCCAGAAAAGAAACATTTCTGCCTTCGCTTCCACAGTAAACAAATTTCAAATCATGAGTATCAATTGGTAATGTTGAACAATTCGCTTAAAGAAATTAAATTAGGTGGAGTAAAATGTGAAAACAGATTATCACAGAACATTTTCAACACACTTCAAAATTTGCTGAATGAATTTGATGCATGGAAGAACTTCAAAATGATTGATGTGACACAACAGCAGTAAAAACTGTACAAGTCTCTATAATTGTTAAAAATTAAAAATTGCAATGATTACAAAGGGATTTGATCAGTCACAGTACATTGGCTGCCAGCATCATATTCTTGATAGAATCGTAAAACATATATTAAAGCTCTTTATTCCACCTAGCCAACTTTAAATGAATTTGTGGACAAAGTGATAAAATAACAACCAACAATTTCACCTTCTGATTCCTAGGACTGCTACAAATCAGAAGGTGAAATGATTACTGCTCCAAATCCATGTTGGCAAGATGATTTTCGATTTCTGTATGAATTATGTAGTGAATTTCATTTCCTTACAGAAACTGGTGGGAGCCCTGTAACTAAATGGTGAGGATTACTGTCTTTCACACTGGTAGATGGAATTCAGGTGCTATACATCCTTTTATTCCGTACTTCTTCATTCTTAAATATAGACTATCACTGGAAATAGTGTGAGCTTTCATCTCCCCAACACAGCTGGAATCTCTTTCCTTCCATATTTAACGCAGAAATTCACCAGAAACTGGTGGATGGTATTTCCAAATTAAGTTGAACTGCAGCCATGAAACGTTTTGTAACTCGCCGGATTGCTGATAGATCCGTTGTAGGTGTAAAACATGCAAATATTTGGCCGACATGTGATTTGGAAGACATGAAAGATTTGTACCAAAAATACAAAACATATAAATATTGGAATCTGAAATTTATTCCAACAAATAAGTTTTGACTGTTCTAAAAATTACTTGAGTTACAACTTTCATTGCCGTTGGTGCTGAACATTTTTTATGAATTAACAAAAATAATTGTTATTTTCTGAATCTGTATTGAAAAGTTCATCAATATCCACAACAGGCAAAAAAAGATTTTTTTTTTTTTTTTTTTTTTTTTTTTGGGGGGGGGGGGGGTCATAACTCTAATATACATATATATATATATATATACTATATGTATATGGTCTGACATTGGTCATATGCCTCCCTCAAAATTGCTCCAAAAATTATTTGATGATTTTTGCCAATAAAGTGCCAAAACTGATGCCTAAGAATATGCAATGGCTAGGCGCTGGCTAAATTTGCAGCGCTGCCACAAACCGCAAAGTTGTAGCAGATCACAACACACAACTGCAATTGAATTGAGGAACAGTTGCAAAATTGAAGACTGGGTGGATGTGAGACAACTCAACTATAACTCACACATACTGTTTTTAACTGTGTGCTGCTGCAGATGTGATTTCAGCAGTCTGTCTCGTGGGAATTTTGATTGCTGTTAGCATTTTTTAGCTTTCAATTTTTTAATGTTAAAATGTTTTACTGTTTTAATTAGTTTCAATGAATAAACGTTAGTTTGTTTTTAATGATGTGTGTTCATTAGTTTTACTAGCTTTTACAACTGCATTTGCATTTTAATTCTGAACAAGTTAAGGCGGAATGCTGGTGGCATAATTTCAGTTCATTTTAAATATACTAGATTCCTTAAGTATATATCCAAAAATGAAGCCAGCTTGGTGATACATTCCATATTTGGCGCAAAAAATCGAGCCACTGTAATGTTATCCAGAATATTTTAAAGATTTATAACTTGCTTTCTAATGAACAGATTTACATGAAACAAAATTCCAATTTGGATTATTTAACACATGCAGCATTAATTTTAGACTAAATTTAACCTTTAAAGAACAAATGCCCCCCCCTCCCCCCAAAAAAAAAACCTCATTACAGTACTTCCTTCTCAAAAAACTGCACGCCCCAGTCATACAATCTCCAGTTTGTACATCACACTTATCAAAATGAATTAATTGAAAATTGATCTAGATTTACACAGCATATATTTTCCACATACTCATACAAAGGGAAGGAATACAAAGCGGGGAAAAAAATGTTCTTCTAACACCTGTTTGAAGAACACCCCCACAACAGAGTTTGTGTGTTGGTATGTATATACATTTATATTAGCTACCAAAAATAAAGAAAAAACACCAAGAAGAAATTGGCAGATATTCATGAAATTTGAATACATTAATTGTTTGGAGTACATATTATAGTGTTGTAACTAGTGCCCTAGCAAGATTTTAATTTTGGCTTCATCAGCTGTCAACATCTTTGCTGACAGTTGCTGAAGGCCAAAGATTTTTTTTTTCCCGAAACGATCATTTTGATTAAGATAAGAACCTTGTTTATGTGTGTTAATTTACAAAGTTTTGTTTATAATACCATCTTTGGGTTTAAATAATATTTACAGTGTTTAAGGGCTTAAAAATCAGCCAATTATCAAAATTAATTTAGTTTGGAATGATTTTATTAAGGGACATATATATTAAATTATTGATATATTAAATTATTTATATATTAAACATATATATATATATATATATATATATATATATGTTAAAAACATCTAGAAATTAGCAAATGCTTTTTGAAATGTGTAAAGACTAAAATTCTTTTTTCCTCCAGGAATATAAAAGAACTCTAAACCAAGTCAGTTAGTTGTTCCTGTGAGGTTGTACATTGTGAATTGTATAGGACAGGGATTTGCAGGGGTTATAAACAATTAATCAGGTATAAATATATATATGTATATATATATATATATATATGTATATATATATATATATATATATATATATATATATATATATTTGTTGGAAGCTGAACGCTGATTACAATCAAATAAATAAACAAACTAATAAAAAAATACTTTTTAATCATCAAACAAGCCTTTTTGGCTCATACAGCACTTATGCTATTCACACACTCAAAATCTATAGAACAACAACACTAACTTTTTATATTTTCACGTAGTTAATAATTTTTGCAAAAGGTTTGCTTTAAATAAAACCAGTGAGTTTATTGGAGTCAGTGACTCACCTGATCCCACATATATGTATATAATAGTTATGAGCTAAAAAATAAAATAAGATTTACAATCTATATGACTGTATGACTTTAAAGATTTATTTAATAACATACATCAGATGATCTCTATAATACAATACTTGTTGATCTATTTAATAATAGCATAAATAAATTAAATTTACCGTCACAATATTCTCTTACTTATTTTTTCAAAAATCTACTTAAGTTTATAATATACAATAACTATATACTACACAATAATAAACTTTATAAACAGGTCTTAGGTATCCCAAGTTGGATCTACTTCTAGTTATTTAGCTGATCTTATCTTTTTAATTATGAGAAACATTTTCTCTCTTATAATGTATAGGTACATAGATGGTATTATTGTTATAGCTACAGATAACTATACAAACACAGACATATTGCCTATACTTATCCTAATTTAGAAATAATTAAAAATCCTCTACCTAATAACAGTATTAATTTTCTTGATCTACAAATACTAATTAATAGCGACAAACAACTCACATTTAATATATACAATAAACAAGATGAGTTTATTCTTAATGTAATTAGTTTCACAGATTTTACATCATGCATGCATATATCTGTATTTAGATATATTATTGCTAATCATCTGTCTCTTTGTATTAGTAATTGTAAGTCTGATAATATATCTTCACTACATTATGCTACTTTAAGATATAATTACCCTAGAAAATTTCTACATTCGATTCTATTTCCTAGTTGCAATTAGAACTACTATAAACATGTGTCCTTATTGGGAATTCTTGGTTGGAGAGGCTGGGGTTTAGTTGATGGCTTAATTCTTTAAAAGTTTTTTTTTTTTTTTTAAAGGTTCGATAAATTCTGGCTTCTAATTAGTAGTACATGTTTATCGTTCTCTCAAAATAAAAAAAACAATAATATGAGTTTCAGTTTGAACTTGTATATTATTTATTTTTAAAAAATGAGCAAATGGTCACGAGTAATATTAAAATGCTCTTTAAATTAATATAATCTCTGACATATCTCTAGGCATATAATTCAAATAGTGAGCTATAGGAGTAGTTAGATGTATTCCCATTAAAATATTATAAAACTAATCTATCTCATGCTATTATTCTTTTTAACATTACTGATTTTTCTAGTATATTTCACTTAATTTCTTTATTTAATATTTATTTTTACTTATAGCTCAAACTTTTACTTATAGCTATTTCACTCCTAATTTATATTTATTAATATTTGATTATTACTTTTTGTTCAACTTTTAACTTAAAATTCTGGTAACATGTATTTTTTCCTCTTCAATTGGCAACAGCCCCATGGATGAGCCATGTTTTCATGCTTAATGCATATGGCCATGTCATCTCCCTTTTTTTTTTTTTTTCATGCTTGCTTTTTAAACAGGATAGCCCCCCCCCCCCCGTAGTTACACATTTAGCTTTTTGTGTGCTAACTAACTACAATGAAATCCTGTTATTTTGTTTTTTTTTCTTTTGGTAGTAAGTATTGTTTGTGTGGCCTGGCGAGCTTAATCAATGCTTACTACCTTTTTCCATTCCAATCCGTTCTTCATATTTCAATTTGTCCACCTAATCATTTTTCTTTTTTTGGTTTAGTATATTTTGCTCTATTTGGATTTTTGAAATAATGGGCATCATGGCTTAATTGACAGTTTTTTATTTCATCATCAGCTTACATCATCGAAGACTCTCATCTTCAGAAACAGGTTGACATAGAGACTTCAAGCAATATGAAAAAAAGTTTTTTATTCCCTGTTGTAGCCCCTTAAAAATACTATGTCACATGACTGCTAAGGTGTCAGCTTTCTCATTGTAAGCAATGTATCACAGTACATGAGTCTAACGTATTTTATTGGTTTCCAGAATCTATGATGTTTGCACCAAAGGTGAGGCTTTGGTGGAGAAAATTCTACAATAGTGCCATTTTTACCATGTTTACTTTTTATTTACACGGTTGCCCTGGCAACTGCTCACTCAAGAATCGTGATTATTCAAAGAGAACATTTTTGAGAACTTAACTCATGTAATGAATGAGAAAATGGTTGAAATTTAGAATGCCAATAATGAAAAGCTTAAGATTTTAGCACTCAGAATTTATTGATTGTAATTTCATTATATTTATCGAGGTATGTCATATTTGCAGTATATATTGTGTTTTACTTATTAGTTATATATATATATATATTGGCTGGTGCAAGTCTGCAGGTTTAAAAAAAAATGGGAAACACTGATTTCGAGTACTTTTAGTAAACTATTTAGGATTGTATCAAGAAATATGTATAATTATGTAACCTTTAATAATTAATGCACTTTTCTCAAGATTTATATACTTGTGCATCAAAAAAAAAAACTTTGAGAACGTTTTTGGGATTAAAGGCTTATGTCAAAAATCAAACTTTATATTTATTTCAGTGTGTCATTAAAAATAGAATCTAAATATACAGGGTGTCTACCGCTCCGTAAAATAGGGAAAGTCTGGAAAAAGTCGGGAAATTGGAAAATGGGTCCGGAAAGTCTGGAAAAAACCGGGAAATTGGATAATGGGTTCAGAAAAAATCACCAAAAGAATCAATTTTTTTGTTTCGAGGGCCCCCCCCCCCCTTTTTTTTTTTACGCTTTCTCTCTAATTGTCAGACCGGAAACCAAAAGCAACTGTAACACTTTTTTTGGACCGTGAAAGCATCTAGCGATGTGTTTGTATAAGGAGGGAAAAATGGGGGCTCATCCATCGTGACGGGAGGGTAAAAGACAGGGGCCATTGTGCAATTTCCCAAAGTAAAATGCACTGGTCAGGAATTTTTTTCCCGGGACCTCCCAAAAGTCAAGAAAAAGCCAGGAAATTGACTTTCAGAAATTTGGTAGACACCCTGATATATCTTTCTCTTTTTTTTTCCTAAAAAGTGCAGACCTGTTAGGAGAAAGCTTTAAATGTATATGTTATAGTTTAAGATTCAACAACTTCTTTTATACTATTTGCATTTACAATTTATGTTTAATTATGTTTTAATCTAATTATTAATATCCACCGAATCATTTATGTATTAAAATACTTTTTTATTGCAGTTCTGCACTTAAAGCTCTAAAGCCAGGAGGTTCATTGGTCTACTCAACTTGTTCCCTATCTCCCATTCAAAATGATGGAGTGGTGTATATGGCCTTATCTAAATTATCCACCGAATGTAGTTCAGAATTTATTGTCAATGATTTGAAAGAGGCGTTTTATCCATTACGAAACATGTTTCAGTTCAGTGATAACTGTTCATATGGACAATTGGTTGTTCCATTTTTACCTTTAAATTATGGTCCAATGTATATAGCGAAAATATCTAGGAGTAAATAAATTTCTTTTAATGTTGAATATATTTTGTTCAATATTTATTCTGTTTTGTGAGACGTGAAACTTTGTATGTTTGTACTCTTTCATGCTGAAACAACTGCACAGATTTGGATAAAATTTTTAATAGATAGCTTTTATCCTGAATTAACTCATAGTTCACCATTTATCCTTCAGAAAAAAAAGAAAAAAAAAACTACTGTTCCTGTGATTTTCATACACACACAGGCTACTTACATCCCAAAGTATGACGTAAAATAAAGTATAGATATATAATTATATTGTGATTGATATAATGTGATTCATCAGTTAGTGATTTATTATCTTGTAATTGAAAATAGAAATGGTGTTACGGCATATAATATTAATTATTAATAGTAAAGATTATTTGATTCTTAATAAATATATATTCATAATTTTGAATAATGAATACATTTATTTGCTTGATTTTGTTTAAAATTTTATACTCTTAATTGATAACTAATATAATAATTATTTTTTTAAATGAAATATTTAAAAGTTGATTTAAAATTCTTAAGTAAACATAGTCTTACACAGCAAAATTATGTATAGTTAGAAATGGTAGATATTAAAAATACACTGAAACCCTGATTTAATGTCCTTCAGGGAATCAAAAAGCAATAACATAACTCAGGAAATACTCAATTGAGTTGGAAGAAAACAAAATGATAACAGTGAAAGTCAAGTGTAATACTTTTTACTTATTCCTTTACAGTAATTTAGACATTAATTTGCAAAATTATTTTAAAAGAAATAAGTTATTTACATTGTGTTTTGTTTTCACTATCTGATAGAAAGTTTCATTTTCAATACATAAGAATATTTGTAATTTTTTTTTTCTTTTCTCAACCTTCAATACTTGAAAGGAATGCTTTTATTACTTAAGCAGCTTGGATCATCTTCCATTGCTGAGAAAATCTGAAATCAGCAAAAAGTCATGTAATATGCAGGAAAATGTTAAATCAGGGTTTCACTGTACATGCATTCATGAAAAAGAAAACAAAACAGATCAGTGCATCAGTGATTGGCATCAACTGACATTTTTTTTTTTTTTTTTTCAAATTTGTCCCAACAGTTGATATACGTCAGGCTATGCAGCTAGTTTGAATATAGTCATAGAAAAATTCTGTAATCTTTTAAAAAATGAAAATGTGGACATAATTTGGGTTTAAATTATGAATAAAATAAAATTTGTTACATAATCAGAATCTAAAATGTGGATATGTTTATTGTTCAAGTTGCAGAATATAAAATGAACATAATTTTTTCGCATATTCACACAGTAGCTAGATTACAAAGTAACAATAATGGATACACAGAAAATGCAAGATCTTTTGGACGTTTTCGCAGCTTTAAAATATCAAATTGACAATACTTGGCACATTAATTGCCCACCTAAAAAATGTCACCATGCATTGGGCACATTTCACCCATTTGCTGTCTCAACTTAGGTTTTTATGATGACACTCAAAATGTGTTGCAACCCTAACCTAAATAAATTTAATGACAAATACTGTTAAAACAAGAAACATGATTTTCATTGAAATGAGTCCAGGTATAGGGCGGCGAAGTTGGCCACCTTTGTGGCTAGTTTGTGAAAGTTTGTTTTAAATTTACATGTATTTTTGTAAAACTATATGGTTTTATTTCTAATTTTGTGTCTACTGGGATAGTTTATTTAAAACAAGTAGCTCAGTCTGCAGTATTTCTACATGGTGCTTTAGAATGGAAATATTTCAAAAAAGTTTCTTTAAATCATTGGAATGTTATTTTGATGTATACATTCCAATTAAAAATATACAAACAAATTGTAATACAGTCGAACCTGTCTATCTCGAACCTATTTATCTCAAAAACCTGTATATCTCTAAATTTTTGAAATCCTCTGCGTTTACAGTATAAATTCAATGCATTTTTCTCTGTTTATCTTGAAAAAAATTTCCTTCTAAACCTCTATATCTCGAATTTTGGAGAGAGTAAATTGAAAAAATCTGGAGTGACTCCACTCTACTTTCCGAACACTTACGATTAAGATCATTACCAAGCATTTAAATAAATTTTAATCGATGAATCATTCAAACATATATACCAAATTGAAGCTCAATTGAATGCGTCGTTTAAACGCTTTCAAGAATTTCTCCCCATACACCATAATGTAAAAGAAGTCTTTGTCGTAGCCCTGTAGAAAAACTATCAGACCTATACACATCAAAATCAATACCGGTCTTACGATGGTAGTTTATAACATATATACTCAATTTGAGCTCAATCGAATGTACCGTTTAAATGCTAGTGCACTTTCAAGTATTCCCCCCATAGGCCATAAAGTAAAAGAAATCTTTTTCATAGCCCTGTAAAAAACTATAAGACCTATACACACCAAAATCAATATCGGTCTTGCGACGGTGGTTTATAACATATATACCCAATTTGAGCTCAATCGAATGCCCCGTTTAGGAGCTATCGTGTTCACTCACTCACATACATACATATATCTCGTAAAAATAGCATGAATGAATTCAGAAGACCTCAAAACGTGTCAATACACCAAAATCTCAAAGTCGAATTTTTTCATGATTACAATACTTTCCTTACATGGTACATGTTCGGAAAGTAAAAATAGATGCCCAACGATCACCCTTTTTTTAAAACCAGTAAACTTTCATCCTCCCCTCCCCTCCCTCTGCCACAAAGAACATCCCATGGCCTTCGAGGAAGCAGGAACTAGGTGTTGACTTGACACAGGTGGGTGTGTGATTCTTGGAATTTCAGAATGTCACTGTCCACTACCCCTGAGTTGTGAGAAAATTGGAGCACACATGGGCTTGGATAATAAGCGAGTGGTTAATTGAAGGGCAAGGCGGAGACGAGACTAGAAGAACAAGGGGTCAGCTTTCACACTTTGGTGACTCAGAATCACAGTCTGTTCAGATCTCCTTAGTTGGAGGCTGTTTTGTGATGGCCAATCTTTTCTTGTGCGATTCGATTTCGAAGACATTCAGTATGGCAGGAGCATAGGCGCACCCACGGAGGGGGCTATGGGAGCTCAAGCCCCCCTAAAGGGGGACAGTTAGAAGTGAAAAACTTTAAAAAATGAAAAATTGTCACTAATGAATTATTACTATTATTATTATTTATGGTCTTCAAATTATTTCTAAAGTATTTTTTTTTACCTAAAAAGATGTTAGTTTTTAAATAAATACGTACAGAGAGTTTATGAAACACTGTTAAAGTTGGTTACAATATCATTGAAAAGATCACATAATTATTTATGACTCTATAATGAGTTTTTGCTTGTGGGCTTGTGTTGTATGGGCAAATCAAGTGGTACAGAATATTTTGACGTTATAAGAGGGTTGTAACTATTATCGATCTCACTATAACAGAGTTCAGCAGTATTTTTAGCCCAGCCCCCCCTAAACTAAAATCCTGGGTGCTCCACTGGGCAGGAGTAAAAAGAAAATTGAATGTTCTATCCACTGCTGAAGAAATCAAAATCCTAGAACTCCTGGATGGAAATCCGTCGATGAAAAAAAAAAGTAAAATTGCAGTCAAGTTTGGGATACCAGCTAGTACTCTCTCTATAATAATCAAAAATCAAGAAAATATGGAGCAAAAATTTTTAAGCAATAAGAAGGCAAAAAAAAAGTAGAAAATGCATTTTTTTTATCGTAGACGAATGTGTGTGTGTATCTTGGACGAATGTGTCAAGAAATGGCTTACGCAGTGTAAAGACCAAGGAATCCCTATCAGTGGACAGATGATACAAAGAAAAGTGGAAGATTTTGCCAAACAACTTGGGCATGAAGATCATTTTAAAGGCAGCAACGGATGGCTTGATAACTTTAAAAATAGGCATTCAATTGTTTTTCGCAAACTTTGCAGTGCAAGTGCATCTGTTCCAGAAAATAATGTGTGAGGAGTGGATTAAGGACATTCCTGCTTTAATGAAAGGTTATGAACCAATGAACATTTTCAATGCAGATGAGACGGGACTTTTTTACCAATGGTTACCTGACAAAACTGCCATGGTTAAGGATGAGGAATGCAAAGGCGGGAAGCAAAGCAAAGTTCATTTGACTATGCTGTTAGCTGCCAATAAAGATGGATCAGAAAAACTTCCACCTCTCATTATTGGGTGCTCCGAAAAGCCTAGGTGTTTTGCTAAAGTTAAATCTTTCCCTTTAAAATATAAAGCTAACAGGAAGGCTTGGATGACAGAGGAAATCTTCAGAGATTGATTGAAATCCGTAGATTAATCTATGAAAGTAAAAAATAGGAAAATTATTCTGTTCATCGATAACTGCAGTGCACACAACAACCTGCCTGTTTTGGAAAATGTTACTGTAAAGTTCTTTCCTGCAAATACCACTTCAAATTTGCAACCTCTGGATTAGGAAATAATTAGAAGTTTTAAAGTTAACTACAGAAGACAGTTGGTTCGTATGCTTATCGATGCCATTGATGAAGGAAGACTATCGCGTGGAAAAAATCAATGTGCAGAAATGAGACAAACCCCAAAAATCAACGTGCTAGATGCAATGAGAATGACAGACTACGCGTGGAGAAACGTGACACAGGACTATCCAAAACTGTTTTAGAAAAGCTGGATTCAAGAATGCGTACAACAAAGAGAATTACGTTAAAAGAAAACGGTGAATGCATTTCAAAAGAAGTAGCTGTTGATGTCCCAAATGAAGTGCTAGAAATAAATTCACAAGAGTGGAATGCCATAAAATCGATTAAATGTCAGCATTTCTTTCAAAGAATTTTTGCATGTGGATGATTGCCTGGCAACATGCGGAAATCATCGATAATGCCAGATGCATTTCAGAAGACAAAGAGCATACTGATGCATTTAAAGTGACCACAAAAGAAGCAGAAAAAGCCATAGAATTCTTAACAACTTTTCTCTTCAGACTCAAGAAAGTGTTGACCCGGAGGGATTTACAGCTATTGCTACCCTTAAAAGGATACTAGACAGTAAGAAAGTTAGATGACATCAAAAGACATTGAAAGACTATTTTCATTCTTAAAGGTACGTAAATATATATATTTTTTAAGTTGTGAACATATGTATAATTAATCGATCATATCAATGTTCCTTTCTGCAATAAAAGCTATTAAAAATCTTTTTTTTTTTTTAAACTGATCGCTTTTAAAACCTGTATATCTGGAAACCTCTTTATTTCGAATTGTTTTCCTTTTCCCTGAGATTCGAGATAGATAGGTTCAACTGTGTTTAAATTTCAAATGTTAGTATATCGAGTTTATTAATATCTCAAAGAAAAATATTTTTCTTTTACTTATCCTAGTCTGTTAATGTTAAAATAATCTTGATTTGTTGAATTTTTCTTCTTCTTCTCTTCATGCTCCCCACCCCCTCTAGTCCATAATTTTATTTTATTTTTTCATTCATCAAATTTGTATTTTATACAGGGTGGCCACTGATTTGGAATGGAACATGGGAATCAGGGAATATAGAATTAAAATAAGGGTTTGAAGCGCAGTGTTGATACCATTTATGTGTGCTATTATCTTCTGTGAAATTGGGTTTGTATGGTACAAGGCACCTCTGCATAGAATAGCCTCAAGCTTAATGTTTCCTAGTAATAAATTGGATCAGCCACTTTTTATAAAGTCAGACAAGCCCTTTATGGTACTAAGGTGTAGCTCTGTAGTATTAATGATTCCTAAGTAGTAAAAGGAATTGAGACAAGAGCATCGCATTCATAAATGATGTGATCTGCTGATTCTTTGTCTTTATGGCATATCTTACATTTAGGGTCTTGAAAAAGTCCCATAGTATGGAGGTGTTTCCTGAAATAATAGTGTCCAGTGATGAAGCCTACAATAGTAATGTCTTCATTCTTGAATACCTAAGAATTTCATAAGCAACTTTCGCCATTGATCCAGTGATCATACTTTTGGCGTGTTTTAGTCCAAAAGGATGCCTTTCGTGGTCTTCACAATGATGCCACAAAAAGATTCTGCACTAATAGGATTAGAAGACGATCTCTGTTTTGCCATTTCATCTGCCTTTTCATTACCTTCAATTCCTTCATGTCCTGCCACCCAAAAAAGGGATACCTTGTTATTGGTTGCCAGTTCCCTGAGGTTTCTACATTCCCCAGAACAATCCTTGATTTAGCTTGGAATGAATTAAAAGCCTTTAAGACAGCTTGGCTGTCATTAAAAATCAGAATTCGCTTTCTGTGGTAGCCTTTCTTAATGTTTAATGATAGACAGTCAATAATGGCAAGAACTTCAGCCTGGAATACAATGGCATACCCCCCACGGCCCCTAGAAAGGTTGATTATTGGTGATATATCATGTACTCGTGTCCTGAGAAGTTATCTTTCTTTGATCCATCTGTAAACCATACGAGGTCATTGATATCCAAATTGATTGTGTTCTCATTCCATTCATCCCTGGTTGAAAAAACAACCCCAAATGGTCTATCAAACACGTAGGTGTCATGGTGTCAGAAGGCATCATAAAAGTGGGATCCTTTATTTTCTTTAATTCTGGTGTGACCTTTAGCAGTGGGCTTGTCATACCATTGTTTTTGCAACATCATTCTATATGCAGTCATTCTTGCATTGCTGCAAATGAAGATGTCCAAAAGAGTCAGATCTGAAATTGTTTCCAGAGCTATTTTGGGAAAGAGGACACAGCTCCTGTGATACGCCATCAGGCCAATCTTTGCAGACTTCCTAGTTTGTCCTTCACAGTTTTCTGTTCCACAGTCCTTCACAGGTTTCTACATTCTCCTGAACAATCCTTGATTTAACTTGGAATGAATTAAGAGCCTTTAAGACAGTTTGGCTGTCATTAAAAATCAGAATTCGCTTTCTGTGGTAGCCTTTCCTAATGTTTAATAATAGACAGTCAATAATGGCAAGAACTTCAGCCTGGAATACAATGGCATACCTCCCAAGGCCCCTAGAAGGTTGATTATTGGTGATACATCATGTACCCCGAGTCTTGATAAGTTATCTTTCTTTAATCCATCTGTAAACCATACGAGGTCATTGATATCCAAATTGATTGTGTTCTCATTCCATTCTTCCCAGGTTGAAAAAACAACCACAAATAGTCTTTCAAACACATAGGTCTTTTCCATGGTGTCAGAAGCCATCATAAGAGTGGGATCCTTTATTTTCTTTAATTCTGGTGTGACCTTTAGCCTTGGGCTTGTCATATCATTGTTTTTGCACCATCATTCTATATGCAGTCATTCTTGCATTGCTGCAAATGAAGATGTCCAAAAGAGTCAGATCTGAAATTGTTTCCAGAGCTATTTTGGGGAAGAGGACACAGCTCCTGTGATACGCCATCAGGCCAATCTTTGCAGACTTCCTAGTTTGTCCTACGCAGTTTTCTGTTCCACCTTGCACCCCCAGACAGTAGAGGCATAGGTAATAATAGGTATGATAATTGCTGTGTACATCCAAAAGATCAGTTTCAGCTGAAGACCCCAGTTTTTACAAAGCATTCTTCTGCATTTCTTAGTTTAGTTAATTTTATAATCAATATGCTTGTTCCAGGTGAGTTTTTAGTCAAGAAATAAGCCTAAGTACTTCACCGCAGTAGCAACATTGATAGGGACACCAAAGAGTTTAGGGATAATAAAACCATCGAATTTCCTTTTGTGTGTAAAAGGTGCAAGATTGGTTTTCTGAGGACTCACCTTCAGATGCCTGTCTGTGCACCACTTGCTAACATAACACAAAGCATTTTCAATTAATTGAAAAGTTAAGACAGGAAAGAAAGGAGGAATTGCGCCATAGTGATCATGGTCTAATATTCAAATAACTAATTACAACCGCGATAAATGGGTAGTCGATCATAATGAAGGACTCTTGGTTTCGAGTTAGGTGACTTACGAATCCGTACAATGTCGTCATTCAGTCTGTTTAGGACTGTGTAAGGACCGTCCCACGGCGATTGCAGCTTGGGAGACAGGCCTTTCCGTTGAGTGGGATTCCATAGCCAAACTTTGTCACCTACGTTGAACTCGAGTCCCGTAACCTTCATGCCTCAACGAGTCTTCATCTTCTCCGTTGCGGTTCAGGTTGATCCGCTCCCAATCAAAATGATGTACGTCTTCAAACCGTGCCCGAAGATTTTCCATGTACTCCTCTGGCGATGAAGGCATATCTGGGGGGAGCCGACCGCGAAAGCGGTTTTCAACTAAAGCATATCTGGAGGGCGACCAAACACTAGATTGGCGGGAAGACGAAGATCTCTTCCGAATAGCATCTGAGAAGGTGAGAAGCCGGTAGTCTCATGGACGACATTCCTATAGGCGAGCAGGAAGAGGGGAGTTTCTTATCCCAGTCCTCTCGATTCCTAGATACCAGGAGCGAGAGATTGTTCAAAATAGTGCGATTAAACCTTTCCACCATGCCGTCGAATTGTGGATGTAAAGGCGTAGTATGGGTTTTGTCGATTCCGAGAAATTGACTTAGTCCTTTAAAAACTGCAGAGGGCGTTTCTTGGTCGGAATCAAGTTGCAGAAGGGTTCCATAACGGGAAATCCCTTCTTGCACCAGTACTTCTGCTACGGTCGTAGCTTCTTGATCGGGAATAGGATACGCTTCGGGTCATTTAGAGAAATAATCAATATCAACTAGGATGTATTCGTTGCCATCTACAGTTCGCGGAAGCGGCCCCAGGATGTCGAGGGCAATTCTTTCGACAGGCGCTCCTACACTGTAATGATGTAATTTTCTACGGCTTCGTTTCTTCGGACCTTTACGGGCGGCACAGACGTCACAAGCATGACACCACTTTTCAACATCGTCTCGATCGATCCCTAGCCCCAGCAGAAGCGCTCGCGAACTTTCTGCAAGGTCTTCATTATGCCAAAATGGCCCCCAGTTAAGCCACACTATGCAACTCTTCTAGAACCTTCGGAATCCTCGAACGAGGGAGTACTAACTGCCATCGGAGTATCTTGCCGAGTATCCGTTTAGATGCTTGAATGTAGCTGGTGCGTTGCAGAGTCCAAAAGGCATAACTTTGAACTGCCACTCTCCTTGTCCGGTAGTGAAACCAATCCTTTCATGGTCATCGGGATGAATTTCTACTTGCCCGTAACCACTCCTGGGG